>SSNP01000017.1:4750374-4946043 GCA_006937955.1 Pachypanchax playfairii | reverse complement strand
AAAAAAAAAAAAAAAAAAAAAAAAAAAAAATTGATGTACAGTGTACTGATACACTTGATGTATCAGCGTCGGAATTAAACTGGACTCCAAACTGTCCGCCTCCTTATATTTTTTTTTCCTTCTCTTTGAATTCTTGCTTGTATGTTCTCTCAATGTAAGTCGCTTTGGATAAAAGCGTCTGCTAAATGACAGTAGTAGTAGTAGTAGTAGTAGCAGAGAACAAAGCACTTTGGTAGAGTTTGAACAATGAATTGCATTTCTGGGAATTCCACTTTTGAGTATTTTGCATTTGTTGAAAATTTTCAATATGTGATTAAATCATTTTACATGTACTTTGCCAAAGTAAAACACAGGGTGTTGTCTTTACCTGCTCGTCAACAAATGAAAAAAATACAACACAAGTTTTTCTTTTAACCTCCGTTCCATTTTTAAATGAGAAGAAAATGTCAACCTATGAGCATATATTTAGTTTAAAATAAATGGAAAGATGATATACTTTCTTATAAAAAGAACAGGACATTTTCACCTGCAGCATAGCTAAAAATGCAATTGCTATTGAAAGCTTTTCAGACCAACCGGAGCACTTAGAACACATCTGAATTGCCTCATATGTTGTGGGTGGCTTTCTCTGTTTTATGTGATGTAACAGGAAAGGCCATGGCAGCTTCACAAGCTTCTACTGTTGAAAACAAAGAGTGAAAAGTGGGAAAAAAAGAACTTTGGTTTACCAAGGTCTTTTGTAGCACCATATAATGTGTAGGTCCATAACACGATTAGCTAACTAGTCCTTAAAGTTTAGAACTGTACCAGACATAGCAGTAGGGTTTCTGTAAAGTGGGCAGGAATTAAATCGCTTTAAAGCTCTATGTAAAAAGAAAGTAGATGTTCATTTATATTTTTATGCGCCGGACACACAAAACCTTGTGGTAATGTTGTAAAATGTTTTTGCAGACAATATTAGATAAATAAATACATAAATAAATTTAGCAAATTAATGCAAGTTTGCATTAATTTGGACAAGAGGGTTTATTCTGGACAGGTTGCTGGACTATCAAAGTACTGGAATAACAGTGTAATGCTAAACCAACACTGATGTAAGGCACTTTTTTTGAAGTGTAAAAAAAGAAACTGGAGCAACTACAGTGAGCTCAACAGAATTTTGATAAGTTTTTAGGCAGACAGAATATTTGCTTCTATCAGATAACATTTTGTCATCTTTATTTTTGTTGTAAAGAACCTGCGTTGTTTCTGCTTAAACTTGTACAGTCCACATGAAAATTGTTTGGGGATGAACAGATAAACTGGTTCTGTTCCTCAAAGAAATACTGTCCATTTCACCTATATATTTATTGTTTTATAACAAGTATTGGTTTCCCGTTTTAATCAGGTCACTGCATGAAAAATAAGCGCCCGGTCTATCAGAAGCATACCTTATTTTCACAGAAGTGCCACACTTCAGACTGGGTTTCAATTTTATCAGCAACAGGAGCTATGAGTATCAGTCCCTCCTGATAAAATGCTGTCTTTGTCTATTAAAATACTTTTGACATGATGGTTGGCATAATGGATTATTGACCTTCTGTTCCCTCTGAATACTGAAAATGCTCACTTTGAAGACAGCAGATCCACTGTTCTATTTCATTTCTTGCTTTACCAGTCTCCTCTGTCGAGTCCTTTTTATTCCACAGAAATTTAAATCATGCAGAGGCAGAGAGGGCAGCACAATTAGATTTCTCTCATGTTTAAAAGTGGGTTGGGCAGGCAGGATGTCTGAGGCCATCATTTCTCCCCCCACAGTCGGCCACTGATTGAAATAAAATGTTGCTTGGAGTGTTAAGTGTGGAATGGTAATTCAGCTTTTCCTTGGCTAACTCTGAGCTGTCTAAATATTAAAAGTGGGTTGCAGGAAATATAGAAGTATAGTGCTGTATAAGTAATGCATGAAGTCATTTTCATGAAGGGCAAAAGAGTCACACACCAGAAAAAATGGTTGTGGGAGGGAGAAACAAATGAGGATTTGCATGCACTATATAGAAATGGACCATGCAATGAATATATTTCTGTGATTGCACATTCTGGAAAATACACTTTTAAAATATGGAGTTATTTGGTGTTGAAGGGGTTAAATGTCCCACTCACCCATTGCCTTAGAAACTGAAAGTAAAATGAAGAATATTTACAAATTAGGATTTTTATTGTTTTTTTCTTTGAGAAAATAATAGTACTCAAGTTTTTCAAATAATAAATAAACAAACTTAAAAAAAAAAAATCTCACGTCAGCTACTCTTGCCAGCTGGAGGAAGTCCACCAATCTCAGATGGTACAACTGAAATAAAAAAAAAAAAACACATTTCACATTTACCAATATGACTCATTGTTTATTTTTGTGAGTTTGGGAAGGAAGTGATAATATTCAAATCATGCTACTTTTCACAGCCTTGTGGTCAAAACTCTACTCGTCACCCAAAGTACATAAGTAAATGTAGTTCATGTGATTGCTGGTGTCAAAGTAATGATGTCATTTTGGTAGTTACCATTTGTTTCATAAACTTATCACAAAATAAAGACATTTGTCATTGGTTTATTTTTATTTGTGGGAACTGTACTTCTTGAGAATAAAGGGGAAATAAGCAGGCTTTCCCATTGTATAAGATTTATTGCTAAGAAGCATTGTTGAAACAAAAATGATTCAGCCAAACACAGATTACTTTTTGTGCTATGTTTGGGAGGAAAGACGAATGAGGCAAGAAAAATGCACATATACCCCTTAATTTGTGTCAGGATTATGTGGGGAAAAAATGGGTATCAGTAAAATAGATCCTTCCACATTTTCTATTAGGATGCATGACATAAAATATCATACATTATACAACACCACTGTGGTTTCATTGGTACTCTGGCAAGGTTGAAGCAACTTAGATGATCCCCTTAGTACAGCTAGAATCAAGAAAAAGACTGGGGCTTAGTAAGTAGTACACTGTGATAGGGGGTGAGGCGAGGTTGCATATGATGTATGGATTGTTCTATCTGTAATGATATTCTGCTGAATAAATGGTCTCAAGCATAATCAGCTTCAGTCAATATAATCTCCCTGTGAAGGTCTTCATTAATCTTACAGGCTATGGCTAATCATGTCCGTCTGCTTGAGCCCCTGTGAATGTCTCACCTACATACTCTGTGTTTTTTTTTCTTTTTCTTTTTTTGGCATTACAGCCCTGAAGCTTCAGACAAAGCCTCCTAGGACTTACACACTGTCCCTCATGCATTGTCTACCCCTTTGACCTATATGAGTTTTTTATGTTTCCCCAGGTCTAACCTCTGTTGTCTGGAAAAGTGCCATCCACTTTTAGCCTCACCTTCCCCTCTGTTCTTGATTTATTTGCATGTTAATTCCTTGTCTGACATGTGTTAAATTGCTTCCACGAGTTATACCCCATTAAAATGTCATCTCTATTAAAGCAACTAGTTGAACATGTATATAATAAAAAGGACAAGACAAGGGGGAGAATTTGGCTTTTTGTTCTCTGTTAAACTCTAAAATGGCTTTTTGCCACTTTTGATGTTATCGTAAAGGTTGTGTTCGGACCTGAGACGATAACTGATGGCACTGTGCTGCAGCTCTCTGAAATGCAGCAGGTGCAGCCTTTTCAACAGCGATGAGTGTTTCTGATTTTACGCCCTCTGACAGATAGGGATCAGTGGCATCTGCAAGGGTCATTGCTTTTATCAGATGAAGGTGACAGCTGATGAGCGCTAGTAGCTAGTAGTCAAACAAACAAAAGAGTGTTTTTTTTTTCTCTTGGTATCATGTGTTTGTTTGTATTTTTCCTCCCAAATGGGATCTTGATTTCTTGGAAAAACAAAATGATACTTTTATACTCCCCTCCTGACAAAACGGCTTATAAAATATAGAGGATATCTCTTCAGTCTTGTCGTAATAAATAACTGATACAAAGAAGTATTAGTATTTCACTGAATGACTGCTGGAGATTGGCACCAGTCCCCTGCAACTCTGAGCAGGAACAAGCAGGTATAAAAAATGGATGGATGGAAAAAATATGTGTAAACAATACAAAACAAGTTAGTTTGGTAGCAAATGGAGACCCAATTAGGTGGTAATAACTGTTTTTATGATGGATGAACAGAAATATACAGACATGGAAAGAGATCATTTATACCTTAAAGTGTATGTTCTAGCAGAGTAAACTGAAGAAAAAAAAAATACTTCCATCCACTGAAAGGTTCTGACTGGATTTTTAATATAATCAACACTTTTACAAAATCTACCAATTTTAATATTATGAATAGGCCATTCCATTAAAAACATTTTTTTTAGGTTTTTGTTGAATATTTTAGCTCCACAGGTGTTCTTACCTTCACATTGGTTGTGAAAACACCACAAAAACTTCTCTTTCAGTTTTTATCTCTCAGACTACGTAGGTGGCGATAACATCTGAGTTCTCCCGAGTTCTAACAGCCTGTATATGTTTCGTCACAACTCCTTTGTTCGTTAGTATTCATCAGCTTCTGCAGTTGAAACCACGCCTAGCATGCTGCTGCAAGGTGTTGGCATAAAGACGTATTAAACTGGGAGATACTCGGTGCGCTGTTGCCATGCGCAGCAGGGCAGTAAACAGTATATCTTGATCTCATAGGCTAATTTGTTAGCCAATCTGAGTCCAGCAAATTTGCATAATTCATGTTAATGAGTTGCAGCCCGAAGCCTAACGAAGCCAGCCAAATCTTCACGCAGACAGACTGAAAGGTCTGTAAAGAAATAACCACAAAGTACTGAAATGTGTGTGAAATGGCCTCTTTAAGAATATTCATATACAGAGAGGGCAGAACAGATTGCTTCTCAAAACAAATGGCCAATAGAGAGTAACATTTAATGTGTTAAAATGAGCATCACCCACAAAAAGCAGCACTTCAGCCTTTTATAGACATCTATTGTAATAAAATATTGCATCATGTTGGAGTATGTCAGTTTTAACAGCTCAAACGCACATCCATGGAATGTGAAATAACTCGACAGTATTGCTAAAGTATTATTATGCTTGAGTTGTGTCATAGTAACACTTAGGATGCACCATATTATGCTAAGTTCATTTGAGCAAGTGGTGACACTGATACGCAGGTGTTTATGTAGGTGTACCTACATAAAATTAACAGTTATGGTCTTTAAAGATACTGTTATTCTGAGAGTGATGGTCAAATGGCAGTTTAATAGATCTGGTAATCAAAGCAAATAACTGTGCATTTAATAAAACTTGAGCTTTACTGTAATAATTGTCTTATTCAATCAGTTGTAGAAGATATTGCTTTGTTTTCAAGGGTCATGGATGATTTATTTTCCACATACTGACTGTTCTATTGAAGAATGGCTGTCAAAATATTAATAAAATTGTCATTCGTATTATTGAAGTGAAACCTGATAAATGTAATTACACTATACCAACAGGAGTATGCCAACTGGCATTTGCATAAGACACATTTCCACGTTGAGTAGATTTTCATTCATGTGGGTGCAATGAGCCAGTGTTTTGAACCTTGGCTGAATGAAGACAGTGCAGCTGTCATCTTTAAACTCTGTCAACCTACTGTATAATAGGCTGTTTCCTTGTCATCACTCTCAGTTTTTCTCAGCCACATTGCAACTGTCATGGCACAGCTGTCACTCATACATATATGAATGTAACAAATAGGATGCATTTCCACATGGGAATGCATGTTACTGAAAACATTCTGGATGAGTTCATGCAATTTAAAGGAACTGTAAAGGGAAAGGAGCTACTATATATTTTTGAATTGATCAAACATTTTTCAATGTTTTTTTGTCTGTTTAGGGATTTTTTTGGAAACCATTTGTTACTATGAATTAAAGTGGTGTTAAAACATTTAATTTATGTTTAGATTTTGTTGCTAACAGATGTTTTTTTACACTTTAAAAAAATGTTACAAGCCATGGCATGCTATAGCAGGTGCAACATTGAAAGATACTTATCAAACATTAGGGAGAATAGTGAACATATAGTGCTCTGCATCATTTTTATTGCAATGTGTTATCATTTAATTACATTTTAAATCAGGAGAACATTCAGGAAGTGTTGTGGTTTTATATCTTGCTTCATTTTCTCCTTTTTTCTTCCCAAAGCTGTGCATTTATTTATTTATTTATTGGGTTTTTTCCAGATGTCAGAAAACACATTTTCATCAGCAATGGTAGGCTCTCTGTTATGAGAATCAGCAGGAGGGATGTGCTTTACACTCCAGCTGAGCTGATTCTTGACATGATAAATGAATTAAGCGACTGCCACAACCAAATCCAACTACCAATCACTTTTGCTTTGCGATATTAAAACTCACAATACTTTTAATACCAAGTAGAGTTCCATATCCTGCTGTACTTGAGAATATGTTATACAGTAATTGCAAGCTCCATTTTTAGATAGTAGTATTTTTGTGCTGACAAGTCCCTAAGGATACATAATTATTCCTCTGTTTTATTCAGTTCTCTCATAGCACTTTATCATGTAGTTCAAAACACTCCCATCCCCCTTTTTGCAGAACTCTGATTAGACTCTTGCTGAGCTTCTTTTGCATTTAGTTTGGGTATCATATCTGCTTAGAAATGCTTCCCTATCATCTAACCACTGTTTCTGCTGTATTCCAGAGCGGTTTTCAAAATTATCTCTGATGATATGTCATCTCAAACTCATTGTGTAATTTCTAGTTGTAGTATTTATAATATCATGAAAGTCCAATGTAATGTTGTATGAGCTTACATCAAAAGGACTGGATTCCACACAAGGAATTAATAGGAAGAAACAGTGAAAGTAATGATGAGTGACAGCCTCAAAAAGTTATTTCTCAGAGTGGGGGGAAACTATTAGGAACATCAAGGACTCTTTTAAAAAAGTAGTTCTCATCTCTGCCTTTAAATGTGGCTTTTAATTAAATTGAAGATGCTAATGAAACACTTTGCAGTGTATTTGTCTTTACTTTTTGGAACCCCACATCTTTGCATAAAATGCATTTTAATTTAATTTGTAGAAAGTGTATTAAATCACTGTAATTCTTCAGAATGTGAAGAGGTAAATGCAAATGTATTAGCATTGTCCTGGAATTTAAATGTTTTACAAAATATTTTTTGCATTTACCTTGGTGGTAATTTGGAAAATCATTGCATTAATTATCATTTTAAAATAACATTATTCAGACTTTCACAAGGCATGCTGTTGTTTTGTTTTGTTTAATTTAAAAATCTACTGCATGCTTTCACAGTGGGTATCCCAGATTGAAGGACATCTTTTTTTTTTTCTCTCATTTGAATTGGGACATTCCTTAAAACTGTGTCCATATGTTTCTATGTTTCTTGTTCCTGCATTGTAAATATTATTTTGATGCTAATTATTCTTTTGCTTACAGAATAGTAAACTTGTTTCTGCTCATTGGTTTTATATTGGAATGGGATGTTGAAAAGTGCTTTTGCTAAGATTTGCATTGTTTTCGTCTTTTATCAGTCTCACCTCAGTGTCTTTTTAAAAATGATATTGGGATTTTTATTTTATTTTTTTTCAGACTTTGCAAGAGCTGTTGCTGCACGGCCCATATCATATGCAGCGGTACTACGAATGAGACACGACAGCTCTTCACCTGTGCTCAGCTCGCGCAGCCGACCTCGACAGCAGCACAGTGGTGGGCTGGTGACTCCTGACTGGCCTGCTTTCTCCAGTCACCCTCTGTCAGCCCTGAGTCTGCTCGGCTCTCAGGAGGACCACAGAAGTGAAGGTGAAATTAACGTTGTAGGCGAGCTCATGCTTTGTTTGTTCCGTCTAAAATAAAGCAAACCAATTTAGCTTTAGGTTATAAATAATAAGCTCATGGAAGTATAAACAAAAAAGCCATTTATGGGCGCAAATGTTAATGTTTATTTTTTCATTTATTAGTTTCAATGCCAACTTTTGGCCAACAATGATAAACAATAGTCTTCTCTGTGAGGTTAATAATGCATTGTAGTGTTAATTGTTTAGTTCATAATTGGGAAATTGGAGAAAAAACTGGAAGAGAAAGAGCTGAATATGAAAAGTTATTGTTAATGTAAAGAGTAGCTTCTCTTGTTAGCAGTCAAATATGAAATATGAACGTTGTTTCCTGTAGTGAGTCCTTGGTTATATACTCAGTTATATACCACATGTGTAATCCCACTGAGCCAGACTAAAACCCAAGTTTTCAGGTACTTTTAGTGCAAATTGAAAGTTCCATGTGACTTCAGATGACTGAGTTTTCACCTTCTGCTAGATATCAAACCAAAAGAATGAATACTTCAAAGTTTGACTGAACTCCCCCAAACATGATTGGTGTAAATACACTCTTCTGTTTCAACACTTCTGCTCTCAGGTTTCATGGGCTTCCTGTCCTTTTTAGATTTGTTCTAAAAAAAAGAATCCAGCCTATCTATTATCTCTGTATGTGGGCTGCAGTGACCTGGTCAGAGTCTTTATGAAAAAGGAGAGAGAATCATGGCAGAATCCAGCTCTCTTTGTGCTCCTGTAACATATAGATGTTATAGATATAAATAGATTTTTCACGCAAGATGTTATTTCCTCCTCAGTATAAAAAAATTATATAACATTTTTATTCATGCAGATTTTTTATATGAATTTTGTGGATTTTTAACATATCAGCCATCTATTATATAACATTTATATTATTTCATGAAGGGCTTTAAAAATGGAAATGCTTTGTTTATTAGCAGACAAAATCAGCACATACTGTTAGAAATCAGTTTTTTTTTGTTGGACAAAAAAAAAAAAACTACTACAACGTTGAATTTCCCTTCTGGGATAAATAAAGTATTTTTCATTTCATTTCAACAGATTTTAAAAAATTAGGGTGTTTTTGTACTCTTTTTTTGTTTTGCTAATTTCTATATCATGTTTGTGCTTTTTGGTCAGTGCTATCTGCTTTTTTTTCTTGTGTTGTTATCAGTGTGCAGCCGTGTAGTGGCAAACAGCTCTATAACAAAGGTAAGGGTAATTCCTTACCACTGTCAGCAGTGACAAGCCCATTACACTGCTGTGGAGGACCAATGTTCGGTGGATGAGAAAGATGGCCAAAAATTGGGATAGCTTTTTGGTTCTGTGACTGACAGATGGGACTTTATGTTTTGTGTGTTCATTTATGTAACTTTGTTTTGTTGATGGACAAAAACTTTCTTTATTGTGAAGCCTATCTTCATGTATGAGAAGCATTGTGCTAAAAGTATTTCAAACCAAACACATTTTTTGACATCAAAAAGAATACAAAACCATTTTATTAGCAGTATGTTCTAATGATGTTTAGATCTAACTGAGGTGTTACCTGAAATTATATTTCTGTAGGATGGAAAACATTTTGTTTAATTTAAATGAGTATAGTTAAAGTTTCAAGGGATTACATGCACTCACCAACCACTCAATTACATACTGTATCTCTGTTCAATTGCTTGTTAACACAATTGGCCAATCAACCAATTGTACGGCAGCAACTCAATGTTTTCAGGCATCTTGACATGGTTGGGGTGACTCACTGGAGTTAAAACTAAGCATGGAGATTCAATTCAACTAAGTTAACTTATATATAATCAATTAATTAAAAAAAAAGAAGTTCCAAAGTGCTAAACAAAACAAGTCCAGTCCACATCAACACGTCCAAAATCAAAGCCAGTTATAAACATTCATATATGAACTTGAGACAGTGCAAAGGAAAGACTCTCTATTAACAGAACAAAACTCCAGCAGAGCAGAACTCAGAATGGTTAGCTTTCAACTGACCCAGGTCTAAGAGGATAGGAAAGAAGCACAGACAAAAACAGAAGGGTTGACCGGTTATTTCTAGAAAGAGATACGATAGATTTAAAGATAATGTTTGTGATAATAATAAAGATGGAAAGTAAAGACAGCAAACTAAAGAAATTTGATCATTTGTCCTCCAGCAGTCTAAGCCTATAGCAGCATAACTAAAGAAAAAACTCAGGAGAACCCAAGAAAACAACAACTATAAGATTTCCGAAAAAGGAAAGTTTTAGTCTATAGCCTTAAATGTAGACAGGCTGTCTGCATCAGGAATGGCAACATGAAGCTGGTTTTACAAGAGAGGAGCCAGGTAACTGAAAGCTATGCTTCCTACCTTACTTTTAGATATTCTAGAAACTAATGGATAGTGGTTTCAAACAAATCCAGAGCGTAATCAAGCATAATCAAATTTAATAATCTAAAATTCTTAGTGACTATTGACTGGCAATACATACTGACTTAAAGACTTCAAAAGTTATACGTCTACCTTAGTGCTTGTGCTGGAGTTGTTATATTATCAAGGATCATTTATGAAATGTTATACCTTAAATACATTTGTGACTGAACATATCATTTTCAGGGTTGTCTTTTTAAATGTCCCCATTTGCATATGGTACAACATCCTAAACAGTACCATTTAGGATAAGAAAAAGTTTTAACTTTGTACATCCATATGGTTTTGTTTGAAGTAGAAGCGATATCCATGGTTTATTCATACCATTTCCAAGGGCGAGTGTAACAAATCAATATTATTTAATGTGTTTGACTAGAATGTAGAAGATTTTGAGAACTTTTTTTTTCTTTTTGTTTACTTTTAGCACTACCAATACTTCAGGCTCCAGACTGCTTTGCTTCATCTGCACAGCAGGCTTTTCAACCCAATATTGATTCATTTCCCTCCAGTGATTAGAATATTACTTCAAACGCTTTTTTATTTCCCTATAGAGCAATGAAATGGTGACAAAGGGTTGGTGAAATTGTATACACACTGAGAGAAAAGCCTTGACTCTAATCCTGACACTAAATCCTTTCTAAATGGTAAGAAGTACTCAAGATTAAGTAACTTGCGTTGCTGTATTGAGTTTGTACCAGAGCAAATGCAAAACTAGCTAAATCAAAATGGTCAGTGCAATTATGCTTCAACAAACAAGCCACATAATGTAATAAATATAGCTTAACTCATAAAGTGTTTGTTTATTGGTTTTACCATCTTCATAAACTCATTATATGGCAGGAAAATGGTTCTTTGGGGGAACGAAATATTCAGCTTTTGCTTTTAGATTCTGAGAAACAACATATCTGAACAACTGCTCAATCAGTCACTTCTGTTCTATCAGAAACCCCCAAAAAGCAGAGCTTTTGAAAAAAAACAAGAGAGTTTCAGCAGGAACTGGCCAGCAGAAAACACTAGATCACCAAACACCTAGATATTAGATCATACTTATTCTAAGCAGAGTACAAGCTTCACAAAAAAATACTCCCCTAAATCACCACAGGAGCACCTTGGATCAAGAAACAGCATACTTATTCTTCTCATAATTCTATGTTATATGATACATTTTCGGAATTTTACAGTATGTAAGCATGCATAATTCAAGCTTTTAGTGAACCCATTTTTTATGCTTTATATTGATTTCTCTGAAGCATTATTTAACGTTCTCTGGATATGTGCCCACTGTGCATGTACCTCTTCAATTTTCATGGCTATGCTGATAAACAACTCATGATTAGTTATTAAAGCCAGTTTCTGCTTGATAGATAATGTGGGAAATTATTAAATGTGTGCCTTAAATGGACAGTAAAAATTTACACGCTTATGCAGGGACCATAATGTGGATCAGGACTAGGATAATTTTCCCATCAGTTTTTTTTTCTTTAAGAAAACATGCACTTATTTTATATTTCTACCTGAATATGGCTCCTTTAATGTACCCACAAGAGAAATTAATAAATTAACTAAAAAACTGAAGTTTCAGTTTTATAAACAAAATTATGATTTTTGTGCCACATTCAATATTATCACAGTCAACTTTAATATACTATCAAATGTCAGCTCTTACAAAGATGAGAATAAATTAATATGAAGATAATCATTTAAAATAAAAATTGTGAAACTTGCTTTTACTGACTCTTTCAGCTCATGAAAAGTCCCAAATCTGCCAGCCCCAATTTGGGTTATTGATCTGAATAATGTGCTTTGCTTTCCTGTGGAAAAAATAAATAAAAATAAAAATACTAAAAGATAAAATGTCTTTTTTTATTTCACAATTAAAACATAAATAAATACTAATCAAACTATTGCAACATATCATTTTAATGACCAACAGTGAGAAATGTAAGAAAGGTGATAAACAATCACCCACAGACATGAAACTCCTTCCCTATTTCATTATTTGTACATACTTTTTCTAGTATGAACTGTGAAATGGGGTCAATGTAGGAGGTAAGGAAGAGATAGTGGATGTGCGCTCCTCCTCCAAACCTGACCGAGACTTATTACTGCAAAGTTAGAATCTTATCTCACTTGAGTCACTTAGCCTTTTAGGCAAACCGCAGTGGTTCCAAAGGTGTAAATGTAATTTGGGGGAGGCTTAATTGAACCCAAAAGTGTGATATTTTAGTTTAGTTTTTTTTAGTGTATGAATCATTTTCTACAAGATTAACTCTCAGGTCTCAGAGGTTCACTTCACACTTAATAATTTATTTTCTAGTTTTGCAGTTTTTTTTTTTTTGGGAGTGTGTGATGCTTCCTGAGAAACGTGTGCTGCTTCAGAACGTCGTTTAGTTGTTTATAATTGAATCACAGTATGGTGCTGTACATCTTTTCTTTCTCTTGTTAATTTTAATATAATTGGGCTGTAAAACTGAGTGGCACTCCTGTTGTGTAATTTGCAATCATCCTCATTCTAAGCATTGTTTTTGTTTTTTTGTTCCCATCACTCGTAGAAACTGAAGAATTCGGTCCAGTTTTCATCCAGGAGCCAGATGATGTTATTTTTTCCTTAGATTCGGATGAAAAGAAAGTGATGCTACACTGTGAGGCACGCGGGAACCCACCACCTACATATAGGTACAACACTAATTTGTCTGTTTCCACATTGAAATTCACAGCTAAATAGTCTGCTTTTTATCACAACTAAATGTTAAATAATACTTATTGTGTTTTTCAGCTGGTACATCAATGGGACTGAAGTAGATTCAAAGACAGACGACCGTTACAGCCTTATTGATGGAGACCTAATTATTACCAATGCAAGTGAGATCACTGAGTACGGGAGGTACCATTGTAAAGCAGAGAACAGTTATGGAACAATCCTAAGTCGAGATGCTCTGCTACAGTTTGCATGTGAGTATTTTTTTTTTCTTAATATATTTTTATTCTAGCTTCACAACATAAAATAAAATCAGATCTGTTTTAATGTTGTTAAAATATTTGCAAAATTTGATTGAATTTGTTTTTTTGTCCAAATCAAACTACACCAAATACAAATCACTGTTTCCAGTAAGGTTTTCTATAGCTGGATGCATTTCCTGCAGGCTCTGCCTGGTACTGTATTGTTACACTGCTAACAGGGACCTTAAATGGTGTGTCTTAGTGGTGAATGAGAGCAAAAAGCTGTTTTTTTTTTTATCCCGCTAAACTCCCGGCTTACCTCCAAAGCATCATCACAGGCTACGACAGAACATAAAGAAAGACCAAGTATACCTGTAGAAAAAATGTATTGTTGGTTCATTCCACAGTTTCCTTTAGAGAAATGACCATAACAGCCTTATTGGTGTGTCTCCAGGGAACTTGTTCCTCTCAGTCACTGAACGGTAGCTAGTAAGAACAATACATGGTCCTTTGTGTTCTTCTGGGGACTTACAGTAGTAATGTCTTTACTTTAATAATAGATGGCTCAATTAGACTAAAAGTATATTGGGTCGAAAAAGGAAAATGAAGTTATCTTTTATAAAAGCATTGTAATCTTAAAGCTAACAGACCAAAAGGATCAGAAAGAGTCAATGTCATTGTGGTCCCCCTACAATAAATGAAAAGCAGAATCATCTCAAAGTTGCCACACTGTTATGGTAATTAGCACTGTTGCCTTTTGCAGAAAGGCTACACGTTTGAATCTTTTGGATTTTTTAGGGGTGGACTCTGGTTTTCCTCCCACACTCCAAAAAACTGTATATTAGGTTAATTGGTGAATCTAACCTTACATGTTAGTGTGCGTAATCGCACATCTTTGTGCTGGCTCTAAACAGAATGAAGTGGGTATGGGAAGGGAATAAACAGACTCCAGTTTAAACATAAGACAGATTGTACTGGCAGGCTTAAATCCCCAGATGGTAAAACACAGATACAGGCTTTAAAAAAGTGATGCACCCCAAGCTCCATTTGAGCATGTACCTTCATCTGTCCAGATCCTTCCTCCTCCTCACTTTGGTCAAGGGTTACATGTATGTAAAAACTATCTGTGGGAAAAATGGATCTTGCCTAAAAAATGAGCAATGTAACATTTGGACTCATTTATTAGCCACAGCCTTGTGTAGCGACATGAACAACTCTCTAGAGTTTTGCATTAATACTTTATATTGGCTCAAGATTGTAGTATTCATCAAATCAGTATAGTGAGATAATGAGTTTTGAATATTTTGATCTTAAGACAACTGTATTATTTTAATACTGCAATTGAGCTGTGGATTTTCAACTTTATTTTTTTATCAAATGTAAAGATTTTCCATGCATTGCTCATCTATTACATTGTCATTTAACTGAAATCCAAGAAATGGTAAAAAAAAACTGCAAAATGAAGCAGCTCATAAGTGAAATGGCTTACTGGACTTGATCATTTTGTAAGTTACTTTATAAGTCTGAATGTTTTACATCTCCACTATTTTTTACAAGATTTCTGTAGACTGTCTCTTCACCCATAAATATCAGGATTAATTAATTTCAGGAAAGCATTTAGTATATTTTTTAATAGGTAAGCATGCCAATTTGTCTTTTTCCTTAGTATTTTTGAACCCACTGTTTTCTCAACCACTTGGCTTTTCCATCTGACCTTCTAGTGAAAGTGCTGAGTTGTCTGCTGAAATCAATAGCTTTAGCTTACAATATTTGTATTTGTGACAGAACTAAATTGAATTCTAGTTGCCATGCAACTTGCAGGTTTCTACAGGATGTCACTTCCAATCTGACAGGCCAATGTTAGTAGGGTGCAGTGTAAAACTGCAAATGTAAGCGATTATTAAAGTGTCAGTTGTTTAGGACTAAATCATATAGCACATAATGCTCACAAGCACCCATTTATAGAATACAAAAAAAGGAAACCCACATTTTATGTCATAATAGTCACCTCTCCATTAGTGCTATAGGTATGTGCTGTTTTAGGTTTCAAAGTATTACTTTTAGCTTGTAAGTCTGTCCAAAAGAAGAAGAATGTGCAGATTTCAGTTGATCATCTATATTCTCAGGTTTCAGCTGTTCGTGAATCATCTTGTTGATTGTGTCTATCAAACTGTTTGTTTATTTTCTTTGAGTCAAAAAATACAAAGAAATTAAGTTTTTGTAAAAAGCTATTAGAAAAGTTCTTCAGGCGCCTCTTTATTCCTTAATGTTTGCCAGTCAACATTATGTGGTTTAACAAACAAACAACCAACAACAGAAAATCGTTTTTAAATTTGCCAAGTACTACACTGACAATAGGTGAACTAAGCAGCCAAGGTCCAAAGAAAATCTTTGAGATACCTTTAGAAAACCACAGGAACTGTTAATCTAATCTTCTTGAATATCTGAGTTCTTGGAAGTAAAACGTAAATTAAAGTATGTACATTTACAACATGATTCACTCAATGATTTTGGCCAGATTAGCCTGTACATAAAGATATGAATCTAGCTGCTGTGGTTGCAGCTATGAGATGTGATGGTAAAATTCTCAAAAATTCCTTCCTAAAGCAAATTGTGATATGACATGCCTGGGTCAAGTTTGGTTTACTGGCAGATGCGTCAGCTGATATGATGGCCTCTTGTCACACATCAGCATCATCCAAGCCACCTTTAAAAAATTGGATTTTCTAGCAGGCAGGTCATTTTCAGGCAGACAGGTCATTCAGTATCCTGTTGGTGAAGGCGTGACAGGAAGTAATGTGGAAAGATGCAGCACAGAAAGACCATTTCAGCTTCAAAGTCACACTGTAAAAGCTGCTTATACTGGCTCAAAGTTTAGTTTCAGGTTATTATTAATTCCTTTTTTTCTGGACATCAGTGTTTGCTTGCTGTGCTCTTCTGAGACAAATATTCCTTGGCTCAGAGGTCTGGAACCATGGCCCTAAACTATCACTCACTGAATAAATGTGTGACTCAATTGTACAGTTGAGTCAGCAACAAATCTCACCTGTCAAAACTGCTGTTATACTGCAAACAAACAAAAAATGAAATAATTCAGACGTGTCCACATGGGAGAGTGATTTGTTGTGTAAATGTAGCAAACAGAATCATCATACAGTTAAAGAGATGAGTAGCAATTATTCAGGGCAGAAACAGAAAATGTAATAAAATATGCAAAAAAAATAAATAAATAAAGATTTTTACAATGAATGGAGCCAAAAGCCTTCAGGTATCATGATTCTACTGCTGGTGTGACACAACACACAGCTTTACAAAATCGTGTGTGTAGGAAACATGCTGAAGCTCATGTTGCTCAGAAATGTCATTGGTTTCATCGCTCATTCATATGTATGTGTAAAACAGCGAAAGGTGGGTTGACTGCTGAAACAGTGTCACGTTTCTGCAGGTTTGTGGTCTGCATGTTCAACAGTTGCCTGGTAAATTTCTTGAGCTGTCTGTCTTATTGATGCACATGCTTTATTTTATTTTTTTGTTACTGAAATAATGAGGAGTGTCTTTGGCAGTGATACACACTTGATGCAAAGCTTCAGGTCCATTTCTGAGTCTCAGTTGGTTGTCCTTCCCCCTGTTTGTGAGAAACTCCACATTTTTAAACAGACAGTTACACAGAGAGCCATCCCAACACTCAAAATGATTCTGGATGAAATTTGGAAGTGTAATATTTAGTTTTCCATTTTTGTGGAACTCCATTCCTTGATTTACAAGCTGTGCCTTAAGAATTGATATATTAGAAATATACTATTTTCCTAAAACAAATAAAATTGTGGCACTAAATGATACTTTATAGGAATAAACGTGCAGTGTTTGATATTTTAAACCATTTTAATAAAATTCAACTATGTTATAAATGTTTTAAAACAAATTTGAAATCAATTTTCATAATTTCACTGATAAGTTATTTTTATATAAACCTAAATTAACATGAGCTTGGCTCCACATGCTCGACACCAGCTTAAAAATTCATCTCATGAATAGATTTTGTTTAATGTAAATTTATTTCTGGCTGTTTTCCATGGGAAGTGATGGATTTGAGTTGCTGTTTCTATATCTTCATGTCATACAAATATTCAGCAGCATCACTGTGATATAGTCCACATTTTTTTTTAAATGCAACTCATCGAAAGGTTCCACAGAAACACATAAAGGTGCCCTGCAGCACACATTTGAATGCAGAACCTTCCTTCACTCTTTCTACGTATCAAATGGTAGGTATTTATCACTCAGCATGCAGCCCAACTTTGTCTTCCCTTTTTATGTTGGTGCTGCACATTTCCATGCAGTTGAACAGGTGTTGATTTCTTCACCTGATTTAGATACACGTGAATAGCAGTTCCTCTCTGAACAATTTAAAGTGGCATTTTCACACTTTTGTGATCTCAAACTTTCTTGCATTGTGCGCTCCAATTTGTTCAAATTAAGATATGGAGTTAGCTTTTTTACCTGATTTAAAACAGAAGCCTTTTTATGCTCATTTTGGTTTAAAAGTTTAACCTGTAAAAGCTACAGGTGCGCACATGAATCATAAATCGAAAGGATGTTTTTGAAGATTTATTCTTGCCACACTAAAGCTTGAATTTTCAATTTAATTAAAATAAATTAATACATGCAACTTGGGTTAAATCAATTTGTGTTTATGCAGAAGAATTTTGTCAGCACACACAACACCTGAAGTATTTTGAGAAACACTCCACTATAACCTTTAGTTCAGAGATATTTCATGTTAAACTTGCACACTGAGAATACTCCTGTTTTGTGCAAGATAATTAGATTGCATGAGGACAGGTTGAGTCAAGGGTCATGTACTCAGTTCCAAAGATGTTTTAGTGGGAAGTTTCTATTTTTTTTTTTTTTTGCTGTTTTTGTTTTGAAATTCTGAGCCACTGAACTCACATGTGGGCTGCTTTTTAGCCACGACTTTGAAGGCAGCAGGCAGAAAGGAGGCCCTCTGATCGTTTTCCCCAAAGAGTTCTTCCCTCTTTGCAGGCATGAGTAAGACTGAAGCTCAGGTATCGAGCCACTCTGAGCAGAACAGGAGTAATGAAATTAAATTGATGCTTTGACTCGAGGAGAGAAAGAACCACACAAACACACCTCTCTGACATATTCCGCAGTATCATTTGTTATTGTCCATTGACAGATTTCACATTGACCTTGAAAAAAGTCATTTACATTGCACACTTGCTCAAATATTTGCTGCAAATTCTATCAGTGAATCTCTGGATTTTAAACATTAATACAGACACATGTTGACTTGTAATTTTTGAGGAGGCTGTAACGATTATATTTTCTCTTACATAATTTAAAAGTAATTAATATTAATTCCACTGCAGGACTAAGGAAACTTCCAGGTAAAATAATATACATAAGCCTTAGCACTGATCATTGTTCCATTTGATTGCTAACACCCACTTGGTATTTATTTCTCATTTGACATACTAAATATACTAGACTTTTCAGATGACAATCAACCAGCAGTGTGGGCATATGTAGGTGGCATTGATTTATATTTGATAACCAATTTATTTGCTCCCTTCCAGTTGTAAAATGTATAATTTTCAGATTGCAGGAAATAAATTACCCTTTACTGCTTGTTTTAATGGGAGTCTCGAAATCCCTTTACTGCAGTGTTGGTTATAATGCTGAAAGAGCTTTGCATGCAAGTAGTACAGCAAAAACGCTTACAGAAGAAAACCAGTTTAATACTTATTATATTTATTATCAACTTATTTTATGCAAAAAAAAAATCTATTTTGAAATTAGAGGAATGTATTAGTAAGGGCATGAAATTTGTGCTCGAATTTAAAGGAAAAAAAGAGGTAAGAATTTATATTGGTGATGCTGAATTGAAATAAACAAATAATAAACAATGTCATAATACTCGCTTTCCATCTATTCTCTGGTGGCACATTTGTCAGTAAAAAAATAAGATTTGCTACACGTCGAATAACACAAGACTGTAGGACTAAATAACTCAACAGTTGGTTAAAGAAAGTTGTAATAATAAAAAAACAAGGTTGTTCATGCTGTTTGTACTCTTTTTACTAGTTTTCAATCCAGTGCATTTAGTGGAAATTCATACAGTGTATTTGCGTACAGAATGTGTGATGTTTGGTTGGTGAACAGACATGCAAAGTGTATGCCACACCTACTCTTACCTTTTAATGACCTGTAACCTTTTTGACAAGGGTCCTTGTCAGCCCTTAACCAAATCAAATCTATCAATCAATTGATTGATTTGATTCATTGATTGATTAACCAAATGAATGTTTTTGCTTCAAATCATATATCGTTAGCTGTCTGATTAGTTTATTCATTAATTGCAAACAAAAAGCAAAAGAAGAAATGCATCACAAACATTTTTTACTAAGTTAAGTGTTTTTTTTTATTGTAAAACCTGTTGATTCTCTCAAATAAATGTTTGGGTGGAAGTTTGAAATGTGCATTCCTGTTTCTTTGCTAAGATTCTCTTTACATTCTTTTGTAGACTTGGGTGCTTTCAGTTCGAGGACTCGGGGTGAGGTTTCTGTTCGTGAGGGCCAGGGTGTGGTGCTTATGTGCACCCCTCCACCCCATTCACCAGGTGAGAGTTCATCGTTTAAGACATAAGGGAGTTTTCGTTTGACATAAGATTGCCTCTTGGTGTTATAGGACAAAGTTTCAACAATAGAAGTTATGGTTTTGTTTCTTTTCTAAGTGTCAGGGTGAATAACTGGGTGAATAAGATCCAGAATCAGCCAGTTGTTTCACAGAAACAACGTCTAGATAATAGAATATCCTTCAAATTGCTGTATACTGTTGTTCACTGATGTAAACATCAAGGTTTTCTGCTTCACTGTTGGAATGTAAGGATGTTTCGAAGAGTTACTTGCCAATTAACATGTTACAAAAAGTCAGTACCGACATTGTAGATTAGAATTATTTAAACTTAATGCAGTGATTGAGAAATAAAAATGTAGGAAGTGATTTTTATCTTTACATCCATAAATCTGAGCAAAAAGTTTTGTTTCTTTCTAAAGGTGGAATTTATTGTGATTTTTTTAAGATCATGTAGACATGAGTTTGTATGTTTATTTCTAAATATTATAGCTGTGATTGACATTTAATAAAAATCAAAGAGTGGGACATGATGTTATAAAGTGATAGTAGCATGATGGAAATATAGATTTTCTGTCACCTGTAGTTTGTTGCAGCCTTTCTCCTATAAACTATAATTGATCCATGTTTCAGTCATTACAACAGAGTGGAAGACCGTCATGTTGCATTGCTGGCATCGGGTTCACCAGCAAAATCAATATATGATACAAAAGCACTTAGCGGATAAAACGTGCAGCCAAGAACTGTGAGATTAGAGTTTTGTTCTAGTATCCTGGACTTATCATCTGAAAAGATTTATAACATCTGATTCAACTGGATTACAGGTCACTAAATCTGTCCTACAATGTGCAACTAAGCCAAATCAGACATGTCTCTAATTTTAGATATGGTTTGTAGAAAAAGAGGTTTCTCACAAACTCCAACATCCTTCTAAAATAAGTAAAAAAGCTTTCTCACCTGGAAAATCTTGCTCTTGTTGTTTTATCAGTAATTGCTGCATATGTATTTATAAATGAAAACCCAGCTGTAACAAGCTGCTTGTTCTTTTTATGTTTAGAGTTGATGCTGTTTAGAGATAAAAGCTCAGATAAACAGTGGAGATGATGATTCTAATTAATCTATTCGGCATTATTTAACATGAATTGAAAAATGATCTCCAACAATAAAATAATGGTTTTGTTTTTTAAATGCCACAAGCAGAGAATTTATCACTTTGATGAATTTCTCGGTGAGTCAGAGCATGTCACAATTCAAATTTAGAAGGCGTTTCAACCGTGTTTGGGTTAAATTGGTTGTGGGTGGATTCAGAGACATTAAAATTAATTTACATTAGACAGGTCTCATGAGGGAAAATGATCAATAATCTGTGAGATGTGAAAAGATGTTGCATATTTTCCATTTCAAATCTCTGATCAGTTTTGACATTTGTTTTTGCTAAAGAGTTTTTCATTTTTATAAAGATTCAGATTAGAAAAAAATATTAAAAAGACAACAGATTCAGCTTGTTGTACATCATTAACTTTTTTCTGCTTTTAATTCTAATTCTAACCCTGGAGTACAATTCACATTTGTTTTGCTACTGTAAGCGAACAGAAAAGCTTCCATTGGGTGGTAAAAGTTTTGACTAGAGGTTGCTGAGCTTGTTTCAATCTTTTTAACTTATTGATCAAATTTCTTATATTGAGGAATATGCTTGAAAACTGAGTTTTAGTCAATGGTTTTCGTCTATGACAGAAATTCAGAAGGCTTTGGCTCAGCAATCGAAAAGAATAGAACTGAATAAATCCCACAGAATAACACTGTAGTGGAATTTATAAATTAAAATAGCAACCTATAATCATTCAGGTTTCTTGTATCATACTTCAACATTCAGTTTCTCTGCCTGATGACATATTAATGCCATTTTAGTAAGTTTTCTTTTTGGATTGGCATCAGGAAAAAAACAGTAAACAAGTTGTTTTTATTTTACAGATAATTTATTCAGAGCTGTGAACATGAACATCACTGGAGCAAGTTATGAGTGTTGTTACTTTGGGAATTTAGCAGACATATAGCAGAGCTTTCACTTTTAAAATTCTCAGTTTGAACTCCACCTCATTGCTCAAACTGTTGATTGTACATTGTTTAATCTACAACCTATTGTTTAAAAAGGTTCAACTCATGCACATCCAAAATTGGGCACACATATGTTGTATGACACTTGTATAACCAGAGGGTATTATTTGATCATTTAAAGGCAGCCAATAATGTTTTTGTTTGATTTTATGAGACTAAAGATTGTTTTTATCAACTTTAAGACAATAGTTTTTGTAGTTGTTGATAGCATGAGTTACGATGTGGAAGGTTTTCAGTCATCCAGGTCATAGTAATTATTTTCAGCCTTCTAAAATACACATTTATTGTACAGAACTACATTTTACAATAGTACACTTGTCAAATGAGACAAGAGAAGAAGAATTTCTGGGATGCTTCAGTAATTATTTACAGACTTTTGCCTGGAACTAACTTGTCAAACTGTATTCCTCAAGGTTTGACAAGTTGGACAAGGTTTTCAACAAGTTTGACTTTTAACACAAAATCCAATACTTTCTAGTGTGTTTAAATATTCCATTTTAAGAAACACTCGTCTGTACTTTTATACAACACAGGGCTGAACTTTGCAAACACAGGGTGTGGATCAACAACAGAAACATAAATAGGTTTATATTTTTTAAATATTTATGTGCCTGTTTTTTGTTCTTGTTTAACAGAGATTATCTACAGCTGGGTATTTAATGAGTTTCCCTCATTCGTTGCTGAGGACAGTCGGCGCTTCATCTCCCAGGTCACAGGAAATCTGTACATCTCTAAAGTTCAGCCTTCAGATGTTGGAAGCTATATCTGTTTGGTGAAGAACACTGTGACGAACGCAAGGGTCCTCAGTCCTCCAACTCCCCTGACACTGAGAACTGATGGTGAGGATTTCATTGATTTTCATTATTTATGGCTGAGTCTTCTCCCTGTTCATTGGATCTGACTGTACAGCAGATTTTTCAGAGATCTATTAAATTTTAGTGTCCTCCTGCTGATCTGATTCAGCACCAAGGAAAATCTTAAAGTAGACTATTATATTAGGCTGTTGTACTGCGTTGTATCTTTATGCATTTGGATAATTTTTCAAATTCGGCATTGGGTGATAAAAGATGGTCAGATTCTTGTTTCTCCTCAAGGTGTTCTTAAAACCATACACAATGTAAATAGATAGTGAGTAATACTTTAATGTTAGTGTGGGGAGTCTTTGCTCACAATGTGCTTTCGTAGAACTAGCCATCAGGGAAATCATGTTCCTGCATAAAATTAACCAAATCAGTGGCTGCTGCTGTGGATGGGGGTTTGGTCTTTTATTTTTGCCTCTCAGGAGCTACGCTGCCAAGCTGTTTGTTGGATTCAGGTGTGAATTTAACCCACAGGCATTTTACCTCTGACTTTACAAAGAAATATCCATCCCTTTATTCAGGTGCCTGTCATTGTCTGGGTTTTTTTAAACTCACTGTGATTATACACCTAGTGAAGCAATGAAAAGGCCTTTATATTGTGAATTGTTTTTTTTTTTTTCTTCCTAATGTTGCAGCAGGATTACATTCCTTCCAGCAAGTATGTTGCTTTGTAATTGCATAACGCTGTTTGAAGTTGCCCTGTGAGACATGTAAAATACTTTGCACACATAACCATGCTAAATTAGCTTGTGTCTCTCGCTAAACGAGATGCAAAATGCAGCAGGGAGGGCATGTGGTCAGTCCTCTGTCATCACTTTAATTCACGGAAATATTCTTTGTAGTTATTTTTTAGCATTGATTAAAGGAAGATCAATTAATTTTGCAGCATCAGTGGAATATGTTTGAGCAAAAACCTTGTTCCTTCATGTCTAATGGATTGTTTACATGTTTGGAATAGCAAACATTTGATCTTGCCTTGCCTTGTAATAAATAGGAGATGTTCAAAGAAATGATCAGTGGTATTTTTTAGTCATTTCTAATATTTGTATGGGTAAAAAATGAATCAGTCTAATACAAATTGTTGCCTCAAATTTTAAAAAATGTATATATGTGGTAATGAATGAAAGTAACTAGTTAAACTCAAAAATGTAGTTAGTTCATTTTCTTGATTCTACTAATACATGGACACATCTTGTAACCGTTACACAGACTGAATGTTCTCTTAGGATCTCTCTAGAATGACAAACCCCACTATGCTCTCCTGGACCAACATGAACTGTTACTGGGTAGCTGGATTTTGTCATATTAAATTACTTTCCTCACAGTGTAGGTATTCATGACAATGTTACCCTCTTATTATAACAAAATAGGTTGTCCTGTTATTTTCCATATCTCAAATATATTCCATAAATCTGCAGCACATTGACATGACAATACTACTACACATGCTCACAATCATACAAGGCCCTCGGCTCCACACTGACATGACTCTCTTGGACTGCGTCAGAATCTTTCTGTGTGCTAGAAGAAGCTCTACACTAGCATGATGCTACCATGTGATGGGGTTATGTGCTAGTCATGAGGCCAGCTGGGTCAGTCCTACTTCTAATTCTCAATGAGTAAGCCATGTCACTATGTACAGACCCCTATGATGGACATGTGACCTGTCCAATGTGTAACCCCACCTCTTGTCCAATGACTGCTGGAGATACACACCAGCTACCTGTGACCGTGAACAGGAACCACAAACAACAAAAGTAAAAATAAATAAAAAAATGACTGACTTCAGGACAAGAACTTTTGAGCAGCCATGAAGTGGCATGGTGCCACTGATATAGTGTTGGGTTGCTTTATAGCTTCATGGACTGGAAGTTTTTCATCTTTGCTCAGCATTGAACTCTTTATAATAAATATATATCTCAAAACAACATTATTCTATATATGCAGAAGAAAACTTTAAACCTTGAGGTGAATCTTCAGCAGGATCATCTACTTGAGCACAATACCAGACCCATTAAAGAAGTGCTCCAATTCCAGATATGGAAGGTTATAGAATAGCAAGTCATAGCCCAGATTTCAATCCAATGGAAGTGTTGTGTGGGGATGTGAGAGAAAGCAGCACATAAAAGAAAACCCCCAAGCGTCTTAGAACTGAAGAAATACTGCACGGGCAAGTACTCAAAAACATTCTGATGCCAAAGAGTGGATGGTCACTCAAAAGCATTAGTGCATGCATTGCTTCAAAGATTAGAATATGCACATGGACAACAGTTGTATTACAAGCTTCAATAAGAGAAGTCCATAAATCAGTCTGATAATCATTTTTTTTTATGTCTGATACAAAATCAAATCAATACAGTACACTAAAATTTATTGATTTAAGAATAAATAGAACATTTTATGTAAAAAATAACAAATATTTGAAACTACTAGTTTCACTGTTTGTATAGATTCTAAAGTCTTCCAGTATAAAATACAGTGAAAAGGGGATCGTTTTCTTTTTTATTCTTTGTGCAGCTGCTACCCTGTACAAAATCACAGCAGTCTTTCCAGAATGATTCCTTCTATCCAAATCAACCCTTTCAATTGTTTCAGTATACATATTTTTCCTTTTGCTTTGTGAATGCTTTTTTGTATTGTCTTGAATCCCTAGCTCAAATTCTTACTTTTCCAAAAGTATTAAAAACACATCTGCCTCGTTGGATGATTTGTCTTGTTTTCTGGTTGGGTTGTGACATGTTTGTTGAAAAGCAGCTCTGTCCCCTGCAATACAATATGGGCAGATCAAATCCCCACACCTGTAGGCCCATCATGCCAAAGAATGTCTTGGCCACTTTTACTCTTCACATCTTGTGATGCTCATCAGCCTTCTGTATTGTGAATTTGAGTGTAAAAACTCTGCAAATTGCATTGGCACACCTCACAGCAATCACCCAAATGTTCCAAAGCTGTATGCACCCTTCAGTCATTGGAGTTTGACCAATTAGACACTGCAATCTGTGCCTCAGTAAAACTGAGCGATTATTACACAACAGACAGTTAAAGCTGGATCTGTGCAAGATTCACCACTGTCGGCTCCATCACTGAGTCTGTTAATCAAAAAAAAGCATCTGGGCTCCATTATACTCTGCTGGAGGCCATTGATCGTCAAGTCGCAATGTGCCCTGAGCAGAACAAGGCTAAACGGTGAACACCAGAAACATGCACAGTTTTTTAAACATAGCTGATCTTAAAATACCATATTTGAAGTAATACATCCGTATAAATGAGATGGAAAATATTATTGTACAAACATTTACCTGTACAAAGATGTTTCACACTATTTGTTTCCCTTACTCTTACTATATACTGTAAATCTTTTTTTTTTTTGTTTTTTTTGTTTATTATAAGGTGTACATTTGAAAGCTACTCTGTTTAATTTACCAGGCAGGAGTATGTTTACATTATCTCGGTCTTGTGAAACATGGCTCCATTCCAAACCAGAATGTTGAGTTCTGAAACTGCTGCTATTTGTGCTGATTAATTCAACTACTATGACAAAAAAATGCTTTATATCCATTTTCACTACTTTAAATGTAAATTTTCTGTAATAAATGTGACAGCTCTAAGCATAACTGAGGTATTATTTTTTAAAGCATTGTTTGTATCCATAATCTCTGTGAGAGTAAACTGAGCAGATATTTTAGTTGTAACAAGTAGGCCTATGTAAACAATATAAAAATTATATATAAAATAATTCATTAATCATTCCTACTTGTTATATTTCGGTGCATTTATTTACCTCCAGGATAGCAGAGGGAACCCTAAATTTCTGTTCTCACTTGCTCTAGGATAAGGAATACGGTTATTAGTAAGGTTTTATCACCCTGACTTCCATAACTAGAACCTTTCCTCTCTCTGCTTGCCTTTAGTAATATTAGTAAAAAATAATTTTTGCAGGAACACCTCCACATGCATATTTTATTTGTACTTATTTGTAAAGTAGATTGTTATTCAAGTTTTCATTGAATCAAAAATATCTGTAGGTACTTTTATGTCATGTCTCAAGCCATATTGTAATGCAATATGTTTTATACCTTGTAGGTGTTTTTTTAACTCTAGAACTGCATTAGTAACCTTTAATTTTTTTTGTTTGTTTTTTCATCTTTAGTTTTGGTAAGTATTCTTTTTTGAATATTTGTTTTAGATGCTGTGCTGCTTTAGAAGTTTCTGCTGTTAATGTCTCACGTTTTGTCCTGACATGTCCGGGGTGACTGAGAAGCTACACAAATATATTCAGATTTTGGGCACCAGTTGTGATACATAATCATACAAATGAGAGGGTTGTGTACAGACAGCTGGTGGACATTTGTAAGGTTGAAATAATACCCAAATTAAGACCCTAAATTCATGATGAGGTAAAAGGAAAAATACACAGATGTAGAGCAGGAGCAAAGCAGTTAGAAAGAAAAAGGAAGTTTAAGTTTCACTTAGGCCATGGCATGCATGGTGCTTGCCACAGGAGTTGAGCTGACAATACAGGAGAAAGGCACAAGTGTCAAAACTGTACCTAGGGCTGGTTTCTGGCAGAGCAAAAACATATTCAGAAAGTAGCTAATTTTGCCACCTACAGCGTGAATTCAGCATGTATCTGTCAGATTGTTAGAGAATTACATTTACCAACATGGATGAGGCAAGACAGGGAGAGAGGAAAAGAGAGTGAGCAGCAGTATGCAGTGTATTGGACTTCAGAGAGTTTAGACTCTTTCAGCAGTACCTGTACAGCAACATGCCAGCACGTCTCACAAAAGAGAACAATATAACAGCTTGTTGGCATGTTAGAGGGTCACATAAAATAAAAAAGCAAGTTAAGACTTAAGAGTGATCAGCTCACAATAATTGATCAACATACATACAAACTACAGTGTGTCTGTGTGTGTGATGATACTTTCTGATTGGATGTTTTGAGCTTACGTCACTGAGGTTTGTGTCCAAATTTCAAATAGTTTTAGTATAGTTTTGTTTTTTTATTTAAAGCACGCCATGCAGGGCAGTGCGCATTGGCACACTGCTCTCTTTGTGTCGCTCAGCTTGGCTGAGTAATCTGCTGCCGCTAACCACATACACCTACACACACACAGATGGGTTTGGACTATGCTATACTCACCGTGTCTTAAATGAAAGGGCCTTAAACCTTCTGCTCATCACTCAAGATGGAGAATGTGACACATTTTGCTAATGAGATGGATGAGTTTGAAACACTAACAAAAACCCAGCCAGAGTATTGGGAATGCAATACTCTGGGGAATAATCTGGAGGCCCTCTCATAACAAGAAAAGCATTATGGACAACCATGAGCCTACTCTTTATAACACAATAATTCAACAATGAAGTGTCAACATAATGTAAACAGAATGTCTTGAGAACGTCTTCCCCTTTAGTGGTCTGTAACAGACTTCTACAAGAGATCCTTCCTGCCAAGATTTATAATTCATGTACCCATAATGACTCTTATTCTGTGTTACTCTAACTTCTACTTGGGAAATTAATGAAGTATTGTTTACTTGGGTTGAGTTGAATATTGTTGCTTTGCTGGCAATGAAAAAAAAGTAATTTTC
This sequence comes from Pachypanchax playfairii, assembly GCA_006937955.1. Taxonomy (NCBI): domain Eukaryota; kingdom Metazoa; phylum Chordata; class Actinopteri; order Cyprinodontiformes; family Aplocheilidae; genus Pachypanchax; species Pachypanchax playfairii. Next base: position 4,917,647 of record SSNP01000017.1, on the reverse strand, counting down.
TAGGTATTCCTATTAGTATTTTTAATATATTTCCTGGAAATTGTTTATTGAAAAAAAGATGCCTTTTTCTGTACTTTAAGTGCATAGTAGTTTACTTTCAACGAGGCCCTTTCTTAAATTTCATTTGAACATAGGGAGCAATTAAATCACAGAAAAAGTAGGCATTTGAAAGGGTTAGGGGGATTTGAACTGGACTAAGTCTTCGTTTGTTAGGTTAGGTATATAATGACATAGTGATAAATCGATTTTGAATCACATTTAAAGGGAGATTAACTTTCTTGTATCTTAATGTTTTAGATTCCCTGTTAGTTGAGTTAACAGTGCATTAAAGTGGATGACCGGATGAAATAAAGATGTTGCAATGCTGCATTTATGTAGGAAAAATTTCTTGCATAAATAAAACTATGTTAGAGTTCAGACTGTGGAAGTCTTTCTTTTGTGCAATTATTAAACAAACAGCTGCTTCAGCCTTATTTTTCTAATGTACATTCTACTTCAGCAAAGTGGTTTAGTTAATCAAAATCATTATTTGTGACCAAAATGCTGTTAAAATTTTTCTAAACTGTACAAGACTTATAAATTCCCCTGAGCGCTGTTCAATATGGCTGCCCTCTGCTCCACATCTCACTGTGAGAATGGGTCAAATGCAGAGACAAATTTCCCCATGAGGGATTAATGTAGGAAATAAAATAAAATAAAAAAGAAATGTTGTAAAGATTAGTGGACAATGCAGCAGCCTCCCATAGTGCTGGAATATCCGCAGGCTGACAAATGACATAATCTCCGATAGCTGTAAATACGCAAAAATATATATATTTTGACATTTATGTTAACAAAGTAATGATCAGTTAAATCTTTATATTTTTGGATACTTGTGTCTACTGTTTTTTTATGCACATTATAATTTAATCCCGTGGTTACCTTAACACAACACTAAACACATTACATTCTTCCCAGGTCTTCACAGCAGTTAGCTTTTGAAGCATGTATAGATGCATTTGTACACAATCTATTTTTCTGTCAAAATTCCAGGTAATTTTGTAAAACAAACACAAGTGTTTCCCAGTTTAGTTGTTTTATATGACGTGTAAATGAAATTAAACTGTTAATTGTAAAAAATATAATTGTTTCTATTCAGAGTTGCTCAGATTTCACAGCTAAATTCAGACAAAACTGAAGTGTGCTGGTGATCATCCCTGATGATGCCACTCCAGGGATCCAACAGTTTGGTGATTTGAGCCTGTCTGCTAAACCAAGTCTTAGAAATCTTGGGGCCTGATGCATCAAAATTCCAAGTAAAGAGTGCAAAAGTGCGTGTGCCGCAAAAGTTTTGCACCAAGGGCGTGTTCCTAATTTGTAGCTGATCTACTAAGACTGATGCCTAAGATGCAATTGTTAAATGGCTCAAAAAGCAACATTCAAATGAGGATCCTGAGATCGAGATCTGTAACAATGTAACTTTATTTTTTAATAATCGGTGGGACTTTAGACTGTTTGTGTGAGTATTTCACTATAAAATTATCACATATTGTACCTTTAAGAAATAAACTTTACTTACTTACTTATTCATATCTGAACTGATTAGGTAAAATGTCAGACTAATGCTTCGACAATAATACTGAGAGCAAAAGTTGTATGAACTCAATCATGGGTTGATTTTTATGTTTTTTTTAATTCATAAATTTGTTTTTCTTGTCTACTGGTTTTATGCTGATGCATGAACAACAATGTCCACATGTCAATTTGTTATAACTGTGTCATAAAACTGTTTCTTGTCTGTTGTTTCTCGTTTTATTTAGATTAAATGTTAAGAAATGGGAAAAACCAGTGCGTTTAAAACCCTGTAAGATACCAATGTTTTGCATATTAATTTAAACATTGAATTGATTTTTCTATAATACTTGTTTTCTCTTTTGTTGGCAGCAGCATTGCATTTAACACAGACACAAAGAGGAGTGAACTTAAGAGGATATTATCAGGTTTACACACCACCAGCTGTAATTAGAATGTCTCTTATTGGTCTACGGGTCTGAGTGATGTAACACCTTGTTTTGTGATAACAGATTTTCTCTTGTGTGAAGAATGGAAGCTTATCCTCTGCTTCAATTAAATCTCAGAACCCCCACAGAACAAGTCCCATTGTAAGTCATGGTTAACACCCTGAACATATAGTGTGATATTAGGAACATCAGGAATTAACAGGTGTCACTTTAAGGATAATTTTCTGATTAAAGTATTGTGTCACTTATTTTACTTCTCATTCTGAAAATAGTTTAAACTGACAAAAGTTTTTCCTTTCCCTTTTAGTAACTTAAATGTAACAAAGAACAAACTACCATAAACTGTCACAACATCAGAAAAAACTGAACATTCCATGATTTAACTATTATCAGCCTGTTTCAGCTTCTAATCTCAGGAAGCTCACAATTATGGAAAAAAGAAACATCAGGAAAATGCCACAAGAACATGTCAACAACACGAAAACACGGCCTTTAACTGTTTTGACTAACATCAGTTGCTTTGCATATATTATTTACCCGTTTTCTTCTTTTGAGTGCTGTTAGCTTACGGTCACAGTTATACTTTTATAATTTTTGGGATGGCAACTGAGTTCAACAAAAAAATTAAAAAGTGTGATTAATAAATGAAACTGAAACATACAATATATGGTTATTCTGACTTTATTTCTAAATGTTCTATCAAGTTCAGCAACTGAGACTAAATATGATATTGAATATACTATGGCTAGAGCCAGTGATATAGTGCAGATTCATTATATGTGAAGGGCTGCTTTGGAGCCATAAATGTTGAGAATGAGATTGAAATTGAAAAGTTCTTTGAAACAAATATCATAAAACTCTTTTTCCATACATAGTGGGCCACAATTCTATAACTCTATTCCTTTGCTGAATTCATTTTATCACATAAAAAATGTTGTCAGACGCACGTAAAAAGTGTATTTATGGTTTTTCAAATGTCAGTCGTTTGTCTTACTGATCTTATGCGTACTTCATGATGCATGTGTAGCAGCACTCCCTGCAGTCTCATGATATGTTTTGAAATGTATTCAAGCAGGAAGTAGGGATGAAAGTGTATCCATTGCTGGTGCAATACTGTGTGTTTAACATTCTTCTGCCAAAAAAACTGTAAAAACACTCATGTAATATTCATGTTGTAAACTCCCATTTAGTAAGACTGATAATAGTAATTAGATCCCAGATGATGGTGTTTGCCTTTGTTACTCTGAATTTGTTCAGTGCCATCTGACATATCATCCTGGCAAATGGAAATAAATGGTCGGCTTAACATACAGATGAACAAACAAAGAATCCATGTCCTCTGGCTATGATTTAGAGGGAAGGTGTTAGGCATCGTGGCACTTAGCGAGACTGATAACATGCTATCACTTGTGTCCTTCACAATGTGTTTGTGGATTGTCGTGTGGATTACTAATTCTTGAGGACAATAGAGTCCTGTTTCCTGTTGTCACTGGAGAAAATTTGTTAGTACATCATCCTAATGCTGTTTTTCTTTTTTGGTGTCTTTTCTAAAAGTAGTGTTTTAAGTCTCTGCTACACTCCATCACGGAGCCAGAAAATGGTAATGTGCTGCCGGTATATTTCTTAGTTTGCATTCTTGTTTTTTCCATCTGACTCAAACAAAAGGTACAATAAACCTCCCTTGTAAACTCTAAGTGTTGTTCATTTGCATACTTTAAAGTTTATCTAATTTCATATCAAGAACAACACTAAAAGTGAATAAAATGAAGATGGAAAGTTGAAAAGCACATTATGCACACCATACCAGATGGTGTGCATAATGTGTTTTCCACACCTGTACATTGTAAGATTTAATGTACCATGTGTATCAGGAGAGATTTATAAAGACAGAATCTTTGGGATTAAATTAAATGTACTGTTGCATTTTCTGGTGCAGTTGATGCATAAATACTCATTAAATAGCCACAGCTTGAAAAGAAAATTGAAGTCCGATTTTGTGCTTCAACTACTAGTCAGTTTCTATATGATATACCAAAAAGAAAAAAAAGGAGGGGAATGGGAGATTCAGTAAGTATCAGGGGTTCTAATTTCTTCTATTCTTCTTTCTTAACCTTTCCAGGTGTCATGGGGGAATATGAGCCCAAAATTGAAGTGCATTTCCCAACATCTGTTCTAGCTGCCAAAGGAGTGACTGTCAGGCTGGAGTGCTTTGCTCTAGGGAAGTAAGTAAACAAGTACAAAGTGCACAAATATAGATAATTGTTTTTTACAGCAGCATCATATTAATCACCGAGAAAAACTACAGCCTCTTATATTGTTTCTGTTGCTGTGAGATCCTTCAGATTGTACTACTGTGTTTCCTCTCTTCTTTAAATTTCATTTTTCTATTACCTGAATGGGAACCAGGCATGTCTTGTCTTCAGGCAGTATGTTAAGTGAGTGTCGCGAAGTGCTGCATCGTATCTCTGCTGTTAGATGGCATGTTAGTGCATGAGGAGGGGGAAGACTGAATGGGGAATTCAGCCCAAGGGACCCATGTGTTCTTATAATTGAGAGCCCTAATGTATCTGTGTTTCCTGGTTGCTTTCGGGGTCTGTTATGAATGTAGAGAGCCAAGGTTATGGGTTTAGAAAAAAAAAATAATAACAGTTGCCTGCCAGGAGAGAAAACACTCCTTTACGCATAAAGACTAAATCCAAACCACTTACCACTTAGGCTTGCTTTGTGATCTGCAGACTATTGCCTTTTAAAATAAAGATGTTTACTTTTTTTTATCTAAAATGTGGAAATTGCTAAAATAGGAGTACATATAGTACATTTAGGATTTGACATTTAATACAAAATTAAAGGGATGTTTGGCCAAATAAGTGATGACCACACAGTCTTTTACCATGATTCCAGTTAATAATCCTAATTATGATTAACCCTTTATAACTGCTAATGGAAATCGTCCATCATTTAATGCATCTGTGGGTTTTTAAACAGCCAAACACCTTTAGGTTTTGCCGTGTGTATTCTTATTTGAAGTAATTTGTGTGTGATGGCTTTCTGTCAGACAGTAATCCCAGTCTCTCCCTCTTGTATGGAGAGATGGATGATTCATCAATGTACCAAATTAAGACATGTCTGTCTTTATATAGCTTTGATAAACGAAGTTAAGATGGGATTTTACTCCTGTTGATCAATATGCATGAAAGCGCCAATATCTGGTAAAGACCAATTAGTTCTTCAGTGATGCAGTTCATTTGATAGTTACCCATTATGATCGAATATTGGAGAGGTTACATTCAAGGACAAAATGGACAAGAAAATAATGTTAAAAATATTGTAATAACAATTTCCTTCCAACTTTCAAAAAACTTTGAATTGTGCTCAAATTTCAATCCCATTTTCACACCAGCATCATTCCCAAGTCATCAAATATTAATGTTGAAAGCTGCAGGAGTGTTTGAGGTACATTGTGGTACTGAAATGCTTTGGCTTTGGTTTCTGATGCAGATGCTGATTCAGTATTAAATCCCAAAATGAAAAGCTATAAACCTGGAGGATTAATTCGTAAACAAGTGCGTAAGATTTCGTAAGGCAGCAGGTCACACAAACATGAGATTTTTGAACAGCCATTTATTTTATTTCCTAGTTTTGATTTGTTCACTTTTTATTTTTGCTTCCGTTAGCTTTTTTAATATGTTAGGTTCAGTTAGCACAATTTCCTTAATGCCTTGGAGCACTATAACTCTTAGAAATCAAAACTGCTTTGGCAGCTAAACAAAAAATCTCTGGTTTTGATTAAATCTGTGCTGCTTCATCAGATTATTCAGTTCTGCAAAATAACTATTTGATATTGCTTACCTGGTGCTTAAAAATTGTCAGCCAAATAAAACAGGAAAGGTTTAATTTTACAAAAACACAAATATAACTTTGTTAGGCCTTTTAGAGCCCTTTTTCAGATGTAAACACAACCCCAACTTTATGACTCATTTGTCATTCACTTCAGACAAGTTTATCCTACAAGATCACGGGAGTCTGTGGGCTTCAAAAACCTGCAGCTGTGTTTGTGGAGCCAAAGGGGTTTAGTATTTAACACAGCAGAGAGCAGCACTAGGAGTAAAATGTGTCTGGGAAGTCATTCATTCATTCCATTTAACGGTGGTGGTAGATCAGCTCTGTGTTGCAATTTTCAGAGTGTTTTAAATACAAGCCAAGTTGTTGTGTCATATTCAACATGTTATTATCTGCATCAGATTCAGCATCTCTCTTTTCAAAAATACTGGTTGTTTGTGTATTTAAATCCTGTAGCCAGCGGGTCCCACTGGTTATATATAATTGCCATGTCACACTTAGCTCAACTTACCCTTTCACGTTATGGACAATTTGGCTTCCTAACTAGCTCTCAAGGTGGCTTAAAAGGTGGGACAACATCAGACCTACCATTCTCCTTCCAGAAGATCACAGATGTGTGGAACGCAGACATAAATCAAGGCTTGAAAGTATGATCAGAAAACTAAAGGGTTGAGAGCTGAGGTTTTGTTAGACTCTTTTCCTTTACACCTACCCTTAGTTGAGTGGTCAAACACCTTTTGTTGTAAAAAAAATATTCTATTCAGAGTCATTGAGCTTTGGTTATTAAATATCATAAGTGTAAGACATATGTTTTCCGGAATTAGCGCTACAACTGGTGGCAGCTTGTTGGAGTAGCTCTGTGACTTAGCTAGCACTTGCTAGCATTTTTTTGTTCTTTTTAAGTATTTCTTGCTAGTTTTTTCTTCTGGAAATATTTTCTAAATACTTTCCTTCTGATTTGGGTGCTGTGCTGATTGAGTTTTTTGCTTGATTTGTCACTTTTTTGCCACTTGTTATGATGCGTAACCATGGCAACAAGAGACTTGTTTACAAGAAAGAGCAGCTAACTGACATTTCTAAGGCTGAAATAATCCTCAAATTGAAACTCTGGATCCCTGATAAGCTCAAAAGAAGAAGACGTGGATGCAGAGCAGGAGCACAGTGAAGAGAGAGAAAGAGGAAGTTTAAACCTTCACTTCCATCAGTCATATTGACAAATGTGAGATCTCTTTGCTAACAAAATGGATGAACTTGAATCTCTGTTGAAGACCCAGTCAGAGTATCAGGAATGCGGCATCATGTGTTTTACTGAGACATGGCTAAAGGAACATATCCTGGACTCCAGTGTGTCTCTGCCTGGCTTTCAAACAATATGAGCAGACAGAGATTTGAAGAGGAGCAGCAAAAGAAGAGGAGTTTGTCAGCTGATCACAGATCTGCAGTCACCTGTTGGGGAAGCAGCATCAGAGCAAGTGACATGAAGAGGCTGAACAGATGGAGAAGGAGGACTGATTCTGTCATGGAGACTGAACTGGAGTCTCTTGAGTTGATTGTCCAAAGGAGGATGAAGAACATGATGGAAAACCCTCATCATCCTCTTCAGAACACAGTAACTCAACAACAGAGTGTCTTCAGTCAGAAGATTCTTCATAATCCGCTGCAGCACAGACCGCTACAGGAGATCCTTCCTGTCCACGCCTAGAACCCTCTACAGGAGATCCTTCCTGTCCACACCTAGAACCCTCTACAGGAGATCCTTCCTGTCCACAGCTAGAACTCTCTATGGCTCCCTGAAAAAGAACTGAGCTACAACAACACTTGAATTTCCCTTCGGGGATTAATAAAGTATTTTTGATTTGATTGATTTGATTGATATATGATTTTAAAATATCGTGTTTGTAAACTATGACTTTATTTAAACTGTGGGATTTCTGTTTTAAGAGAAGTTGCTTCATTGTATAACCAAGCATAACAGATAACTAATTTTCCTCAAGGGGTTTCCAATCTATACGGCATATGTGATACCACTGTTCTTAGACCTTCATAAATCATCTCCCAAGACACAGATACACCAAAACAAGTTTAATTGGAAAAAAAATAGAAGAAAACTCAGGAGAAGCATCTCAGGATCAATTCCTTTTCCTTGTAAGATAGACACGCTCTAGATGTCAGGTTTACAGAAAACAATATGGCAGATTTATAGTTTACACAGTCAATAAAAGGCCTGGACTCCACCTTTGTTGATATACAGGAGGCCTGACAGGGGCAGAGAAGGGAAAACTAGACTGGTAACTAGACTGGCTAATTTATGTAAATAAGAAAGCAAGATTTGTCCATTTACATAAGCAACTTTTTTCCCAACATTTGTTTGTTTGGGATTGTTATTTACAGCACAGTATGCCATTTTAAGGTATTATATCATCAAAGTGGAGAAATGTCAGATGCAGACATCTAGATATTTTTCATGGAATTAAAATAGTACTTTGTGCAAAAAGTACAAAAAAATCTAATACTCCAACATGAACATTCTTAAGATGTTAAATGTGGCTGTAGGGGACAGAGGAGGAGGATGGTCCTCAGTCCTGCAGGTTTCACACTGCAGGGATTTTTTAAAGCAGTGATCATTAGTTGACAGCCCTCGTGAGGTTTTCTGGTTGAAAAAAATATTCAATACGAATCAATTTTGCACAGTCTCACGTAGGACTTAAATTTAAAATTCTAATATTGGTTATTAAATTCAATTATTTCACATTTTTCTATTCAGCGTTTATCCTGCTTCTGAGCATTTCATTTCTTTTAAAATGTCATGTTTTTGTAGAGTGATTTTCACTAGCATCCAACATCCACACCCCAGAATATTTTTGAAAAACTGCATAACCATGATTTTTAGTAAAAGAGCAGAGGAAATACATTGTTTGTGTGTTACAACAAAAAGTAAAATAAAAATAGTCAAAGCACAGAAACCACTGGGTGCCAATGCAGTCTGGTTACAGACATTCTGCTCATTGAAACACATTTTGTTAATTTCCTCTATAGATACAAAAGTGGTAAAGATGTTCCTGGTAAAATATTAAAACACTACATTAAGATAAAACAATACATTGTTATTTATGTGTTATTCTGTTGTATTTTGCATAATTTATACCTTTGTACATACCTCAAACTTCAGAATTGAATGTGGACAGCAACATCTCTGTTCTTCTACCAACGCAGCTCTGTGTTTTGACTAGTTTTTCCAAAGTAAGAATTTTCAATTTTATGCATATTTTAATTGTTGCTATTCTTTTTGCACTTTGCCTCAACCTACTAGCTGACCCCACGAAAAAAATGTGAATTATTCAGTTAGTTAACACACACAATACATACCAAGCGTGTGGTGGCAAAACTTATTTCTTGATTTATTAAAGATGTCCTTCCTGGTTTAGATTTATGTGTAAAATCAAAAAGAAAATTATTTTAAAAGCACTCTGTTATTATTTTTTTACTGAATTATTTTCAATGTAACAGGGGTAAAACAATATTTCATTCACACAGGTTTCAAAAGAGTTACATGATGTCCTCATCATATATTTAATTCTGCTTCTTTGCTGCTATCAAATGTAGAGTATTAGTTTTAGCATTTTTAAAATATAAATTAAAGTCATAATCATAACTGAGTTTATTTAAAGATCGTATTTTTCATTTATTCAGAGAGAAACTATTGTGGTTATTACAAACTGTCAAAAAGCACAAGCACATGTTTGAAATCTTTCTTTTAGTCCTTTAAAAACATCTCTGAAAAGTGAAATCCTGTTCCCTGCTTCCATTTCAAGTGATATTAGAGTGGGAAGTTCATTGCGGTTCAAAAAGCCTTGTAAATTTGATGAGCTACACATTCAACCCACTCGTTTCCACTTAAAACATGATACATGACATGTGTTGGTTGCTTTTATCCAAATAGCCATAAAGTAGGGGATTATCTGCTAGTTTCAGTGATCCCAGCAGGAATCAAATTCTAAAATTCCTGCAGTTACTCTCCTCATTGAGCAATACAAGACCACATTATCAGCAGCATGAGCGAGTGCCTCTTAACACAACCCTATTCATACTCTCGTCTCTCTGGCTAATGTTTTCCACAGATAGCTGTTTATGCTGATATCATACAGGTAAAATTGTGTTTGCGTTTGATTTGTCTATTTCTTTTTGGACAGTTTCCTAAGAGACCATAAAATCGGAGGCTTTGCAAATTAGCTAAATTGTAGGTGATATTTAGCTTTTAAGGATCTGAGGTAAACTTATTTCCTACTGTATTTTGGTGTTAGAGTCAATGTTGAATGAAATTCCAGATGAGGACTAAACAATACCATGTAATGCTAATTAAAATGTAATCTACAGAACTTGCCTATGGGCAACTCAAAGCTGCAACGCCTTATATAAATTGTTTGTGTGATACATTCACAGTGTGGTACATTTAGTCTATACAAGTGATGTCCAATTGTGCTTTTCAAAGACCGCTACCCCACATGTTTTAGTTGTTGTTTCCCTGCTTCAACACATCTGGTCAATGATTGAATTCAGCATGTCCTCAAGTATGCCTTTTAATCACCTGAATCAAATCAGGTGTGTTGGAGCTGAGAAGCTTCTAAAATATGCAGGATAGTGGCCCTTGAGGACCAGGATTAGAAATCACCGGTCTTTTTCTGTTTGAAAGAGAAAGATGGCTAAAATGACCAGACTTGAGGATTTCATGCCAAGATCTTTGGTAAGCACTGACAGGAGGCATTTCTTGTTTTTACATTGAATGAGTCTATTTTATCCTGGCTGTTCCCCAGTGTTCTGAGCACATACAGTCTTGATGTTCATTACTCAGCCTCCAAAGAGAAATCCTGCCATGGACTCACAAAGCTTCCCCGTTATGATTCAGCTCCTCAAGTTCCCCATAGATTTTCCTTTGTTCTCTGCCTTGTTTAGAGTTTAGTCAGTGCAAAGGTGACCAGGTATGTCCATTAGTAATAGTAAAATATATCAAAACAACACAACTTATAGTTACAAATTATGATGAATCTGTATTTCCCTTAAATACAGTATATAAGGTATGTTTAACCTGTAAGGTCGGTATAATTTAAGGTGATACCACTTTTAATAAACATAAAATAACTTTTTGTTCCATACAAACATTGTGTGAATCCAAATTTGGGCCCATGACAGCCAAGGGCAATTCATCGTCCTTGTGAAGGGATAAGAAAGCTCAGGGATGTAACATTTCCATCTTGGCTAAATGATTGATGGATTCACTGAAGGTTTTTGTGTGGTGTCACTTTTCCATCTTTCAGGGACCTGTCAAATCCACTTGTCAAACATAAAATGACTGATACTGAGCACATTATAGGGCAGTCTCCTTCCACACACGCAAGTCATCTGTCATATGAATCTACATGGACATTTTTTGATTAAAACGGAATGGTAGATATTTCTGGCCCTTTAATAACATGATTTGGATCTTGTGACTCTGATTTATGGAGCTTAAAATGTGTCAGGTGTGGCCTGATTTTTAGTTATTGTGATAAAAATATCATAGGTAACAGGTTCAATGCTGTAAAACCAAATCAACATTAAAGGGTAATAATTAGTTTCTCATTGTTTCTCAAGTTTTGGGTTCTGAGATTAAAGATAGTGTTTGAAAAATTATACTTTATTTACTTTTAGACCCATTTGTGTGTAATGTTTTTGTACCAATGTATTCTCTGAGGATGATGTAATCCTAGTCTCTTTGTGTGGTTCCCAAATTAGTTGTGTTAGGATGTAGTTTGTATTGAGGCCCTCTGTGAATTGTGAGACATGTTTTTGAATTTTAAATTAAATTAATTTTAAAAAGATTAAGTTAGTTTTATACTTGTTGTAAGAGGTAAAAACAGTAGCCATGGATAAAAAGTCTAACTGCTGTTACAGCTGCTTTTGTCCTTTATTCCTTGCTGAACTAGATAATTAGCTTGCCTACTTTAACCACTGATAGCCTCCAGTTGTTTTCAGCATTATTGTTTTATAGGTTTGAGCTAAAAAGTTTTGCAGCTCTAATTTGTGTGCTTGCACTTTTTGGTGTTTAATGTAAGAGCAAGTAGAGGATAAATACTATGTGTCAATGTGTTGGTACTGGATTTTTTATTTTTATTTGCCCTGAACCATTTCCCAGATGGATGCAGTTTAAACACTGGATTTCTACAGTTTGTGAAAAAGATGTATTTCTTCCCTTCTCTATCTGCTGTCCTGTCTGTCTGTAGAAACTGAACACTTTGAAGCCCAGAAGCCTCAATAAAACACATAATTCTGCATTCACAATGTTCCTGATGTGTCCTTGTCAGTGTTGCATTGTCACTTTTTTTATTTGTCAGTAATGTCACATTCTTCCTTTGAAAAAGAGAAATGGTTTAAATTTTCTGGTCACTACTCTCAGCTCTGCTTCAGGCAAAATCCTGTACGTCTTTTTTTTTTAACTTCAGAGATTCAGGGTCATATTCTGGGCAAAACTTAGGTGTTGCTGAGACACCTCAACCAGCTGATCTTACATATAAAAAAGAAAGTGCCAAACAGAAAACAGATATCTCAATCAAAATGAAAAATTCAAAAACAAATATCAGCAATTATTAAAGTAGAAACTCATTTTATTAGTTTAAATTTAAAAGCTCAAAATTAATTAACCTAAGGCATTTGACTTGTGGCATTCATCAGGGTAAACAATAGGCCAACAAATTAGCAACTTTATCAATTACTGAATTATGAATGCATTACACTTTGGCATAATGTGTAATGGTTTTTGCTCTCAGTATCAAAAAGACATTTAAAAAAGCTTTCATTAGTTTTTTAATGTCATTCCACAGTGTAAAACTTTAGTGAATATACTCCTCTGCTTGTGTAATAACTTGTAACATTATTATTTTTAAGGAAACATTGAACTTGACATTTTTCAATAGTGAATTGCATCATTCCTCCTCAAAGCCTTTACTGTATATATATACTTTTAATGCTCTTGTTACATTGCATTGCACTGTACAGTGTTCAATATTGCTTTTCTCTTCTCACAGTCCAGTGCCAACAATCACATGGAGGAAGATAAATGGCAACATCCCCAAAAAGGCAAGACTAAGGAAATCCCAGGCCATACTAGAGATCCCCAACATTCAGCTGGAGGACTCAGGAACTTATGAATGCAAAGCTGAGAATCAGAAAGGAGGAACTGCTTTTAAAGGGCATCTGCAGGTCTACAGTGAGTCTGAGAATACAGCCAATTTTCACTCTTCTTCTATATAAAAAAGAAAACCAACCTTTTTTTAGTGTGGTTATATCGTATGCATGTAGTGTGACTGTTTGGCTATTCAGGCAGTCATGCTCTTATTCCCTGCTGGTCTGTTTAGATCCTTTTTGCTTTTGTGCAGCCATCATATATTATCCAAGAGCAAGCATGCATTATCACAAGTGCTGTTATATTTATACCAGGAAAAGCAGTATACGTAATGGTTCAACTTTGAGTTTTCAAACATTTTTTGGCACGTAATAGAATGCTTGCTAGTTGGTCTGGTCAAATGTTACCATTCTGTTACCCTTCCTTTCAAATTTGTTGAACAGGCCACAGTTAAATTAAACATTCATCCCATGTAATCTGAAAGATCCTTTAGATCACATTCACTGTGTGAGTGGTTCAGTTTTTTTTTCTTGATTAATGTGGTTGATTTTTATCATCCACTGCCAAAAGACAAAAATAGAGTGGTAATGGTTTTGCCTGTTTGTGTTCATTTATAATGTTAGCAAACTATCTTCTGAACCACTGGACAGGTTTTAATGGAACTATCAGAAAGTCTTCATGTGAACTATTTGCATCTGAATATTCTATGGAGTCACAACGATTTTAGATGCCACCCACAGTTAATCAAGATTAGCTAAGAAAAAAAAATCCAAGTTAAGAGACACTGACCTGGTCATAGCTAAGAGACATTCATAACACACTTTGATGGCTAACTTATGGCACAAGACTTTTCCTTAAATCTTTCCCATTTACCTATACCCTGTCTTTCAGTGAGCAAATGACCTCATGAGCCACTTGATAGATTTTACTAAAACTCCTTGGAGTTTACTTTTCCACATCTAGCAAGAACTCATTCACCTTTCGAATCAACCCAATTCAAGAACGCCACCACAGCCAACTTACTCTAGAAAACACAAAAGTGCTTATAATAGTTAATTATACTGATACTAAGCTAAACATTAGTGTTATAGTACAGTGTTTCCCAATCCCGGTCCTCAAGGCACACTGTCACCCACCACATTCCATGCCAGAGTTTAAATACACGATGATCATACACTCAGAAATGATAGAGTTATAGCCATTTTGTTCAATGTGAGTGTCAATATAGTGCCAATATGGTAAGCTCACCTACAATCTGTCATCACTTGGAGTATATGTTGGGTGACACATATTCCTTTATGAAAGCCAGGTCTTTAATTTCTACAATGACGTTAACTTTTTATGCTTAGATTAGAAGACAAAAGTATCTGTTTTCACTTTAAATGTAATTAAATTAAAAAAAATAGTGCATTGCTATAGCTAAAGTTGTCACAATATCAACAAAAAATGTATGTTTAGTCAATTTTCTCTATGCATTATTTTGCTGTATTTGTGTTTTTAAAAGATGAAAATATGTGTCAGTTTTAAGACAGATTTCAGTGTAGGGCAGTTTTTATCCTTCTAACAATAAGAGACAAAGAAGTGAGCCTGAATTGCTGCCTGTGCTTGTGATCATAAACTTATCTAAGCTGGTGCATGTCTCCCATTCTTCTTTGTCTGTGCCTTGTGCACAAGACTGAGATAATGGACTGCCTCAACCTTGGTGGGACACATTTCCAAGACCCTGCACTTCTTGGCAACCTCCATTCTGTTGACATCACAAGGAGAATAGAAGCCTAATTTGTTGCAGCCCGGCACTAAATGTAATTTACACAGGTCATGTGGGAGTTTGAACTTTCATTGTTAGGCAGACCTCTCTGACCATAATCATTCAATCAAACCACACAAAACACTTTTTGCTGAAGGTGGCATATGCATGGAAAAGAAAAGAGTGTGCTTGGGAGAAACAGCTCAATACTCAGGGTATCCTCTCCTCACACACTGGATGAAAAAATACACCACGATGCAGAAAACACTGCTTGGCTCTGAAAAATGTGAAATCCTATGCAGATCTATATAAAGATTTATTAAGAACTGATTGTTTTTTAGCAAATAAATAAAACTTAAACTTAGCATACAAAACTGGATATGAAAGCTTGTCAAAGCAACTACAGGGTTCTGTGATTCTCTCATTTGTTGTGAAACAGAACACACAAAGTAAAGATCTGATGCAATCTGGTTCCTGTCTTGAATTTTTAAAAGTTGCATTTTGTAATTATTAATACAGAAAATTGAACTGTTTTGAATGTGACTGAATTCTTTTGAGGTTTCTGTATTAAAGCTGTATTAAACGTAAAATTATAATATCACGAATGTCAATATAAATTGTCTCGAAACATTATGTGTACCTTCTCACTTACTCTAATACAAAAACAACAAACTGTGCTTCTGTACGTATATGCAAGTGTGTCTTTCAAGAGTAAAAACATGAGAGAAAAAAGAACAAAAACTAAATAAATTAATATAAAAGTAAACATTAAATCTTAAACCTATGATCTATCAATTATAACCGTGTCATGAAAACTTGTCATCTTGCAGTTGTACAAACAAAAAAAAACAACAGCAAAACAATTGTTTTAACTGAGATAAAGGTGATAATCATTCAAATGGGTAGAGAAGATAAAAGGAAAACAATGTTTAGTCCATATGCTTTTTTAATCTTGAGTTCCGTCAGAGAGATGCTGTAGTTTAACTAAGCAGGATGGAGGATAGAGTTTATAGTATTGTAACATAAACAAGCCATGCAAAGGAAGGGAAAATCTCTTAGAAAAGCTTGATACAAATAATTTTAGGAAATAAACAAGCTAACATACTTAGTAGTTATTCAGTTGAGATTTTTGCATTTATATTTGCTATGAGAACATTTGCTTCCCAGTGGTTCTGAGTTTGAAACAGTGACACAAACAAACATGAAAGTGTTCTGCACTTCGAAGGAAGCTGATGCTTTCCTCTTTTTCTTTGACATATATGCAGCTCATGGTCCCAGAGAAGCACTAGCCTTATATTTCATTTGTGAGTCAGACAAGCTTTGTTCACATTTAAGATATAGTGAACGAGTTCATTCTGTTGAGGAGCGTTTGGCTCATCTGTAGTGATGCTTAAGAATATGTTATCTAATCATGTGCTTTGTATCAGTCTTGATTTGAAATTTTTTTGGTTTAGTAAAATATTAACTACAAGTCTGAAATCTGTAGCTTTTTGTCATTTCTGTTTGATGATAAAGTTATAAAAAACATTGCAGAACAGTTGGCGTTTTTATTCTAATGAATCAACCAATCTTTGCAGCCATAATCTGAAGTGCAGCCACTAACACTATTGACAGTCCACTTGTGTGTGTTTCAAGGATAGACTTCTTATTCTTATATATATATTTTCCTTCTATTTTCCAGCCCTCCCTCAGTGGGTCAGAATGATTAATGACACTCAGATGGATAGTGGAGAGAAGCTCCAGTGGGAGTGCAAGGCCATCGGGAGGCCTCGGCCCACCTATCGTTGGCTTCGTAATGGTTTGCCCTTGACATCCCA
Source organism: Pachypanchax playfairii (assembly GCA_006937955.1). Taxonomy (NCBI): domain Eukaryota; kingdom Metazoa; phylum Chordata; class Actinopteri; order Cyprinodontiformes; family Aplocheilidae; genus Pachypanchax; species Pachypanchax playfairii. The sequence continues at coordinate 4,901,087 of SSNP01000017.1, read as the reverse complement.
GGTACCTTTAATACACAGAAGCCCTCTCCATCGTTGATTGCACAATTTATGCAGGATTATCATGTAATGTATGCCCACATTCATGTTCACTGTTTTCTTGCTTTAGGGTCAAGTTGAAATCGTGAATGGGGAACTGACCATTCACAAAGTGAAGCAGGCAGATTCAGGAATGTACCAGTGTGTCGCAGAAAATAAATACAAAGCTATCTACTCTAATGCTGAACTAAAGATTTTAGGTATTTACACATTTCACTTTTTTACATTTACTAAATTTTTATAAAGTTATTTCCTTTTGCCTCTTTTTTATCCTGCAAAAGCCAAAAGATTGACATGTTGAAAATGTAAAGGATTATAGGTAAAGGGATTGAAATTCCAGAGGAGAATGCTGAAGTGTGAGATATGCTGATTGCCAATCAATGGTCCCTGATTGAACCCAGACAGCAGACAGCATAACTATAAGGACTCTCTTGGTTATATGTACTGAACTGTCTTCACACATCATTTTGAAGTGATTCTGGAACATTTCAGAATCACTTTGATGATAATGTAACTATTGATTTCTTGATATAGATTCATATTAATGGGGCCAAAACAAAAGGAGCAGTTTGGTATCTGGTTTTTAATGACTCGATTAGAGTCCTAGCTACTTTTGTTTTGCCATTGTGTTACAAGAAAATTAATACTTAATTACTTTTTTCAGGTATGTATTACTCCAGGATTGTTATTATCATTTGATAATCAGCTCTAATGATAACTGATATTTGTTTTTTACTTTCAGAAAAATCACCATGACATGTACTTGTAATTTTGGAAAATGAAAAATCAAGAAAAAAAAAAGTACTTTTCAGTCCTAAAGGTTCAGGCTGAAATACAACAGTCATGTGGAATAGCTGTCCACTGTTGTGTGCTGATGCACTATTTTCTCCTTGTCATCTTCTATACTGGGACACATCTGGTGATACCCATTCCCCTTTCATTTTTCCCTCAGGGACAACTTGATTTACTGTCTTTACGGCTTGCCCTTTTCTGAAGGGGAATCTGTGGCATTTTGAAAATCTTACTGCAAATGGATAAAGTTTTTTTTGTCCATACTGAACCATCTGAGTAAAACAACACTGTTTAAGAGATTTAAATTCAAGGTGTTTGTCTTCAAGACTTGAAAGTTTTAGTCTTTTAATAAGTTTGATCTAAGATGACGAGTAGGTACATCCTTGGAGTAATAGTCACATTGGTGATATTTGGAAGCTGTTGATGAATGTTTTCATAACTTTACCCTCGGGAAACATCTTCCCGATGACCTACGCTCTGTCTAGATGTCCAGAAGCAAGCACTATCAGGACAGATTACATGACTAATATCAGCCTGCAGATGAGTGATCACTGGAAGCTACATAGGGGCAATGGTTGCCCTCACGTCTGTGATCTTGTCCCAGATCCAGCTCCGCTGGGGGAGTGGCGGCTGAAGGAATACGGGTGCTGCTGCCACCAGCTTTGATTAAAGCAAATACACACAGCAACTGCTCTGTTTTCTGCTCCTTTTTGTGTCCTGGGGGACATCCGCCACTCAGGCTCAAAGACACAAGTGTTACAGGGAGAAGGGTCAGCCTGTAGCTACGCATGAGATTGAATTGTCATTGTATATAATGTCACCTATGAGGCCATCATTCAAAATTTGAATAATCACTGTTGACAATGCCCTGCAGCTTGTATACGGCCTGTGCTTGGTTGTCTTTGGAGAGACATAATTGTTTAAAATGCATTTATTATCCACTCAAGTAATCTGGTTATATAAAGCTTAAGAATAATATACATAAAAGTACTACAAGTTATTCAACCATGCCATCATTAAGAACACTCTAGCTACTTAATTAGGCTTTACCAAACTGTATGTACACCAATAATTATCCAAGAATAAAGACACAGTTTGGTACACTGTAAAACTATTTAAGTAAATGGATTATTGGAAACATGCTCTGTAATTCTTAGTGGAAAATAGGCAGCTTCTGTGTTGATTAATCATTGATTTGGGGTGTTTTTAGAGTCTTATACCATTAAATTATCCATCCATCCATCCATCCATCCATCCATCCATCCACTTCCACTTATCCAATATTGGGTGGCAATAATCAACATTAGATTTGAGAAAGTATAAAGTATTTAAAACTATTGCTTTTTTTCACTATCAGACCTCAAATAAGCTGCAATATCAAGTTGACCTAGAATTACAATACCCCTAGTGACCATGTGATACATTGTACATTTGAAATAATTTGCAGGAAACGGATATAATGGCATTATGTGCTATACCATTGCCAGATAAGGCACTGCAAAAAGAACTTGTTTTGTTTGAAGGATGGCAAGTCTTTAAATTGTATTAGAGCATTTATTAGACTTCTAAAGTTATACAGCCTCACACAATGTCACTCTACAATGAACAGTAGTTTCTCTGTTAAGCTGTTGGGCGTTTAAAAAAATGCATTTCCTTCTGCATTGCTAACTGACTTTTTCTCAGTGTTTTTATAACTCCAACTGCTCACATAGTTCTGCAGCTCCAGCTGCATCCAGTAACCTCTGTTTTTACATACTCTTGTTTTTTAAAAATGACACGTCACTGTGGTACAGAAACCCTACCAAAAATCAGAGCTTTAGTCAGTCTAACTTCAGTGTATAAGTTTACACTGTGGCATTGGTCTCTTTGACTTAATATATTGAAATGTTAACAATGTATTTGATCAATATGTGTGTCTGTGCATTATTTATTATAGTAAATGAACCAATACATTACTTAAAAGAGTCACATTTTATATTAATGAATGTATTGTATTTCCTCTTAATGTAATCTACACATTTTCTTTTTTAAATGTGTAATAAAGCACATACAACAGACACAATGTTTTGACTTTTATCTGACACATAGTTGTTCTAATCCACATTGTGTGTTTGCCCAACTCAGCATCAGCACCCAACTTTGTCACCAATCCAGTACGGGTCATAGCCACTCTTGGAAAAGACATATCCCTTGAATGCAAACCAAGGGCATCACCCAAACCTCGCATAACATGGAGGAGAGGAGACAGAAGGATACAGCCAAATAAAAGGTAAAAGCTATCTGTGAAATGAAAAAAAAAAAAAACTCATTCTAATTGTGTCAGATATAATTTCATGTGCTTGAGGGTATCTTAAAGCTCTGCTAATCAAGGGCACTGTGGGAGGACAGATACTAGTTCACAAAAGGCTAACACCTAAGACCATATGTTTGAATTATCAGACCTTTATCATTTAATGACTACATGTGGTGAATTTATGGCCCCATGCTGCATAACATGCATTCCTTGTAGTGTTCTGTTTAACCCAGGACATCAAAGACAGAAATACAAAAACATATTTTCATTAAAGCTTTATTTGCACACAGCATAAGCATAATTCTTAAGCCATGTGCTTTTTTTTTCATTAAAATGTGTATTTTTATTTTATGTCCTTTACTTCAATCTGTATCTTCCTCTGCATCGGTATGTTTTCCTCTTTACAGTATGCAAAATAGAACATTAGCAGCTTAATTTTCCTTTAAAATATAAATGTAAAGATAAAAAAAGGTTGTTTGCCTCAGTATTTTTGTTGTATTTCATAGAGCTTTATGGCATAAATCCCACTGTTATCATCCTTGTCCAGGCCTTGGAGGTATTGTCTGTATGTCCTGTTGTAGTACATCTCAATTTTATTACTGTTTTTGAAATTAAGTGTCACTGCTAAAATAAAACACCATAGGTACTGGCAAAGCTTTAGAGGCTCATACTTAACCCACTTCCCCCTCTAGAATGCTGACAATTTGGATCCTGCAATTGCATTTAGAATTCACTTGCAGTTTGATGTATCATCTTTTATGAGAAACATCTCTCTGGTGCACCTGGAGGGGGCTGAACAGGGCGAGGGCCCATCAATCAAACTGAGCAATGCAGCTGAAATTATTACTTACTGTTGAGAATCTCAAGTTTTAAGCAAGAGAATACGACGTTTGTTTATTAGATGAGATTTAGCAGTCTGTTCAACAGCCTCACAGCAAGGGCATCTAATCAGATCTTCAGTGTGTGTGGCAGCTTCAAACAGGCAGCTACAAATCTCCATGCCTCCAGCAGGTGGATGGAAAAGTATTTGAGTGTTATCTAGACTCTGTCAATTGAAGTGAGTGTTGAATTTTTTTCCACTTCTTTTTTATTTCATTTGTCCACAAAAAGAAAAGTATTAAAGATAAATTCAACACTTTTCAAACTGGAACTTGTATAAGGTTTACAAATATTTGTTGCCCTAAATAAGTGATTAATGGTTCTTTCTTGTATGGATCTAACAAAACCCTTTATTGCCCCTTTCACGCTAGATGAAGGCCCTGCTACCATGGAAAAAGTTAACTAGTGTATAGAAGGTCTTTGCAGATTCTCAACAAGGTCTGTATAGGCAGGTAATCAGCAATTGCTTACAAACTCAGAAAGGGAATGGGGGGTCCACGATGTTTTGATCCTCCACAAAACTTCAATGGCAAGGTCATAGTGGTTTAACATCATGGTGGCAATGTATCAGAGTCCCCAGTGGAACATGGTTGAATGTGGCAACTGCATGGTTTGGTTATCAAATATCAGAAGTAACTATTGTCACATTGGTCTTATGCCTAGACTGCTAGCATCACAGATTAGTATGCACCTAATCCCAATGTGGTCTGAAAGAGTCATGTTAAAGCTAGGTCCAGAGTGTACTGTGATTATGGGCATTCATGATCAATGTGGGAACTCGCTGTGGATAGAGCATTGTATTAAATGGGTGTGCAGGAGAGGAGATGAAGGAACAATCTGGGGAAAAACCTATTTGACTAGTGCTCAGAGTGAAGCATCGTGTTTGCCTTCACACTCAAGGAGACTTGCCATATTTGTTGTGATGCCACAAAGTTCTACAAGGTTGTGTTGGTTAGCAGGGTCATTCTCCAATGTGGAGGGGGCCCAAAATATTGTCAATTTATAAATCTATACTTTTTTTGGGTTGGTGACATAAACAGTACAGGGATTCATCCATTTTTGACCTTCTTGATGTTGTTTATTATATTGACTTTAGACATATTTTTTAACAGAGCCTGAAAAGTTTGACAAAAAAAAAATATTGACAAAACAATCAGTTCATTTCTCACCACAGAAGAGTCCATCTTTTACTCTAAAGTGGTGGCATTACAGCTCTATTTCTCTTATTTTGCTCATAAATTCCCTGTCAGTATCATATAAATGTTTGATGTTACACAAAGTGCTTTTATTATCTAAAACTGAAACCAGTTAGAATTTGACACCTTTAATGGGCTCTCCTTTGGAACTTAAAGGTACCTTTCTGAGGTAATGAAGTGGATGACACTGTGTTTAGGACAGTCACCGTTTAAATGGAGATCAACCTTGTGAGAGGGTGATTGTAATCTGAAATGGCTGAAACAAAAAAGAAAAGTCGTGCATTTTAAGGTCTTAGTCAGGGTGACTCCTGAAAAAGATTTTCTGCCATTATCTATAGTAAAGAGTCTATGGATGGAGAGATGTTGTATTCTTGAAGGAACAAGAAGAGGAATCGAAGGTGCTTCGCGTTTATCTGGCATTGACAGCTGTGCTGACTTAATGAAGGTTTGTAATTACCATGGATTTCCAGTAATGTTCAGGGCTTTTGTCTTAAATAGAAGGTATTAATCCCATTAGTTTGTGAGTATGTGGCAGACTCATTTAAAATAAACAAAGTCTTCATGTCTGGCAGGAAGGGAGGTGTTTTGTTTATTAAAATTGTCAGATTTTTTTTGCGAATGTGTTAAAGTTTACTGATTTATAGGATGTTGTTATTACTCTGCAGTCAGATAGATTTCACCTTAAAAGCCTTTGAAAGGTAAGGGTTCTCTGTGATATTTTACTCTTTCCTCCAGTTCTCCTAAGGTCTAACTCATTTGCATATTCTGTATACCCAGCAGTCCCTATCTTGTCCTTTCTGCCTCAGCGTCCTTGTTGGATGCGAATTTCCTCCCTAATTTGAAAAATGTCTCCTGGCTGTGGATGGCTGCTGAACTGGCTACGTGTAGATAGATTTGATCACACATGAGTTTCTCGTTGCCATTTTCAATCATCTTGCAGGTGATAAAAGAGCTCAATATTCTATGTATAAATGCCAAACAATAGGAATTAAATTAAAGAAACCTCACACCCCTTATTTTCTTCATTGTTTGATGTTGAATGAAATTGATTTCTTGATTAAACAGAATCTGTGGAAGCGCCTCAGTTGCCATATAACTGAAATCTCTGTGGTCTGATTTCAATCAGGTTTTATATATCACTGCACAGTATGACCCCATGTTTTCCTCCTGTTACTTTTCACAGTTTAAATATGACAAAAATGAAAAATTAGACACTTATTATACTTGGTAAACATAACAAATATCAACATCAGATGCATGTATCACATTTAACGGCAGCTGAATAAAACAATTCTAAAGCAGAGATTTGTGAACATCTTTACAATCTGAACAAAATAGAATATCCCCAAACACTCAGTCACCTTCATGTTTTAATTTAGATCTTGGAACAACTAAAAAATAATGTGTCAATGAAATAAGATGTGATCAAAAAGTAAAGTAATAAAATCTTAAAATTGAGCTGAATACATGCAGATAGTCAGTGAATAAATTCCAAAGCCTGATTTACATTTTTGGATACCTGTTAAAATAATAAATACTGAGTTCTGAACAATGTTTTAACAATCCAGAGAAGAGGGATCTAGTTTGACATATAAAACAGTAAAAGAATAGTCTAGTGAAGAGGAGATTAAATAAAGAATATGGCTTAAATTTAACAATAACCCTGAGAAATCCTATCCACATTCTTGATAACACTGAGACTGTGTGGAGCCAAAGGACCAACAGTATCATCTAAACTGATGGATTAGATTATTTAAACCAACTAACATATTTCTTACTTTCATTGTCATTGAGGAATCCTGTTTAATTTCACTTTAACATTTCTAATAGGCAAATAGAGCTGCACATCAGTAGCAAAGCAACGGAAAGTGTCCCAAAGGACATTGGTCTTAGTAAATTACCAGTTTTATGGTGGTAAACCTGTAGGTTACAACAACCTGTTCAAGAATAGATTAAAATCAGTTAAAACATTAATTGTAAAATATTATTATTTAAAAAAAATATTGTTTTGTTGAATAGTTAAGGAAGAACAGGAGCTTAACATGATCATATTTTATCTTTACATGGTTTGCACTCTTTACAAACCCAGTTTCTTACACACCTGCCAGCAGCCTTGTTGGTTATACAGGTACATTCATACTATGTTATGACAAGCACTTAATTCCCCAGCTGTTACAACTCAGAGCAAAATGTTAACGTTGTTTGTGTCCTTCAGCTGGATAAGGGATAAGGGTCTACTTATGAATGCAGGAGTGGTGTTTGCAAGTTTGTTTTTCCTCTTTGTTGCATTTGTGTTTCCTTGGAGAACTGCCTGGTGATATGTGCATCAGAGTTTGACAGTTTTTCCTTTAAATTCATCGAATGCTGCAACATTTTAGGCTTCGTCAGGTAGATTTATGAGCACTACGCAAGATGAAAGCACTGTTTATTTAGATTTATGCAAATAGTGATGTAGAGAAACAAAGAATCCAACAACTATTTTATTTCCCATTGTGTATTGTTCTCCTCAGATGCTGTTCTAAAATTTTCCTTTGATGAATTTTAAATTATACTGTATTTATTCAAATTGCAGTCTATTGTGCAATTTAAACTATGTTTGAAAGACACCAGGTAAGATATGGAGCAGTTTGGTGCTTTGAACACAGAAACTTAGAGAAATTTGTGTCGTTGTGTTATGCACAAAAGCCTCTGTGACACTTATCTTTAGCCACTGAGTTTGCCAACATACTTTAAACTGTTTCTTTAAAGACAGCAGTGTTTTCTCTTGTTCACATCAGTGCTAATAATGGTTTGTGAAAATTAAAGCTTTCACAGTTTCATAGAGAAAACAGAATTGCAAAACTGTGAGTGCATAGTGCACACTGAATAACGAGAAAATAATATTTTTTTACATGTCAAGAAAATGATAAAACTTAGATATAGTGTCTGTAAATTAGACAAAAACTAAACTTTTGCATTTCTACATATACATATTTTTTATTATTATTTTGAAGCTGGGACCCATGAACATGTATTATATGTAAAATGTGTTCTATCCATCTCTCTATTGAACACATTAGATTTATGAGTCACTCTTGAATACTGAGGGGATCATGCTGAAGCTTTGTTCTATACTTTTTTTTTACATATGGTAAAAATACATGGAAAAAAGGTTAGTTTTGCCTAAAACTGTTGCATACAGGAAGAAAAAGATGTGTAGCAATGCATGACTTCTACTGGAAACTGAAAATTTCTGTCTGATCCATGTTAAGTCATGTGCAGTGAGGAGAAAAATTGCACAACAAGACACGTTTGAAAGAAAACAAACAAGGAAAAGACTGTTTTTTTTTTTTTATATGGGGGGGGGTGAGAAAAAATGTCCCCTGTGCAGCATGTAACACAACAAGTTCTCATCTTCTTGTTGGACATCCTGTTGCTTTTTTGGCCGATGAGTTTTTTTTTTCTGAATAGCATCTGTTGTTTTCTTTTTGGACGCCTCAGGGGAAAAAAATCTCATTTTGTTAGCACAGACACTCCTTACAATAATTATCGCTGATGTCTTCATGAGCAACATTTGGGGCGTCTGACTGAGCGGTCTGTACTTGTGGCTGATGGTAATATGCTTTTCACCTTCATACTAAAAATAACATTTCGACAGGATTCAAGTATTGGTGGAAAACACTCGGCTGATAGTGTGTGCTCGGCAAATCATTTCTTAACAATGTTGGCTTGCAGGAAGCTCCGTGATCCCTGAACACAATGGTTTGGTAAATTGGGTGTCTGTAAAGTGTATTTAGCAGAGCTATGAGAAGTTGAAAGTTATAAGACCAAATTTGTGCTCAAACTGACATCAAAAATGGCAGCAATATTGCTCTTCTCTTTGGTTATTGTGTCTCAGTATGTGTGCTTTATCTTGTGCTTTTAAACATATAAAAGCCAATTGAAGAACTTTAGTTCATTGCTCTCACCTGGCAGGTATTTGCCAATTCAACAGACTGCAGAAACACTTCATTTTAAGTTATTTATAAATCTGAGGTTGAGGCTTTTGATCAGAAAGAGATTTTTATAATTTTATAGAATAACAGCTGCTAGTTTTATTAAACTCCTCTAATTGGTCTGAATGACAGTGGCAGACATTAAACGTGTGTTTGAAAAATATATTTGTCATTTTTCAGTTGAGCCAAAGTAAGTTACAAAAACTGTAAAACAATTTAAAAATAATAATAATACATTGGTAAGTTATCCTGTTAAAGACACAGAATAACTACATCAACAAGCTGTAACCTCATCTGTTTGTCCTTTTAACTCCTTTAAAGTTGCTAAATTTCACGTTTATTTGCTATTTGCTTCTTTTTAGCAGCAAATGGGATTTTTTTTTTTTTTTCAATTTCACTGCTGTTAGATTATTTTACTAAAAATACTTCAAGAGATTGTTTTGAATGTTGTTTTCTTATCCCTGGTGAATACTGCCATTCCTGTAACTCTACACAAGCAAACATATGACCTAATGCCTTAACTTGTAGTTCAGCTGCTAGTATATGAATATAATTCTCATACTGGTATTGATTTTTGTGTCCTTACTCACAGGATTATGCTGTTACGGAACAACACTTTGAAAATTGTTAACTCCAGCCGAGCGGATGAAGGGAACTATGTGTGCCGGGCAGAGAATCAGTTGGGCTCAGCAGAGATGACTGCTGTACTGTTGGTAAAAGGTAAGTGATGCCCTGAAGGCCTTTATTTTCTGCCAAATTAGCACAAGTCAGCCTGCAGTAAACAGTCCCCAATGTCATTTTACCCCCCACCTTTTCTTGGGTGCCACGAAATTTATTGTGCTAGATCAGCCGTGAAGAAGGTTTTTCACATTCAAGAATCATATTACAAGGGCAAACCTTAACAAGGTAACGGACCATCTCAGGAATGTTTGGAAGGCATACATGATCAGAGTCTTTCCCCGAGTCACATTCTGGTTCTGATCATTGCCCTGACATGGAAGTTGCAGTCAAATGCAGCTGCTTGATGCTCGTTTTGGGTAAGCCTGAGGTGACAGTGCAGCAGTTTTGTGCTTCCAGAGGCCATGCGTGTTGTGCTAAGCCCGAGCAGAGTTGAGGTGACTGTAGGGGAGAGCGTGGTGCTGAGCTGCAAAGCAACACACGACACATCGTTGGACGTGGCTTTCCAGTGGTTCTTCAACCAAAAACCAATCAGCTTTCAGCAAGACGGCAGCCACTTTGAATACATCCAAACAGTAAGAGCCAGAGTAAGAACAAAACCAACCTAAGTAACTTTACTTTATGGGTTATTGTTCTTATGAACTTTCAAAACAATTGTTTTACAATCACTTATAGATGTATAAATATGAATATGTTAAAAGTTGTGTGTAAATATATTGAAATGTTTGTAATTTCTCCCATTTTTAATAACCTTGTGGGTCAGATTGTGCATTATTTTGGGTCTTTTTTATACATGTTAAGAAATAAGTCACAAGCATTTTTGTCGTATGACATAAGAAGCTTAATTCTTGTACCAAATGAAACAAAATGAGGATTAGGTTGTATCACTCTCATTTAGTTTGCAGTGGTTAAAAGTAAAAAATGCTTGAAAAATACACACTCTCAGAATTTTTTGTCATTTGTTCCTTGCCTTTTTCTCTTTTATTTTACAAAAGTTACAGAAATATTAAAGAAAAACTGATGGAGGCTTTCAAGGGAATCAAGCATTAAAACTAAAAATCACAATAGGACTAATGCTCATGTTATAAACTTCCTGTTTAATGAAACTTGTTGAATAAATTTGTGATTTTTCATTTATCAATGACCTTAAAGTGTTTCATAAACATAATACTTAACAGCTAAACTAGATGAAAAGCAAGAGAGCAAATAGTTCTGTTTATGTCACTGTTTCTTTATCAACAGTGGGTGTTAAAATAGTGTCTATTCTGGGCTGTCCTCAGCCACAACTGTGCTTTAGAGAGGAAGTATTTGCAGTGACAATCTTTCACAGGCAAACAGAAGCCAGGCTGAAGCATGGTTTGTAATTTTAATCAGGTTTCGTGCTAAACAGCTGCCTGTAGACCTTGGATTATTCCCAGTCTTGCCTTAGGCCTTTCTCATTTCAGCAGCAAGAAAATACCACAAGCTGAAGAATGTAACACCAAGCAAGCACCTGAATTAAACAGGAATTTCTCAAGCCACATGAGCCTCTACAAGTTGTAATGGAATCACACTCCTTGTGTCACACTCATTTAGGCTTGCCTGATCCCTGACGTTTTTTATGCTTTCCCTTCCTGACTGCAGCAATCCTCAACAGTGGATCTGATGATTAGGAGCATTTTGTTGAAGCATGCTGGGAAGTATGGATGCAGAGCCCAGACCAGTGCAGACACTGTGTTTGCAGAGGCAGAACTTCTTGTGCGAGGTAAGCTTGGTATCTTTAAATTAAGTAGCAAATTGTTCTGTCACGCACTCTCTTGAGCAGATAGTCACTATCCCCTTTGATCTGATTCAACATAAAACATAATTAAAGGGTCATTCTCGTAGATAATTACTCTTGGAGAGTTAATTGAAGATAAATGAAAGACTGAGTGTAGTATGTGTAGTATAAATACACTATGAATACACCTGAGAAGTGTTTTTATTTTACATTAGAGAGTTGATGAAAAAGATTCAGACATTCAAGATGTTGTTCCTTGTGGGAACAATCAGAAGCTGCTTCTACATTACAGCCAAAATTTGATCATCAAACTAATTCAGCGTTCAGTGAAAAACTGCCGTTTTATTTCTTTTAAATGCAGTTTTATGTAATAATCACAGACCACGTAGGTTTGGTTTTAATTGCCTTGTTTCATTTAATTATTCATCATTTATTTATCGGGGGAGTCATGTGAGAGAAACTTGTTGTCTGTAGAATTTCAAGCATTACCAAAAGTTGTTTGTAAGGTAAAAACCCTCCAAATTATTTAATAATGCAATGAAATGGAAGCAAATTGTCAAAAAAAGTCATTATTTATTTATGTTTTACCTTTGTAAACAGAAATTGATAAAGGAAAACCCATTAAACATTATTATTGTTTGCCAGATTTAATTCAACTTTGCTAAAATGGCAAGAACTTGAAGTAGGTTGGAGGATGGACTGTGAGCGTGCACGTTCCTCTTGATACACTAATATAATTCCAAATAAGTTGTGATAGTGTGTCAAATGCAACTAAAACAGAATACTATGATTTGCAGATCTCAAAAAAATCAAACTTTTTGGAATGTGTAGCTGCCATAAAAAACACTTTTTTTAATGAATTGTTAAACTATCTCAGTTTCTGATATGTTGATATGTAATTTTATTCTACTGAAAATTCAAATATATTAGAATTGAATTTGTAAGATTTCCAGATAATTATATTTTGTTTTTTATCTACATTTTACACTGTATCCCAACTTTGTGGTAATTGGGATTGCATTAATTAGTGCAATTTCTGTCTAGCTGTGAAGACTAACAAACTAATAGTCTGAAGTTGACTTAAGTGATTCAGTGCCAAAACCTTCCAAGTGGAACCTGCAGTAAACAGATACTGTTTCAGCAGTACAGCTAGACAGACAACAACTTTTTGTTGTTTGCCTGGATCAAAAAATGCAAATGCCACCTTCTTTGCAGCCTTCTTATAGGAACCTGTTAGGGAAACACACAGAGTTTCACTGAGGATGTCACCTGCCAGCTTTTCTTTTACATCTGTTCACCCTGCAGTCCTTCGATGTTTGCTGCACCTACAGATTGTATTTACCTTGGAGGCCTGAAGTAAACATATGTTCAGCTGTATTGAAATACAGGAAGGGCTATCACACAGTCTTTTGGGGTTTTTTCCCCCAAATAACTGCCTCTAAAATGCCGTCAGATTACCTCATGCACTTTATAGCAGCAGCAGTTTTTTTTTCCTTCTATCGTGACATTTTGGCAACATTTGTAGCTCAGATGTTCACAGCTACAATTTGATATGTCTCCTGATTATTTCCCATACCAGGTCCTCCCGGACCTCCTGGAGTGGTGATAGTGGAGGAGATCACAGATGCAACAGCCACCTTGTCTTGGACTCGTGGCCTCGACAACCACAGCCCTATCAGCACCTATAATTTACAAGCCCGAAGCCCGTTTTCATTAGGGTGGCAAACTGTCAAAACAGGTAATCAATAAAGAACAAATTGCTGCCTCTAGATTTAAAAGTTTAATGTGGGTCCATAAACAAGAACCATAATCCTGCCAAACGTAATATACAAAAATGGAGAATAAGCTCAGTTAGAGCAAGTGTAGTGTTAACAGGCAACATAATTAAAATGTCTTTTGGTGATTTACTTTTAAATATTAACACAATGTGTTAAATGTCTGTGAAAGTAATGGCTCTCATATCTGGCCCCAACTGAAACAAACACTCAGAGCTTCTGGTTAGATCCCTGTTTAAAAAGTTCAAATGAAAGTCTTTGTTCAAAAAGAGTTTAGTAAAAAGTAATGAGTCTGTTTCAAATGTCACTAGTGTGAATTGTATTCTCTGTCAGATCAGTACTTAGTGGGAAATTAACCTTTTGGACTTGAATTATCAGACTTATTCATGCTCATTTAGCATGTAGCACATTCAGATCTTAGAAATAAATTAGATCCTTTTTTGTGACTTTAGAGAATAACCATCAGTATTATCATTTAACATTAATGGATGAGGGCTCTTGTGCAATCTATCTTAATATGCCTTCTGATAATAAAAATAGCAGAGTCTAAGGTGTGATAATGATACATCCCCAAAGATATATTAATCATACTTTGTATACACTCCCCTCACATCATATCTGCTCGACTACATTTAATTCAATAAAGCACAATTAGGGCTCGGTGATATATTTTCAGTGTTGAACTTGCTCAGATTAGCATAAAGGGGCTAAGCGTTTAGCCCTTACTCCTTCCAAACAAAGCTATCAGCTCCTGTTTGAAGAGCAGCTTGCTTGACAGAGTGGTCTCATTGTTGGCTGCTTTGGATGATTAGAGCATAAGCTGCACTGCCTCAGAGACCTACGGTTCATTTATGACAAGGATAAGCTTTCAGCTAATATTTGTTTACTGCAAGTTTAATGTTGACAAAGCTTGATTATAGAAGTCCTACAAAACTTGATTGTTGAGTTACCTTTAGTGATTTTGGTTTTAAATACATAACACGTTTTTTTGTCTGAGGATGTGATTTATCTCTGCAGAAATAAACATGTAATGACTTATTGTATTTTATGTGCTCTGATGCTGCAATTAAGCTGTTGTTCATGTATCAAAATGTCATATATTGAGCGTTAAGTAAATTGTGTATGATCACCACCTGGTGTAAAAATATGCCAAGTCACGGGGAATCTGCAGAGGGGATAAAACATGTGCAGTCAGTGAGAACAAAGACAATAGATGAGTTTTTTGCTCTGCACTTCTGCTCACTGAATTTGAAATAAAACAATGGCTCTGAGGTTAGAAGATCACGCAATAGCTTTTTCACGAAGGAGTAAACAGAACGGAATTTGTAATCCTTTGTTGTCACATCTATTTTCGGCAGTTTTAGAAAACAGAAAATGGCACATCCATGATAAAATGAGACTTGATAATAACTCTTAAAGTAATGGGTTATGGTTAATGAATGCCCGCAGGCTACAATTCAAGCCCTGCTGACCCGCCATGCCAGTGCTGTGTCTCACTTAATTCAGTCTGGCCTTTTGCAATAAAACACCTGCTCAGTTCCTTAAGTCCCTCAATCCAAAGACCATATAGGCCATTTGTTCGTAGACTTTAATTGGGCCCATAAGGGCATCCTCTGAGCAGCTGTCCCTACAACAGTGAACGATACAGCCTGTACTAAACACTCATATAGAACATTTTCACCTCCCTCAAATATTACTTATAGGACACTTTTCACATCTTTGAGAACATCATTATGAACCATATTTTTTATGGAACCACAGAGTCTTCATTAGCTGGTACGTGAGCTCTGATACAATAGGGCTTTGAAATATGAGTGTCAAACCAGGATGTACAAAAGTTTTGTTTTTACATCTTTGTTATTTTCAGGCAATATATCAATGCGACATCAGTAAAATATTTATTTCACCTGGAAGTTTAATTTTGGACAGTAAGTAATTGTTTTGCTTTTCGAAAAATCATGATTAATGCTAACAAAATATTACTTTTAACAGAAACATTACTTATGGCTACTTTGATGATACATGAACAATGGAACATCAGTTCATTGATTTTTTTTCATATCCTTTTGTCCCTGCTCAGGGTCATGGGGGAGGTAGTGTCTACTTCCAGCAATCATTACATGGGGTAAAACACTGGAGAGTTCACCAGTCCATCACAGGGCCACATACAGACAAAAAAAAATTTCTCACACACACATTTATACCTAGGGCAAATTAAGGGTGACAAATAACCTGACATGAATAAAACACAACAATAATAATAAATTATAAACAAGTTATGCCTCATTATTTGCCACTTTGAGATGCTTTTAAGTAGTAAAACAACTTAGTTCAACATATTAATCAAATCTAATTGGTTAAAAAAGCAGAGCAATGATAATTTTGTGATTATCTTGTTGACAGATGTTATTATAAAACAGAAAATGCAGTTGAATAAGGTCAAAGTAATTTGGGACATTTTGAATATTTAGTCAGAAAATCATTGTTGGTTTCCTGGTTGTTTGGGCAACAGATTGATGGTGAGAGCGAGAAGTGTCCTATTTGGTCTGATTCCAGAACAATGTACTTTGTGTGAATCAGAACACTGTTGAACGCCATCACACCAAAACATTTACACATTTTGTATTGCATGATGTAAGGGATGAAAAGTGTTGGGAGTTTTGTGACTGAATAAATAGACAAGCTGCATGCTTGTTTTTTGTTTTGTTTTGTAGACCCAGACCCAGTGACTGGAGACATGGAGTCAGCCATGGCAGTAGAACTCAACCCCTGGGTGGAGTATGAGTTCAGAGTTGTGGCCAGCAATGCAATTGGAACAGGAGATCCAAGTGCACCATCTAGAAAAGTTAGGACCAAAGAAGCAGGTATATTCTGGATTAACACAGCATACAAGCAACATTTTGAAAAATAGCATTTAATAAATACAGTAGTTTTTAATTCCACCATTTTTAATAAGTCAATAGAATATATTGGCCAGAGGTAGCAATAGCAATTTTATAGTATTTATATATCAGTTAATTGACTTACTGAGGCTTCAACATTTTATCAAATAAATTATCCTTTTCGTCAGTTTTGGGAAAAAAAAAAAGCTGAAATAGTTATTTGTTGTAAAGGTTTAGTGATGCAGTCTCATCCTTTCTGTTCTGAACAGTTCCTGCCGTGGCACCGTCAAATGTTAGCGGAGGGAATGGCCGCAGGCACGAACTGGTCATCTCGTGGGAGGTAGGTCTTCTGCCAAAATCTCTCTGTAGAACAAGTGTGACAACAAGTGCAAAAACCACAAATGTCACAGTTGTTCTGCTGTTTCACTTAAGAAGGCTCAGACTTGGTTGAATAAACAGACATCCATGGAAGCTTTAACACAGTCCACCATCCCAATTAAAACATGGAAAGTTGTTTTTCATATCTGGGAATATAAAATAATGACATTAAAACGCTCATATTTTTGGAATTCTTCATTGAGAAGTGTGGTGCTGAAGTAAAACTTTTAAGGCCATTAATGATCAAAATTTCTATTTAAATTCTAACAGCATCATGTAAATAAATACGTAACTCAAAGAATTGAGCAAAAAATCCTGTTATGTTTGCGTCCATTTACAGCGTTAGTGTAATTTGTCTTCACTTTCTTAATCAGACAATTCAGTCAACCAAGTGTTTAGCATGGTATTTTAGGGCCCTTTTAAGATACACTGTACAAAAACACGTGTTTCTGACAAACTTCATTATGTTAACAAACACTGAAAGTCTCATAGTCTCATAACCTTTAACACCGACTAAACAGCTTACAATAGTTTTTACACTCAAAAATCACATCTTTGTATTAATGTTTCTAAAAAGAAGCAGGTATAGGATGATTTTAGGTCTAAGTTAGTGGTATTTCAACTGGCATTTTAAATGATATTTAATGGTATTTAATTTTACAATGTGATTAACTTATATGTTTCATGTTATGATGTTGTGAAACTGACTTATGAAGGCATGTCAAGTGACTCTGTAAAAATATTCTGTTACAATTATATTTTTAGTACATAATTAACATGGGAAGAAATAAATTAGCTTTAAGTGATTGACATTTAACTGAAGAAATCAGGTCAAATTATATTTCTTCATGTTTTTAATGAGATATTAAGCCCCCAGGTTGAACGAATTATTTCATCTAGAAACTCCGAATGAAGAGGTGGAGCATAGAAACTTTTCAAGTCAGCTGTACCAAAGTTCATCTTAAACATTTTTTACTGAAACAGCAGATTTCCTATTGTCTCCATCAGAATTTAATGATCACTACATAATAAATTCTGTATGTAAATGGGGCTTAATAATGATGTAGGGTTGCTACTGTATGTACTTTTCATCAAAAACTTTCATTTTTGTTGCCTGGGAATACTTGTCATCCATTATTAAGGGGGACAGAGTGTTGATGAACGACACCAGTCCTTGTGGTTCTGCTTTAAGGAAATGGATTGATGATTTTACGTTGCACAGATGATTGCATTAGTTTGCAGTCAGTTTTATTCACTCTAGGTAAAATACAGTAAGATGAATAGCTGCAGTTCTACTTCATGTGTGCTGGGGAGCTGTCGTCCTATTCCCAGAGCCATCAAAGTTGGATCTAATTAAAACATAGCAAGAAGTCCTAGCAGTTTTGATGAGAAGACTCTAGACATACTGTAAGACTGGAATAGGAATGAATGTATTGAGGGATTTGCCACTGTTTAAAGAACAGATCTGAGCACACGAGGCTGACAACATCTGAGATTAGACAACCTCTTCCATGTTATTAAAATCTTTTACATATCCCAGTGACACCTACAGAGCAAGATCTCTCTACGGGAAAATCATTTGATGCACAGATATTCTTTTCCCCTAGAATATTTTAAAGCATTTTCACATGTATTTGATTTATACAATGATAGAAGGAGGGTTTTTGTATTCACTCTTGTAAGTGTTGGCATTTGCAAAGAAAAAAAAAAGTTTTTTAAGGAAATTAGGTTCTGTCAGAATTGCCAAAACCAGCATGAAGACTGTCAGTGATCTTTAGAAAAGTTGCAGATTAATTTTTAATTCTAAAATTGTCTTTAGCAAAAAGAAACAACCAACAACTCAAAAAAAGAATCAATTGTAGGTTATGTTTTATATAATATTCTCACAAAAAAGAAAGTTGAACTGAACTATCAACTTTTCAAACTGTTTTGAACTGTTTGCTATTGATGAACAGAGTTTCCACCAGGGCTTCATTATAAGTGTTGGAGCCCCATTTTCTTTCATGTAAAAAGCACAAAATGCAGTAACAGACTTGTACTTTTCAGCTTCACACTTTCAACATGATTTTTTTATTATTATTTGGTATCCTGCTGTGTGTCCTACTTGGAGGAGAGGTGCAGTAGATCATGTACCGTTGTGAATTTAGTGGCTCGCTGTAATTATTTCCATTTTGGACATTACTGGGTCTCCCTGCTTAGAGCAGGTCAGCTGCTTAGCACAGACATGTTTGATTATGCTTTAGAAAGTTATTTCCTTCCTTCCATTATAGCAGCTCTATAAACCTTCCAGAACTTTTTTCATGTACCTCTTTAACTGATAATGTCAGGCATCAAGTAATTTGTATGAGTGAATGCTTCATCATCTTCATAGTCTCTGCCAGAAAAACAGTTTCTCTGTGTTTTTGGAGACATCTGTGCCATGACACACTGGCCAAGGCAGTACGTGACGCACTCAGCAAATGATCTGGCCACATTCGAGCCTTATCATGTGGCATTGTCATTATGTGTGAAGTAGGAAGTGAGAATTTATTAGTTTTTAAACACTGAGAACAGTTGTAAACGTTGTATCAGGAAATATAAAACGACTTTTTTCTGGCTTCTCAGTTCACAAATCAGATAGTTTACATTATACAGTTTTTTCAAGTTCCTCGAATAGTAGTACTCTTATCAGCATCAGTTATCTGCATTACATAATAGACAGCCTTACAGGTGTAGAACTAAAGCCACAACAATGGTGACGCACAAAGTTCCTGGAAGTCATGACCTTTTTGGGAGAAAAAGGCTAGTTAGATGCATATTGGATCCAAGAGAATACCACAAAGGTTGAGGTTGTCTGGTGGGACGCAGGTATGTGCTTATCATTAGGGCAAAGTGACCTTTTTCCTTTTCAGATGGGATGCATTGTGCATGATATTCTCTGACTTGCTTTCATTAAACCGAGAGTCACTTAGGAGGTTGGAAATGAGACTTCAAAATGTTAATCAAATGAACAAACATTAAAAGAGTTTATTGGCATAAAATGGTTTTCCATAAGAGATGATGAGGTGAAGGTGAAGAAGTTATTATCTAAAGGAAGTCACATAATGAGCTATGATATGATGCTATAAGATATAAGGTTAAATAACAATTTTAATTGCTCCTAGTGGGACTTTTCCATTGTGTATCCCCACCTCCTGACCCTACATAGGGACAAGAGGGTACAGTAAACAGATGGAAAAATCTTCTTTGTAGGAGTTTAACACTTTAACACAAAAGAAACAAATACTGTAAATATAGTTCTGACCCCAAAAATGTTTTTTTACTAGTACAGAACAAAACTGTGTTAATTTCATGCCATATTTATAATTTAAACATGAATTAAAACTTCACTTATTGTCCCAGTTGTTGAAGTGGTAATTTTTGAAACCTCACTGTGAAATTTAAAGAGCATTTTTCAGTTTAATACAAGCTGTAAAATTATTACCATAGGTGCAAAACCCCTGTTTTATTATTAACAACTGTGCAACAGTGGCTCAATATCATAGCTCACTGCATTTTAAACAGGGTTCCAATTTAATCTGGTGAAATTTATTTAACCATCCAGGATCATAAAAAGAGAGAGGGCATGGGACAACTTGGTCACAATTTCAAAACCTGCTGATAAAGCTCAAAGAGGGCCAGCTGCACTGTGCTACTACACAAAGCTGTATCAGCGGTGCAAGTGATTAAGATG
The DNA here is from genome assembly GCA_006937955.1 of Pachypanchax playfairii. Lineage (NCBI taxonomy): Eukaryota > Metazoa > Chordata > Actinopteri > Cyprinodontiformes > Aplocheilidae > Pachypanchax > Pachypanchax playfairii. The sequence goes on along the minus strand of SSNP01000017.1, from coordinate 4,880,733 downwards.
CAGAGAATTTAAAATTTGGTCCCATCAGAGAGGCACAGTGATGATTAACCTTGACTCTTAGACTCATTCCCACTAAATCCAGATATGTTTATGAATATGTGTTAGTAATCGCTAGCTACAGCGGTTATAGGAAATGTAATAAATCTCATACTAAGTTAGGAGGATATTAATGTGGGCCATAACCAACTGGACAGATTGGCTTTCAGCCAGATTCGGGGCAAATCATGTTCAGAATCACTATGAGCAAACATGATAATTTGCAAATGAGATCGGTTGATGGATATATTAACAATGAATGAGTGAACAGATGTGAAGACAACTGACATTTACTCTTATAGTTATTAAGTATGGAACCCAACTGGTGCTGGGAAGATAACCCTCGCATCAGGAGAAGTGCCCCTCAGTGGCACATTATGGAAGATTATGTCCCTTCCAGATGGGATGGTGTTTGCTAGTTCACGAGTTCGTATTTATAACTCAGACATTTGATTACCTTGGTGAAGGTAACACAGTGACAACCTCACAGAAACTGGCCCAGTGTTAAAAGAACAATCAAGCTAAACAGGAAAGAAAATATAGTTATATACAAATGATGAAGCACTTATCAAAGCTATGGATTAATTTTATTTTCTAAGAAATCTTTTAGCGATTTTCTCACATTTTTAGACTTAAAAGAATGAATGAAGTAATTTCATTAAATGTTCTTGACAGAAACACTTCGACTTTAAAAAGGTGTCTCAGCGTCACACCTGCTGTGAACAGTCTTCAACAATCTCCACTAAGTGTATTTGCTTTTACTGAGACAGCTTTGGACTTTTTCTTTCTCAGCAGTACTCTTGTAAAAAACAAAAGACATTGTTCAGCGATATTGTTTTTCCCTGATTATTTGGGTGTCCAACAAGTAGTTTAGAGTTAATAGCAACACTCAAATGCAGAAGCCTCCTGCTGGCATATGGCATTTTAAATTGTTTTTGCTTTGCTTTGTTTGTTCTTGTTTCTGCTAAATGCTTTTTGAAATAAATCAGGACTCTGTCAGTGATCAATGAAGTTGAGTATTGAAGGAGACAATGCAGGAACGTTAGCCCTCTTTGGCAGTCAAGACATGTGAGTGCATGGCAGTTCTGCCTTTCCAATCATTTGTGGACAGTTGTCAGAGCCTAGACTGCCATGGTGGGCAAGGTTATTAAGCAAGATGAATGACTAAACATTCTCCCCAGCTTCATTCAGCCGTCTCATTAGAACAGACTGTTTGACTGCTCTTTCTCAAGGAGCCATAGGGAGGACTATTAGTGATGCCCTCATAGTCACCATCGATGAGCCCAGCAGGTCCAATAATTTCATTCAGAGGACTTACCTTACATCCCTTTCACACTGTTTCTTCACTTATGTGAGGCCATCTTACTCCCCAAAGTGTTTCTAAAATCAGCTTGCTAATTTGTTCATGCTTTTTTTTTCTTTCAAAACACCCCCACTCCTCGGCATCTCCTTAAAAGCAATGGCAGATCTGATAATAATGTTGACGGAAGCTAATTTATTTTCACTGATCATCCTTGTAATTAGGCAGTCATGGTGATTGGTCTTTGTTGAATGAAATGTGAACTAGATCTCCATCACACGCATTTCCTCTGTAGACTGAATGGCTAATGTGGGTGATGCCTTCAGGGGACAATGTAACTCAGTAGCTTATGCAAATCAACACATTACAGCGTTAGCTGCAGCCTTGTTGCCAAAAACAGGTGTACAGGTGTTTGTCATTTATTAAATGTAGCCAAAGATTTAATCCCTGCAGCTCATATTTTAATTAGATTCTAGCACACTTAATAAATTGGCATTTGATTTGATTAAGCACAGAGCAGCTGTGGAAGATGGCTCTCAGTTTCACCACTTCAGGAAAACCAGAGATAATCACCGAAGCCAGTACACAAAACCCATGTCACAAAAATCCTCCTGTCAAACATGGGAAGATAAATAGCAACATAATGGGCACAACTGAGCCAAATATGATTTGTTTCCATTACTCGAGGCTGGCTGCATCGTTATTAGCACTGGCAGGCAGTTACTGTAAATGGTTAAGAAAGTGAAAGCTGGTTATAAGGGGTTTTTACAGAGAAAAAAAAGTCTATTTTTGGTTGTTGTTGTGCAGGATGCTTCCTTGCATTGAAAAGACTGTCCAGGTGAGAAAATAGTTTAGATGGTTCATTTTCCTTCATAGAGCTTCACTGTGTCAAACAAATGTCCTCTTAAAATCAATGACTCATTGTCACTTGATTCTCACTTTCAGCCTGTTTCTGAAGAATTCCAAAATGGTGAGGGTTTTGGATATATCGTAGCATTCCGTGCCAATGGGACTAGAGGCTGGAAGGAGAAGATGGTGACCTCAGCAGATGCTACTCTGTACAAATACAGGGATGAAACGTTTCCACCTCTTACACCATTCGAAGTGAAAGTTGGTGTATACAACAATAAGGGAGATGGACCATTCAGTAAAGTTGTTGTCATCCACTCTGCAGAAGGAGGTGGGATTGTGTTGTGTTGTTTTAGATGGATTTAAAAGGTTCACAGAAGTTTTAAACATTTAATGATGTTTAATGTTTGCTTTGTTTTGCAGAGCCAAAAGAAGCACCAACTGATGTTAAAGCTTACAGCATTTCTTGCTCAGAAATTAGGGTGGCATGGAAACCACCGAATCCTGGTCCTGGAAGGCCAAGAGGATATGAAGTATTTATAAATAATATTGTCCTTGTATGATATTTAGCACAAGCCTTACCTTGTTTGTTCTTTTGTTTTTTTGTTTTTTTGTCTACTCTCTGGTAGCAATTATTTTTCAGCTCTTAAATGTCTGTTAACAGATCAACTACTGGAAAGACTCGGAGCAGGAAGAATCTGGAAAAAAACAACATACCTTGAAAAATGAAACATCCATGGTGTTGACAGGACTTGAAGGAAACAGTGTCTATCTGATCACAGTGAAAGGCTTCAACAACATCGGGCAGGGTCCTCACAGTTCTCCCATTACAGCAAAGACCAGGAAATCACGTGAGTCCAGTACCGACATTTATCATGTAAAACTTTTTACAGAGTACATGCCACCTGTAATATTTGCTCAAAATCTTCTCATAAGAAGTCACTTAATTCAGCTGTTTAAAAAAGTCTGTTTTGAATGTGTGCCAATGTATTTTGTCTCTTCATAGCACCCGCTCAGCCCCCATCCAACCTCATGTGGATTCAAGAGGGCAATAACATTTCATTAAGCTGGGATCCAGTAAAAGCAAAAGACAATGAGTCTGACGTCATCGGGTACATGGTAACAATCCCCTGCTTAATCATTTTGTTTTGTAATTTGCAAAGGTATTTTGGTAGGATTTAAGGTTCCCTGAACTGAATAGCTCTGAGTCAGCTGGTTTAAGCAACATTTCTGTTTATGTTGGATTTAGTTTATTGGAAATAATGTTCTATGATTTTTTTTATATTGATACAGAATGCAGTGACCTACAAGTAAATGAATAAAAACTGGCAAATGTATAATTATGTCAGCTAGCTAAAGCAAACTGTACTCACAGAACACAGTTGCTCACTAATTCCACTTCACAGCTCTATATTTTACTAAAGTAAAGTATCATATTGTGAAAATATATTCAGCGTAAACTTGAAGTGGCTTTGTGCTCATGTTCTGCAGGTGTTGCTGAAACAGGAAGGTCGAGGCCACATCCAGGTGACAAGAACCATTAACCCTTCCACCATGCTCTCACTGCCAGAGGGGGGCACTTACACCATTGATGTGCGTGCACTCAGTGAAGGCGGCGATGGAGCTTTCAGCTCCCAAGTTCGTATTGTTACATCCTCTGGTAAGAACAAAACTGTCTTTCTGTTCAGTCACATGCTGCTATGCATCACCTCTAAAATTAAAACTCCACATATAAACTGTCTGCTGTTTGTCCCTCTTTTATGTTCTTGCCTTATTGCTGTCAACACATTTATTGTGTGAGTCAAGTTGCCTTTGGTTAATGTTGCTTTAATTACCCTGCCCACTCAAACCTTCCTACTTGTACACAGCCAATTAACTCCAAAGCAACAGGATGAACAGAAGGCTCACGGTTCTGCGTGTGATAAGAAAGCTTTTCAGGGCAATAGTTGCTGTTTTTCTCCTACTTTCTGTTTTCTTTCAGTAATTTTTTTAATGCCGATTTGAAAAATATCTTCATAGCTTCAGAATCCATAAGAACAATTAATTCAGAAGATAAATAGACTCACTTACTATCCTAAATGAAAGTATCTTTAGGTACATCTGGATTGACTGACCTCTCTCTCCCTCTTCTATTGTAGGTGTTCGAGCAAAAAGCAGCCAGTGCTCAGTGCACTGCCGGCCACAGAGCCTAACATGGACAGCACTACTCTTTGTCCTATTGGTGCCTTCAGCTTTTTGGTGAAGAAACTATCCCATCCTCACATTTTTGAAGGGGGCTACCAGTCTTCTGCTCCCTAACCCCTCTGACTGCCTGATTGCTTTGGCCTTACCCATCTCAAAAGGCCAGAGGCATGCCGATGGGGGTTCGAGTCAGCCTGTTAAAATGCAGCTCGACAGAGTCCATCCGTTTCTCTTTCCTGTTTAATTTGAGGCCCTGGATGTTTGATTCGCACAGTTCTTTCTGAACATCACAGTAGTGTTGTACTTTAGTGTACTTTGTGTAGAAAGATTTGTTTAATCATTTATTTTAACATCCTGTGCCCTTCTCATTGACTGGCGTCAAACCACATCCAGACAGCTCCTACAGCTCTGAGGATCCACAGAGCATGAACAATTCCTTGAAAGCTGCTGTGGTGGTAATACAGGGATCAGCTGGCCTGTTTCTTTTCATTACTTATCTGCATCAATTTACCCCTTGGCTGCCTAACAGCAATGCAGCAGAAGCTCAGTAGAGATAAGTGCATTGTTTTCTTATTCACACATTGTGGAAAAAAGAAGTTTTATATGGACCTGAGAATCTTACTATTTCCAGATTTGCTTTTTGTACATTGTGTTACCTTTAGACAACTAACAGTGGTGTGTATCAGCTCTGTCCAACTCTGTTTTTGGTAGCGATTAAGCAATGCTTGGTGATACAGTTTGTTGGATGTTTGGAAGTAGGAAACAGGTACTTGACCTTTAGTGCCCGAGCTCATTAATAGACAAAGACAACTCTGTACGAACTCCTGGTGTCAGTACCAATAAATGTGATGTATATTTTTTAAATTCTTTCCATTTGTAATTTCTAATATTGGTACGTAAGAGTTGCATATAACCACTGATTTTACTACAAACTGGTGTGATGAACATTTCATAATAATTCCATTAATACTTTTATCAGAACCCAAAGATAATATCTACCATAAACCATGAGAAATGTTTTAAGATAATTTGTTTATTTTTGCAAAAACATCAGAGACCAAAGCTATATATTCTAAAATCACATTAAACTACTTAATTCATTAAAATCATGTATAATTTTTACATAAAGGTCTGTCTGGCACAGCTGTTAGATAAACATTTTACATCTAAAAGAGAATAAAATAACACAAGTGTGAAATTATATAACTCTTTAGATTTTGCTGGTTAGAAAGTTTTGGTATTTAGGGAGCATTTTCTGAACTTGTTCTGAAAAATCTGAACAGATTGATGCCTACTGACATTGCATAGGAGGTTTCAAAACTTTAGAACATAAAAATCACTATAGAGACAAAATTGGGCAGAATCAAGGGCTCCTCTCCTTTTTCTCAGGCTTCTCTTTTGTCCTATCTGCAGCAGAAGCTTATCTCTCACTGGACAGAACTCCAAATGAATATGCCTGAAGTGTAATTAATGTTAGTATGGAAATCTAAGAACCTAAAGCCTTCTTTCATCATAAGACCTTTCGTTAGCGCTGCCTCTGGCTCTGTGGACTCCATTACACAGTCAGAGTAACCCAACTACCTAGTTCAAAGAAGGATACCAAGAGATAGGACCAAACCGCAGAAGAGGGGACAAACACTGCTCTGAGGAGTGTCCAGCCCATCATTACTCCCTCCAGACCTTTCCGTGTTGGTTACACTCAGAGATGGAGGGTATGGAACTTTACTTATGTGTAGATCATTTCCGTACAAAGAACATTAAGCTGTTTAATGTGGTTTGAGAAATTTTGTTGGGCTTTTAGCCTTCACAGTGACGTTGGCTCAAACACACACATCTACACAAGTGCTAATGTACCGACCTTTAATTATTCATGCAGCACCTGTCTGTGTTGGTGAATCTGATTTATGATAATGGATTATGTATCGTGCAAGGGAACCTATTTGGTTCAGAGAGCCCAGAGCCAGTGTAAGCAATTAAAGCATGAACTACCCCACCACCACCACCACCACCACCACCACCAGGGTTAATGTCAGTGTGTGTCTGTGCATGGGAGTCTATGCCATGGTCTACTGTTCTTCTCACTTTAAATGGCGTGCTTGATGATTTTACATATTGTTTCTTCTGTACACGTGGTAACTTTTGCTCAGCTACACAAGTAGCAGTTATAATAGCATCAGAAGGATTTCACCTAATTCAATACATAATCTGGTTACCAAATATTGTAGATTTACACTGTTTTTATTATTTTAGTTGTTTTCTGAATTATATTCAAAGAACAATTTGTGTTTTTATTATGAACACAGGCAAAAAGTGTCCACTTAGGTTTATTTTAAGATTACAGAACAATGAATAAGGAAGTTCATTTTTCCTGTAAATCCAGCTCCATCTGTCAGTCATAACATACCATATCCATGTGTTTTACTGGGGATGTATCAGATATGAGCTGTTTTAAACTTCTAGTTTGTATCCTGCAATTTTGTTGTACGTTCTTTTTAGTTCTTTGTTTAAAAAATGTTTTCCTTATTTTGTGCATGTTATTTGCTTAGACCTGGATAATTGTATGTCTATACTCCCTCACCCCCACCCCCTAGTTTTCTTCACATTGCTCTAAAAGTGTGCAGTTATTCTTTTTTAAATGTAATTTCATATTTAAAGTAAAAACAATCCCATTATCCAGGTTGTTTTCTGTTGCCAAGCTCAATATAGTTTTTGGTTTTCTTTAGATTACATTTTTTGTTTTGAAGGCTTTCATTGCCTCTTCATGCATGCTCATTTGAGTGCATGTTGTGTTTTCACAGCAACAGACTCAAAATGCCACATTTTGAACAAACTTCAGACCTTTTTACTTTCTAAACTCCAAACACAATGCTAAAAGACTGCACAAGTTGCAAGTGACATTCCATCCTTTGAATAAAGGTTTTTCATCAAAATGTTAAGTCCTACGTTTTTGTTTTAGATTTATTTGTACAAAATATGGGCCTTGCAATGGATCAACACCCAGTCCAGACTGGATCCAGCTTTACTCCTGTTGGCTGCAGGGATAGGCTGAAACCCCAACACCTGTAAGAGAGCTCTGAACAGGACAAATCAAGCACAACACATTATTTGGACAATGGATTTAAAGCAGAATCTAAGCCAATTTTCTATGTTCTATAACATGACTACAGTTTGTAAGAAGTTAAAACACCAAAGTGTATGATTATATATTTTTTTCAAGATTATATTAATAGATCTAAAATAATAGTAAGTTTGACCCTTTAATTCTTGTTTCTTTGATTTTGTAGATGCATTTGAGGCTGTCACATGACAGTCATTATGTTAACCATACTAACTTTTAAAACATTTACCCTATCTGCAAAACAATTTGAAAATTAATTGTGCTGAAAATTACATTTTCATTCTAACTGCAAGAAAACTCCAATTTAAAACTGTTGTTTTATGTGGTGAGTTGTGTTTTCCTTCTCTTGACTCTGACTACACACTCTGTGTAAAATCTAACCCATATACACTAAAAGGGTGTCTCTTCTCACCTGCAATATCTGAGCAAATAACAGTTGATTCTGCTTCTATCTTCATCCATTTCCAAGAAATCCTTTAGCCTTCTAAAACTTACAAAGTCAAGTATTAAATTGTCTCTGCGGGGATTCACTCAGTGATTTAGAGCTGAGCTTCGAGTTAGCTTCTCTAGCAGGTCACAGTTTAACACTCACCCTAAAAAGTGAGGCCCTCCAACAGATGCTGCCGCTGCAGTACGAGCTTAACTGTAATGCCATACAGTAAGAGACTTTCTGCAAAGCATGCAATTTATTATGTCATATCTGATGGCTGTTTTTCCATTAAAAAATAGAGACATTTTTTTCTACATTTATACAGCACTCGGTTTATATATTAATTATAAATTTGCTGCATTAGGACAATTCCTGTTCGAGAGCACTCAAGCAATGGAAAATTCACTTTATGTTTTAATTAAGTGTTGTGATCACATTTTATTTCATTTACTGTTGATTAACTGATACCACATGACATGAGCATGTATTGACAAGACATATGTGTGTAAACCTTGTGGAAATGATACCTTCTTCAGAAAGCATAACTTCCAAACAGGGTTGTAACTGATGTTCAACGCACTCAGTTTATTTTCAGCATCTTAGTATTAATGTTGGATATTCTGATAAAGTGAGCTAATTTGTGCTTTCTGTTGGATGTTTTCTGTGATGTTTAGATTTGTGGCCTTCTGAACTCCAACTCAGAATCAATTTTCTTCACTAACCCACTCATCCAACAGTGACAGCAAGATCAGACTGAGAATTAAGAAAGCGTGTCTTGTTTTATTAAACACTGTAAACGAGAGGATTTAAGGAGCAGCTTTAAAGAAGGTCAACATCCAGCGCCTGTCTTGTGATGCTCCAGATGACTGGAGCTTAGAAGATATCTTGACCCTCCTAAGCAAGCTCTACTGCCATGAAACCACAATGAAACAGCTGATGGGATTTAATTATATTTATCACACCATCATCAGCCTTCTTTTGTCTTATGTAAGATACACACCAGCAGGATTGTAACAGCTAATAAATAAGAGCTTTACAATGAAAAAATATTTGAGGGTAAGCAATGTTTCAAAGAGCAATAAATTATTTAGTCCAAACTGATGCAGGAGGTAGCTTCTGGTTCTCAGTCTTGTGAGATGGTTGGATTTAGAACCGTCAAAAAATAGATCAGAGAACATAAAACCTTGTTTCTGTACATGGATGGGACCATGGCGTCCAAACGTTAACACCATGAGATAGAGAAAACTTTACAAAATGGTCATTTCATCATTGCAAGACCTGTCTAAAATATTTATAAAACTCTAAATAGAAATCAGTCTTGCTAACAGGATTGTGCCAACACCTCTGTGGGTACAAGATCAAGCTAAAAGTTATTGAACACATTGGAGGTTTTACTCTCTCTTTTTTTTGCTGAATTATGTAATGATGAAATTATGTCACCATCTTTCTCAGCCCATGCTTTAATGTGGAGAAGATGTGTTGAAACAGGAATCTTCACAACTTTTTTTTTTTTTTAAAGCAAAGAAAGTCTCAAAAAGTCCAGCAGTCTAAAAATATCCCTTTTAAATATTCACTTCCCAAACAACACTTACCTGCTAAAAAGCTTTCCAATTATTGTGGTCTGAGATAATATTGTTGTAGCATAGCTTCCAGCATCCTTCCGAGAACCAACCCTGTGAGGAACTGGCAAGCCTTCCCATGTTGTCCCATGATGCCCGGGGACGATGTGGACAGGCCATTCTGAACAGGATGAAATGTTTAGGAAATGAATGAATAATGTTTTGAACTGGATTTAAAATTAGGCTGATGATTGAAAAGTTAAATGTTTCATTGCCTTGGGTCAATAAGCTGCAACATAATGGCTGCAAAGATTCTGCTGAAAGGACTCTGGAAATTCAAACTTTTAATTTAAGACTTTGTATACCGTATACGTATTCTGATTGAGCTTTAAATTACAGTTGGATGGGTGGATCGGAGATGTGTTCATGCACACATCAGTTTAGTTTTCACAGTTTACCAGCACATGCACCTGAGCTTGGAGAATAATATAGATGTAATAAAGGATGTAATGTCTTTTGCAAACCTGCTGGGGAAGTATCTTATAACAACAAAAAGTGTGGCTATTTTACACATGGTTAAATCTTGATTTTTTTTTCATAATTTTTCACATGAAACTTTCCATATTATACTGAACATAATTCTCCAGAAGAGGATACACACCAATGGTACCAGCAAAAGATTGTTTTAAACTAATTTAAGAGGAATTATGTCAAGATGCTGTATGTGGGTGTTAAAAGTTTTACAAAAGGGGAAAAATGCAATTTAAAGAAAGTTCAATAGCGAGAGCCATTTTCTTGTGGTAATCTTGTCTTCCTTCTTGCGCCATTCTAACAGGGAGCTTTCTATATTCACTGTACAACAGATTCACTCTTACTGTTGAATACAAAACATTTGCATACAAGAAAGATTTGTATTAGATCCCATATTTAAAAGTCGGTCTGCTTCAGTAGTGAATCAGTTTTTTGTTTGTTTTATATTAATGCTCTAAAGAACATTTAATTTCTGTCAAGAAGTCACAATGGGTGACGTTTCTTTTTTCTTTCATACTTTGGAATTCGTCCAAATCCCTGCAGATTGCAGAAGGTGGTGATTCAATTTGGAGATCCAAGCTTCTTTTCTCCAGACTCATTGTTTGGGGAAGTATAATGAGATAGATGTGTAAATCTGTGGATATGGAGGGAGGGGGCTGCACACAGAGATTTAAAGTTCAGGCAAGGTACAAGTCAACTCACTGCAGACCTTTTCCAAGACAGTTATAATCTCCCTGAATGTTTGTGTGCCTTTTAGATTTGTGAAACAAGACTTTTTTGGGAATACATTGACACAGAAGTACTTGAAATTACCACAAAGTGGTAATGAAAAAAAAGTATTTTTTTTTATTTAAATCACTTATTGATCACATTCATAACAATGTTTACAAAAGTAAAAGCGTATGGAAGATTTTTAAAAATCTATGACTGTTTTTTGTTACATATAAGGAAAAAAGCTCTTATAAAGTATGATTGCTCACATATTTTAGTATTATTGCATACTGACAGAAAATGTATCCACTTAAGTTCCTGTTGCTTTAGTTACTCCACTAACTAACACATGCCTTGACCAGCAGTGTCAGTCAACAGATTCACCATAGGTGTTTCTCAATGTCAAGGAACCTTGCCTACCAAGGCTGCCTTGGTAGGCGAGGCATCTTGCTTACCGAGGCACTGCCTTGCATACGAGGACACTGGAACAGACTTCACTCACGTGCTCACGCGCATTGTTTACGTCCCGCCCATCGCCCATGGACCTAGAAATGTTAATAAAAATAAAATTAAATAAATGTGCAAGCGAGTTAATACCTTCTAGCCATCGAAACTGCAACTAGAAAGCAACTAACCAACCGTATAACTGCTTTGGATTTAAAAAAATAATAATTTAAATATAAGCCCGATAGCAACAATCAGTTAACTTACTGTACATTTAAACCTGTGAAGTAGCTGCTGTCTGCTCCTCAACCGCCATTTTTTGAAAATACTGCGATGTATTCTGGGAAATTTGTGACCAAGGGAAGGCATCAAGGCACGTCCCATGTATCCTTGGTATGTTAGCTAAACAGCGGGCAAACCGAGTACAGATGCCTCAGTAGCAAATGAACATTGGAACGCGCCTTGGCGGGTCCCGATGACGTATCTCCTAGGCAACCGGGGCGGGACCAAGGCATCAAGGCAAGGTTCCTTGGCTTTGAGAAACACCCCATATTTTGCTTATTGTTAGGGCAATCCACCATTTTAGCTACAAGGAGAAAGTCAGAAAGCACATTATTTTATTAGCTCAATGTCATGTACCACTAAATCATCAATAAACCATTGAGTGTTCATTAAAGATAGATGTAGTCAGGATGACATCCCCCTCGTTTTGTTTGGTTTTTCTTTTTTTTATGACCATTTAGAGGCCTTCTAGTTTGTTGTTATCATCCTGGGTGTTTTGATCCAGTAGAGACATGAAGTAAATGGATCTGAGTATGAAGTTGGGGACAGTGTGCGTGTTTCAAAGAAGCTGTGGCCTCAATTATGTATAACACTAACCCATAATGCTTGATGGATTTGTCTCCACCTTACAAGAAATGACATGTGGAACAAGATCATTTAGGAACAACACATTTTAAACCAAGATTTTATTTAATTCAGATTACATGCATCATTAAATTCTTGAACATTCAATATGTTCTGATGAAGGGCTTCACATATTTTCCACATAAATATTAATTTTTAACTGTAAATAAAATCAGCTGCTCCGTGATTTTGTAAGATTTCTTAGTTACCTTAAAAAATGCTCAATTTGTTTAATAAAAAGATCCTAAATTCACAAGAATGTTCACACTGGAAACATTTTATAATGTTTTTTCAAAGTTGATCTCATTAGTGTTTTGTCTTTTGAGCTCTAATGTCAGAAAATGTTAATATTTTCATTCTAATTAGACTTGCCTTAGTTTTCTTACTGTATACCCAAAACTTTTAGGAAAGCTGATGTTTAGTCTTTAGAGAGTTTCTATTTTAAATATATGTTTTTTTGTTTGTTTGTTTGTTAGTTGGTTGGTTAGTTTGTTTGTCTTACCAGTTTTGGCTCCTGTTTTTGCTTCACTGTCTCTGATTGCCACAACTGATTTGTGCCACCCATTATCTTCCTGCACACACACACACACACACACACACCAGTTTGTTTTGTTATCCTTATGGGGACCGTCCATTGACTTCCATTGATTTTAGTAACTAGATTTATACCTAACCCAAACCCTTTTACTAACCTTAACCATTACTGATCTATAACTAACCCTAAGACTAACTAAAACTCTATTCACACCATACCTATAAACCTAACCCCTAACCCTAAAAAGGGGATTCCCCCCCATGGGGACCAGGCGTCGGTCCCCACAAGAACCCTCGGACCCCAGAAAGATAGTAAAAGTCAGGAAACGGGTCCCCAGGAGGTCAGAAATACAAACCCACACACACACACACACACACACACACACACATACTTTATATATAGTAGCCCTGTCAGTACCTTAAAGTCTCTTTCTCACTTTTCCAACATTCCTGACTTCGTCTCTATGCCAACCCCTCTTATTAAAAAAAAAATAGGTTTAAATGCAATGTTTAATTCCATTTTGTGAGAACATAACAAGGGTGTAACATCAAATGATGGGGTGTCACTGTGATAATATAATGAGCTGCATAATGATGCAGGATTGTTTTTTTTTTGCCTTCTTTCTTAGTAGAAAGTTAATCTAAAGAACTTCATGTTTTATTCATTGATTTTTGAGTCAGATGCATTGAAGTGTCATCTGTGTCTTCAGTGCAATGGCTATTTGCAGACTGAACTGTCCCGACCTCCCACTAAGACCTTGCTATGGTGTCCCTTTTACATTTTGTGGTTGTCGAAGGACAGAAAGGTAAATGCTGAATTTATCATTGGGTTTGAGCTTGGCTGGGCAGCAGAGCATCCAGTTTATTTCTTGTCTTATTTTTACAACGTCATCACCTACTTAATAGTAAAGCCATGAGCAGCAAATCTTGGCTGCAGCTGACATTTTGCCTGATTTAAAGATTCCGTAGAAGGCAGATCTCAGCAAAACCTAGATCAGTTAAGGTGATTTGAAGTTTCTTATGAAGTGAAATCATAAAATTACTGGGGTTCTGGGAGCTTTCATGTTTTTTCTTGTCCTCCTCTTTCCTTTGTTTTTCCCATTTCCCTCTCCACTGCAGGTGAGTCTGGCCTGGCACTGCTCTTCTTGAGCCATGACCACTGGCAGGTGCTTCTGCTGCTGCTGCAGAGTTGCATTTGCCCTCAGTAACACTACCAGGTAACTTCCACTACTCAAACTTAAAGTACTTGTGAATATATTTTCTGTGATTCTTTTCATGTAAAGCAACCTACCTGTCTCCTCCACATAAATCCACTTGGTGCAACCAGCAACACAATTCTACACCATAGATAAACCTGAGGCCTGTTAAAGAAACTACTGAAAGTTCAAGAAAACCTCTCAATAGGCTTGTTGCACTGCAGACATTCTGACACTTTGAATAAGTTGGAAGTGCATATGTGTACTAACAAAGGCTGCAATGCATTTAGAGAAAGTAGGGCTTGTAAGCATTTCATACAGAACAACCATCTTATGCAGCTTCAGAAGTGGAATGCAGCCTTAGTTAATATAGCTGTTTTTTCTGATTCTTTGAAGAAAAAATTTCAGCTATGAAATATACCTATTGTGTGCAATCCACATGTTAAAATGCGCCAGCAAAACTGCTCAGAGAAGCTCTGCGTCACCCACTGGACTCACCTGTGCTCCCGTTGATCAGATTCATTTGTTGACTCCTCAGTTTCTTGGAGCCTCGTTACAGAAAAAGTGCCTGATTTGAAAAAAAAAATACACTCCATAACAATTGACTGTGATGTTTCTGCAGCATAATATGAATTCATATGTTCAAGTCACTCTTTGTTCATGGCTAAATGACTAGCCTTTACCTTTGTTTAATATGAAAACACATTCATTCTGACAGACAATCAAATTATTTTAAATGTTTATGCTACTTAAATAAACTAAAAGCCTCTGTTTTTTTCTTTTTTCCTGGTGTATATTCACAATGCTTCACAAGATGAAGCAGTTGGCTGCTCTGGGTCGTTAAGGTGTGCAACTTGAATGCCTTGCAGGCTACCACCATCTATAGAGAGGCTCCAACGATACGTGCTGAATCAATTAGCTTATCAATACCATATAGACCGCCAAAATGCTTACAGGTTAAATCCTTCACTCTCGATCTCTCATTCAGTTCTTCGTCATAAGTGTGTCTCGTGTTTGAGCATCATCACGACTCAAATATAATCTAAAGTTCCAGTCGTCCTTCCGGACTCTTGAGTGAGAACAGGCCTAAACATCTGTCAGAGAATCGATTTCCTCAGAGACTCCAGCTGTAAGTAAGACCATGATGAATGAGACAGACTTGGAAGTGATTGAGCATGTCTGCTCTGATGGTGGTGCATTTAAATTGGGCTGTGCATGTAAATGTTTCCCTTTAATTGGTAGCAAGAAGAGGTTTATTACCCGAGGTGAATGCAGATCTGCGACACGAGCAACTCAAAAGAACATTCAATTCAATTTTAATGAGCTGTAGAGTTGAAATCTAGGTTTTTGCACATAGGTTGAGCAGAGAGCTACTTCTTTTTCTCCAGAAAAGTGGGATTTTTTCTTTTTTTTTTTCTTCAGTGATTAATGTCCCAAGCTTGACCCTATTGACTCAAAGCTCAAATGAGAAAATTGCTCTCAAGAGCAGTGCACTTTACCCTTCATTCAGACCAGTACATGGTATGCACAGAATGTGTTTATCTGGAATGTATATTTGGAGGATTTATTTTCATTTTACTAAAAACAGATTTTATATATGAAAGCTGTCTGTAACAGTTAAAATGAATTTGGTTGTTCAGGTAGACTGGACACCAAGTTGTTCAGTGCTGAGAAAACTGTTTGATTAATATGTTTCCACAGATCATTCATTGCATGAGACAGATCCTTGATGGTTCTGACAAAGCTTATGCAGTAATACACAACAGTAAAGAGCTGCAGGGAGGCAGTAAGCAGAGGTCTGAAAACAAAGCAGAAGCTCACAGTGAGGGAATTACACAAATCATCAAATAACGGCGGAAGCTGTCAGTGCCATCACTTTCACACTTCACAGCGTGCATACTCCTGAAAGTATGTAAACATATTTCCTCTCATTTTTAAGCGGTCATGCACATGCTCCAATGATGCACACAATGCACAGATAAACATATTTTTTGAAGACTTGTTTTGACTTTAAAAAGCGGGGTTTCTTTTCATGAGCAAAATAAACACAACTTTGTCTCAAAACTTGAATCATTGTTTTGTCTGTATGTTAGAATCTAAATCTGCTGTGAAACATAAATACACTGTTTCTTCTACTGATGAACGACTGTAATAAAAAAACAGCCACAGTGTGGCATTTTTCAACCTTTGTTAAGGATCATAAATGTTCTGTATAAAATATTTTTCATATCAACATAGTTGAAATTAAGGAAACGTTTATTGCACAAAAATATAAATGTCGAAATCAATAGCCACAGTTATATTTATGCTTTTGTACACTGGCACATAATCAATGTCATATGGGCTTTATAATATCCCCAACTGGTGCAATCAGTGGATAAACTTCAAATATTTCCTTTGGGGTTTCTTTCTGGGCAGCTGGACATTTTGTTTTCAGCAGTTCAGTCATGGGATTTTTCTCCACCGTTAGAGCATTTGAATGATTTCAGCTCTCTCTTTTCAAGCTCCATGCCGCTTGCTTGCCTTCTGGAGTTAATCTCAGTTTAGCATTTCCAACACAAAAGCTGCCTTTGTGGTTACTCAGACAATGTCAGGCCACAAGAAGTTTCGGATCAAGTTGTTTGTGACAACAATGACATGTAGTCCTCAGTTTGAATCTTTATGAAATTAAAAATTGTGCATGTAAGCTGCAGATCAGGCATTTTCTCTCTGCTTGTCATTCTTTGGCTCAGAGACAACAACATATATTTTTGTGCTTATTTACGTTAGTTTATGAGTAAAAGACAAATAAATGATAGGAAATGCAAGGTCTTCTATAACCTCGTAAAAAATCCTTCTCCTGTTCAGTATGCATATAATTTGCATTGAACTAAAATGGGAAATCCTTGTAGAGGGCTGGTTTAAAAGCATAAAAGAAACAATAAGGTAAACAAACAGAATAAAGGAAGCAGTGTTAAACAATTAGCTGGAGTCTAGATCAAGCAGGAGAAATCCAAAGCCCTGTTAACAATGACTGTTAATGTTTTTTTTATGTAGAAATCGAGATGAAAATGGAGCTTTGAGGTTTTTACCTACAGTATGTTAAAAAAGAAATTAAGAAGCATTACAAGAAAAAAAAAATATATTTGGTTAAATAAATTTTGATTGGATTTGTCTGTTTACAATAAAAACGGGAATATCTGCCCTTTATAAAAAACAAATATTAGACTAATTGATTTTAGGAATAGAAACACAACACATTTTAATTGTATATAGTTCAATTCTACAAACATCATCATCATTTCATTCAATGTGCCTTTAAGAGAGTGGAGTAACATGTAGGTGTGTCATGATTTTATATAAACTTTAGACAGATTTTTAGACAAAATGTATGTTCAGTGTCCATGTCCAGAACAATGATTTCAAATCAAACGTATTTATCATTGAGTGTCTTCCCAGTGTCACTCAAATTCTTCCATGAAAATCCTGTTTAAAATCTGCAGCTGTATACTGACAAATTCACCAAGGGATTTGTCACACCTGAGCATCCAAATATCTGCTGTCCTTTCTCCTCTGTTTCTAACAATACCTCACATTTAACAGAGGAGAGGTGTTTGGCACAGCGGCACGTCAAATCATTTGACACATGAAAGCTAAGGGCATAATCTTCTTTCAAGAAAACTAGGAATCCAGTCACCCACAAGGTGAACGCGAGGCAATGATAGTGTGGTTACCCTGAAGCCTGCGTGAGTGTGTTTATATATACATACATATAAATGTGTGTGTGTGCGTGTAGAGAGAGAGAAAAATAAACATACATATAAATATTTGTTATATGTTAATGAAGTCTGACATCAAGAATTCACATTAACATAAATCTTTACGGTGCAGGCTGTCACTCATTCAGTCTGACTGACATTACTGGTGATGTGAGGCTGAGGAAATAGGTTAGCTAAGCCTTTTGTTTTTGTCTGTTAAGTGCCTTGACCTTGAATTATTGAGCTTCTGTCAGCTGCAGTTGCCACTTCCTGTTGCCATTTGCGAGTATTGTGCTTGTGTAAGGATATTCTGGTGAGGAGATATATGACCATTTTAAAGCTGTTTTTACAGACACTTATCACAGTCATTAATACAACTCCCACCTTGCACTCAGACGAAGGCTGGGGGAGATAATATTGCAATGTACAGCAGGATGTTTGTGAGAGTGGAAATAATGACATTTTTATAAGAAGGACCTGCTTTAAAGTGAAGACCTGTGAGAATTGCTAAGTTGCAGTCATGTCTTTTTGCTTTGAGAATGTGTTTTAGGAACTTTAAGAAATGGCTGGTTCAAACGTTATTACATCCAGTTTACACACCTGCTTGAATACAATCATATTGCAGCTAATGGGACCAAAGCATTCTGATATGGTCATTAATTTGACCACTACTGGAGTTGTGTTTTTGGTTCTAAAGCTGTAGAAATTATAAAGATAAAGACAGCAGAGCTTCAGGAGGTTTACCTCTGACTGTGTGTCCCTTATATTCATTAAAAATGCAAAAAATATTTAAAATAATGTGTGTTTGTGTGTAAATAAAGTGTTTCGAACAATGTTTAACGATTGTTTAAATCAGAGCAGTAGGGGCTATAGAATGGATAAAATTGGGTCCCTAGGAAATGAAAAATTAATGCAAAACACTTTTTAAAATATAAAAACAAATATAATTTTTAAATGCAAATTGTTATGGCGGCATTATTACTTAGATTCAAAATGTAGTTGTTTTCCAGTGAGGGACCAAACTGTGGAGCAATGTTTTCAGCAGTCACAGAGAGCTGAGGTTGTGCATGCTCCAGAGCTTAGTCAAAGTATGAAAATATAGATTGTTTAATAGATACTGGTATATATAAATAAGCATGCAGTATGTGCTGGAGCAGAGCTTCAGAGAGCCTCGTCCTAGTTTTGCCCTGGTTGTTAATACAATAGTTCAAGTTGGTAAATCTAATTCTGGTGAAAGTAGTTTCAGAGTAACACGCTATAATATTGAGGTTGATATTGTTCATATTACATTTGTTCCTCCAAATTACAGCAAGTGGTCATGGGGATCCACAATTATCACATTGTTGCTATTAGTAGTTCATGTACTTTGTTTAAAAAAAGTTATTTTTTTTCTTCATTGATGATCCTGATCACAACTTTATTATTTGCTGTAACATCAGCCATAGTGTTTCAGACTAATTAGCTGTGAAGCCTAATGACTTTCTATTAGATTTCTTCTTCCACAATCTCTTTACAAAGTGTCCAGAGTTTAACTGAAAGGCACAGCTGGGATGCATCCTGGCAGATTTACATGGTCTGACACATCATTCTATTGAGTGCTTTCTAAATTATGTAACAGCTGATGAGGCTGGGACTGTTATGGACATGTTGTCTCTCATCCGTGCAAGCGTTCATGATTTACTGTTTGTTTCTGCTCTGTGGCTGCAGTTTAACTGTCAGAGTATATTCTAGGTTATGTGCTGAGATCTTGAAAATCATAAGTTTACTGCAATGTGATATAAGAATGGATGAATTGGATTTATCAATAACAATGCAAAATAAAAAGAATAGCAGAGTTAGACTAGGGTTTTTGTTTGTGTGATCTTTTTAGTTATGACCCACTCAAGTTTTTTTTTTTTCCTTTTTCAATTACCTGGTGCAAAACTTCAGAGATCCCAGAGAGAGCAAACAAAACTCTGATCAGTCAGTCACTAGCACTGGCGGCTTGTACTTGTGGGAGTTAAAATTGAAGTTTCATTGTTATTAATCCTTTCCTTCCAGCACATTTGTTTCTCGGAACGCTCTGCTCTTCAAAGGGACCTTTTATCAACTTACAAATTTTTTCAAACTCAGCATAGCCCCAAAAAACACTTTTCAGTCTGAGCTCTAATGTCCTTTTCTTTCATCACAGAAGGCAGAAGTTTGACTTGGTAACTGAATGTTCTTCTACTGATGTTATGCAGAACAATGTGGTCATCTTTTGGTGTGTTCATCAGTGAGACTTGTCAATTAGCTATAAGAGGAAAAACACCAACCTGCTGCCAAACTGTATCGTAATGTATGAGCTTATTTACTCTTTTTCTTTACTGAAAAGTTCTAATCAGTTCTATGTCTCTTGAAAGTCGTGACAGTGGTGCAATTTTAGATTTTGCAAGGATTGTTTGCTCCTCTTTCCTCTCTCCTTTTTGCAAGAAGAAGACATTTTTGATAGAAAAACTTCACATGACATAAAACTAATGAGCTCTGAATTTAACGATGAGAAGAAGAGATGATTGGAAAAGTTTTGAAGGATCTAAAATTACAAATTCAACCTCCCTGAGGAGTAGTCTGAAGCATCGGAGGACCTGTGTAATTCTCTCTCTGATGAAAACCCTTAATACTGATTTATCTGATCAAGAGCGCCTCAACAGCTTTCGCTGGGGTGCTCAAGGAATACTAATAAACCATTCAATGAAAGCTCATTTAGCAAAGAAATAAATGGAACTATAGCTTACAAACAATATAATTTGAGTAGTTAGCATTGGATTATCTTTTGAACTATGACCTCTGCTGTGTCTTAAACTTTGTTACGCAAAAATATTTGTTTAATGGCAACTTGATGTCAACAACTTGGCTTTCAATAACAGATTTAAAGTATAACAACTTACTAAATGATTATATAAAGTAAAAGATGGCTATAAATTTAAAAATGATTAAGCAGTTGCTGATTGTTTTTGATTCATTACCAGAGCTTGGTTTGATGTATTGTAGTTAGGTAGTGCAAATTAAATGATTTGCTTTTAAAATGAAACTTTTTGAAGTGGGGTTAGTGTTAGTGTGTGAAGAAGATACAATAAGTCATGTAGTTTCTCACCTAGCATGGGGGGGTGAAGCTGCTGCTGCTAAGGACCCCATTAAGCTAGTTTCTTCAAGTAAACACTTTGTAAAGTTTGTATAATTTGTCTTCCTTTTTATCTTTTCATACAACTCCTCACAAGACAAAAACTATCAAATTCTTTACAGACAAACAGTAAATAAAATACAACGACATTAAAACGAAGATAAAACTGCATAAAACAAAATAATAAAATCATTGTCAAAAATGTGGTACAAAGTCTAAGGAAATGTGTCCTCAACAGCTTTTAAAAAGAATCAACAGAATCAAGGAAACATAAAGGGGCTCAAAAAATAAAAAAATAAAAATCAGCTGTTCCAGTTACACCATAAACAATGGCAGGATAGCATGACCTGCCCCACTCTGCCTCTGATTGGCTAGTACTTGTTGCCATCTTTGATTTGCCTGTTTTGTCTGTGTGGGGTGGATTGGGGGGGGGGGGGTAATTCTCCCTAAATCGAGAGTCATTAATGCCCAGTATTTGATGCAATGCAGAAAAAACAATGGCATCGTTTCTAAACAAACTGGCACTCAAGACTCTGGTTTCAAACACATGGTCCAAATGGAATAAATGGGAATGGTCCAGTTTCTCCTGCAATCTGTTGTCTTTTGTTTGAGCAATAAAATTGACTGATTCCTTTCATATTAACTCTAAGATTTTTTGTATTTTTTTGTAAAAGAAAAGAAAAGAAAAGAAAAGAAAAGAAAAGAAAAGAAAAGAAAAGAAAAGAAAAGAAAAGAAAAGAAAAGAAAAGAAAAGAAAAGAAAAGAAAAGATTTCACTGGTTACAAGATATACTGAACCAGGATTTGTTGAGCTGAATAGCAACCACAATTTCAGATTTTAATTCCATGATTTTTACCTAAACAGAACAAAGAGCAATTAGCATTCTAGGAAAGAAACAAAGAATTTAATAGGCACAGTAGCAGCTAAAAATAATTTGGGTTTCATCGCATGTGCTTAATTTATGAATGCAATGAAAATATTATTTTTTTATCAAAAGTAAACATGAAAAAATAGGAAATTAATCATAGTAGCATAAACATGTGAACATCTTTGCTTTGCTAATAAAGTTAAAGTTAAAAAAACAAAGCAAAAACAGCGATCAGCATGAACTGAACTGTACATGAAAAAAAAGTTCTCTCATGTAAAATCTAATCCAAACCAATGATCAGAGATGTACCAAAGATTCTTTAAAACGTGGATCCTGTAGATGAAGATGTTACAGTTTTATTTTTGGCTCAAGAAGAGCAGAGTCTGTTTTGTGAATTTCTGCTGTGCCAAATTAAAGACAGCCCCCACAAAGCACACAGACGGTTTGCTTACAAAGCAGGTGAAGCAGCTCTTGTAATTTATCACCCAGACTTAAATTTGTGCCTGAGCTCTGCCTGGACAGGTATATCACCCGATGAAGGTCAATGAGGCAAAAAATAAAAGTGCCTTGCTCCTGCATGACGACCTTTCTTATGAGTGCTGAGAGGATTTCTGAGTCAAAAGCTACAGATGCTGAAATACTGTTGAGTCTTTCATGTGTCCTGGATTGCATTTACTCTCTAGCTCTAACATTTCACACAGGATGTGTCCTTTACCTGACACCAACTTCAACATGTGCGACTGTGGCATTTCAAGCTGAAAAAGCTTACCACCCCTATTTTCACTGCACAGTGAAAAGCAATAAATGGAGTCCCTGTGGACACTCCATGCTTTAGAGATGCCTCATTTTGTAACGAGAAGGTAATCATGCATAACTACTCAAACGTCAGATGGACCTGGGCATCATAAACGAGAGCCCACCACTTGCCACTTTGGCAGATTGCATGGTCAGAAGGTAAACAACAAAAAGAATGAGGAAAGACTTGTGCGATGGGAAATGTCAGAACATGATTAGATTTTTTTTTAAATTAAAAAGGTTTAAATTGGGGTCATTAATCATCGGCTGGGAAAACAGTGACAGATCTGGTTCTCAAAAGCCCTCTTCTAGAACTGAGTGCCACCCGGAAATTATGCAATTACTTTAATACCTGATTTAAAAGAAGGCTAGGCACGGTTGTGTCAGTTGTTAATTAAGGAACAAAAAAAAACTTGTATCATTGAAAGGTAATTACCATCACAAGAAATCCAGTTATCTCATCTTGTGTTCTTTCTACAATTCTATCACCACTGTGGTAACCTAAATATACAATATAGGGCTTCTATAGATGGCATGAGAATAAAGCTAAAT
The DNA here is from genome assembly GCA_006937955.1 of Pachypanchax playfairii. Lineage (NCBI taxonomy): Eukaryota > Metazoa > Chordata > Actinopteri > Cyprinodontiformes > Aplocheilidae > Pachypanchax > Pachypanchax playfairii. Next base: position 4,857,847 of record SSNP01000017.1, on the reverse strand, counting down.
GACATTACCTAAGTATGAGTTAAATTTTAATGAGTAATACACATGTCAAGTGCTAAATTGTAACTTTTATGTTCTACTGATTTTCAGATGGAAAACAAACAGTAGAAACTTTTTCTTTTCCACATAAGCCATTATCTTTCACCCAATAACCCAGTTCCGTACTGCAGAGTGCATACGGCAATTAACTCAAAGCAACAGGGTTTCCACTAATGTATCACATTTCTCTGCTTATTGTGTCAGTGTAACAAACTGCACCCCCGAGGGCTGCTTTGGCAAAATGATGGCATCCATGCTGAGGTTGACGGGGGCATGTCAGGGACCAACCCCCCCCAGCATTCCCCCCTACATGGAGACCAGGCATCTCCTCACAACACTGACTGTCCCACTGCGTGATGCAGTGATTTTCGAGGAAATCCAATCAGAAGCTGCATAACTTTTGCATAACTCAGTGCAAAGCTAATCGATGCTTTTGTGTGTGGATCATTGATACTACTAGTGAAATCCCCTTCTCATTTTCCTTTTCATTTTGAGCTGCTGATTCTCCACCATGCAAGGCCAAAGTGGCCCCGTTTAATGCAGTGAGAACAGGAGTCGGGACGTGGGAAGATGTGTGTCTCACATCTAATTTCTTCCAAGATGCGGTATGTGAAAGATGTCTCACTCACTTAGTGTGTGTGAAAAGCCTGTGTGGTTTAGGCACGCGTGTATTTTGTCATTGTGTGTGCATGCTTCAAGGCAGTTAGGCTCTCTATGGCTTTTGGTCGGTCTCTATAGGTTCAGGCACAGAGAAAGATGTGTGCAGTGTTTCTCACAACACACGTTTACATGATTATTATAATCGTGGGGATGTCTTTTTTTCTGAGAGGAGTACAGGGACACACTCTTCTTTCTTCAGAGTTTCATCTTTATGAAACCAAATTTCTCTCAGGTAGCTATTTTAAGATTTGAATGAGCAATGCATCACACAGCTAACTTGTCCACAAGTCCTTTGTGTTTGCAAGATAATAGTCTAGAATAGTTTCATGCAAATAAGCAGAATATGGTTTTCAATTTATCTCATATTAAGCTTTATTTTTGGACAATCACCTCTTCTTTGATTCTTCAATTTCTTTTCCTGCTGTCAAGTCCCATAAAGTGCATAATTCAAGTAACTGCAAAATTACAGCAAACAGTAATCACACATCCTGAGGCAAACGGGGCTCCCCGGTCTGCTTTGTCACATGCAAATTTAATACACTTTTATTGGTGAACATGATGACTGTTACTCAACTGAATCAATCACTGACTCGTGGTTTGATTCCGTTTCATTACCAGACTTGAGACTTCATCACTGTAAATGCAAACGTGTAAGCAGATGCTGCTGCTGATTTCTCAGGTGAAGTCAGAGGCTGTTGTTATTTAGCAGTTTCAGCTCCCTAAAGCTGCTTCACTGATTCAGACTTCAGCATCAAAACTTAGCAAATCTGAAATAAAATAATGTGGTTTGTGAAGTTTATTCATCTGATACTCAGAACAGGAATACTAAGAACAAGCTGCAAGTTCAAATTACATTAAGAAAAAACCCTGTTTCTCATCACAAAACCCTCTGTGTGCTTTTTATTATAATGAATCAAGTTATTAATTAATTGTATTTATGTGTGCTATTTCTAGTCAAAGCAGCATCACCACTTTTACATAAAAATTTTGTTTTACTTCCTGCTTAGTGATAAAGCCTCTTTCCAGCCCCTTGATGCTGTAAAGCACCATAAGTAGAAAGAGACATCCAAAAGGCTTAGTGTCACTGGTGACAAACCCTCTGCTTCATGCCTACCAGAACACTCATTGTTGCAAGAGGGGGATGTGGCAACTTCCATACTTCAATTAGACTCTAGCCTAATTACTTCCTTTTACCAAGGAATTCATTTAGATCCTTCTCTTCAAGCCTTCGCTAATTCCTCCAAGATGGATTGTCACACATATTTTCTCTAAAGTTTCTCTAAGAAGACTTTGTAAAGTTGGAGCTTAAAATGTTTAATAAGTCTTAATAAAATAAATAAGTGGCATGTAGCCAATTCAATGCAATTGTGTTTAATTTTGCTGACCAATAAATTATTATTGTTGTTGTTATTATTATTTATTTTATTATTATTTTTATGTATTTATTTTTTATTAATGTGGAGTGACTTAAATGACTGTATTTATTTCAGAATTGTAAAGTGAATCCAACAGCATTTTTAGATTTGGGCAGCAAAGCACAGACAAATTTTGTGTAAAAATTCTGATCAATTTAAAACTCTAATTAGAACATAATGACGAATTAAAAACAACAAAGAACAAAACATGACTCAGTATAAACTGGCTTAGTAGCTACATTATCATTCCATAGTAATACCATTTTATAATAAATGTTTTTGACAGATGTTTTTACTTCCTTGTTTTTTATCAGTTATATTGAGCATTAACAAGCCAAGACATTTCATTTGTCTTCATATTTCTAAAGTCCAGAAAAACCGTCAATATCTATGTGAATAAGTTTTATTCCTTGATTCTACAAGAGCGTCTGCGCCACGAACGTCATTTACATACTTAAGCCTCAAATAGCAAGGCTTGTGTACATAATATCGTATTTAGTATCAAAAGGGGATCAGTAAAGTATCCAAAAGTAACCAGCAGGAGTCACAAGACCACAATTTGTAACGGTGTAAAAAAGCGGAGGATTTTAAGGCGGAAGTAAGGAACTCCGCGGAGTTGGAAAACATCTTTTTGGAAACTTTGAGAAGTTGGCATCACTTTGGAGCTACGTAATGAGAAGAAAAAACTTTTGCTCATCGAGTTACAAAGTTTAACACACCGGCCTCGTCACTGTGGGACAATGGGACTTCCAACTTTGGAGTTCAGTGACTCTTTTCTGGACAGTCCGGACTTCAGAGAGCGTCTCAAGTACCATGAAATAGAGCTGGAGCGAACAAATAAATTCATCAAGGAGCTCATCAAGGATGGAAATATGCTGATCACTGCGCTCAAGAGTAAGTTGTTCAACACGTCTGTTTCCATTTCTGCGAGTCTAGAAATAAAATTGTAATAACTACCTGAACCACAGGCGGCTTGCAATCAGAGCTGCATTCATTACAGTTTACCTAAGTGTGAATGGGCTCTTTCGGAGCTCAGACTACCGCCAGCTCAGTAAGCCCGTGGTCTCCTACAGGGAAACACTGATACTAAAGAGCTTAAATATACACAGAACGTGGAAATAAATTATAGTGAAGTTTTAGGACTTTGTCTGCCTCTCAGACTACACCACATGCATGCAGAGGCGTGTTTTCAGATGCAAGAGTAAGGATCAGAATCACAGCTGAGTTCCTTTGTGAGGGAAACTGATTTCATTTGCTCTACAACCCACAGATAAAGCCACAGTCCAATCAAACATATGGCCATTATTTGGCCACAGAAAGATTTACTTCAATTCATCAATGACAGATGCTTTCATTTTCTGGTCTCACTCCTTAGATGTAAAGAAAAAAAAAAAACAGGTTTTGATAACTGCAGTTCTCTACTTTATGAGGATGTGATCACTTTGTCATGGGTCATTGTCTTCTAATTCCAAGTTCAGTCTCAAACTGCAAAGTGCTTATTAAACTGGACTTCCTGTTCTGCTGTATGCCTGTGAGGATGAGAGTTTAGTCTCTTAAAGTGAGAAGTGTGTCTGTGAAATGGAGAAAGATTAGAAATATAGGTCTTATAAATATGGAAAACAGCTGTGTTGGGATTGAATAGCAGGGGCACCAGAGTGCCTTGAAGTGCACTCACTAACCCATCACTCAGCTCAATATTCATTTTCCTCACAGTTCATTCCAACATAGCCTTACGGAGCCTTTACTATATTAAAAAAAACTAATTCTATTTCACTTTTCTTTTTTAAATTACTATTGTATACTATAGCACTGTACATTTAGTGTATATGTTGGCTCTTTGCTGCTCTGCTGGCTGAAGCAGTGAAGCAATAATCTCATTACGGCTGCATGGTCTAACTGTTTGCACACTCGATACATAAACAGATATTGCAGAGCTAAAGGTTTTGAGGTTTTACATACATTTAAAAACACCCGAATTTATGTTAAAAATTGGAACATATTTCGCATTCTGCTCTGTGAATCAAATCAAATTTAAGTTAATTTTTGCTACCAACCTCATAAATGCAAGACACTTAAAAGACCATAAGATTTCTGCAATCAGAAGTTTACTGCAAGCCTCATATAGCAGCATTTGTCCAGTAACATTTCTGAAACAGTTACATAGTGTATTGGATGTATGTGAGTAGTTCAGTGATTACATAATTATAAAACTTGCCTGCATTTCTATGCTGCTTCCCCTCTAATTTGGTCATCAACCGTAAGAGTCATCAAGCACAATTCAACTAGATTGTATTCAGAGCATTTAGTTCCTGCATGTATAATGTTTGTTTATTTATTTTGGGTAACTACTGATCAGTGTTTATTTATTTATGTATTTGCTGGATACATTAGTGTTTTTAATGAATGCAGCTTCTTATAGAAGTCACACTGATTTTTTTTTAGATTTTTAACACCTGGATAATCAGATATAGACACGTTCTATATAATTGACTGTTCACAGATGCAACAGACAGCTGGAGTTTGGAACTTGAGTGCTGGTCCATATGAGACCAGTTTTAGAGAGTGAAGTCATCTGGAAAATATACCATGAAAACTGTCATATCTTGCTGAAAGCATGATGAGGATGGTGGATGATGCTGACAACTTATTAAGAGGGATTTCTGTTTTTGTGCTTATCATAACAAGATGGATTCAGAATTTGTCATAACATCAACAAAAATTGGAAAAGTAAACTCTGTAAAAGAGAAGGAAACATTTCAAGGCAGTAGCATGCATGCACACTCATTTGCAGATGATTCTCTATGCTTTTGCAGATCTTTTACCAGGGAGTTGTTCCGTTTTTTACCAGATGTCATATAGAAGATTTCCGTCTTGCAGTACATGTGTCAAAACAACCACTGTCAAAATTTTGCCTGAAGCTGTGTTTGGTTGCATCACCTTTTCTACAGCTCTCTGTGAACCTATTACAAAGAGATACACTGAACCATCAATATTTGTCCATGACCACATACTGTATATTGTCATGTTATTTATTTATGTTGGTCATCTGTCATTTGGGAGCGTCCATAACTTCCCCTGCTGCACATTTTTCAAATGGCCCTCATATGTATCTACACAACAGATAAAATAAATTAAACAATATTTTGAGTCTCCAATTTCAGCAGAATTAGTCTGAGTTAATAGCACTCTGGTTGTGGCAAACAAGAACACTGAATTATCAAGCCCAACTGTTACTCTAAACAAACAAGACAAAAGAGCATTTGAGCAATAAAATTATGGTTTAACAGATGGTTTATATGAAGGCCATGTATAATAATATTTAGAGATTGGAACAATTTAGTCCAAACTTTATTCAGGTTGTCCAAATGTGTTCACACCCTCAGAAAGCATGGTGATTTTTTTTTCAAAGATTGTTGTGAATTTATAGGATCCGAGAAATTCTCATGGAAGGGTTATGCTACTGCTTTTCACATGAGGGCCTATGCCAACGCTAATTTTAGTCATCTAAAACAACTCAATTCTCTAAAATTTTACAACAGTTGATTTGATTTCTTTCTCCTTTTACATTAAACTTTGACATTATGCCATCTTTATACATGAGAGTTATTTAAAAATACATTTACTTTTACTTATAGTTAAGAGTGTCTTTGGAGCACAGTCCACAGTTTGTTGTAGTCCATTATGTGAGAAACACATATTGCAAAACAGAATGTGTTACACATACTCATTCTGTCTAAAAAAACAAACATAATGTGGAGTATCAATCCATGGCTTCTCCACAACATAGATTTTATTGTAGGTTTTATTTGTTTTAGATGTAAAAACTGCTCTGTAGTAGACACGGTCAGGTATTCATTGATAAGAGTTACTTGATGATTCTCTAAACTGAGATCATGCTGACTTCTGTTTACTGTGAAGATACAACCTCCTCACAGAAACAATGGAAAATCAGGTAGCTAGTGGGTAAATTTATGCACAGATGTATATTGATGTTTTTCTCGTTGCTATATCGGACAACTTTAGCATGGTCCCTGGGGTAAACACCTTGAATGTGTAGTTGCTTGGCAACAGCATCATTCTAAAATAAAGTAGTAATACCATGGCATAAAAAGTCAAGGGTTTTCAGGGCTAAATAAACAAGTCACAAGTAAGTTTGACAAAGAAGTTTGGTGAAAAACAAAGAAGCTAATTTAGGAGCATTTATATAGATATTGTTTCTTTGTAGATTAAGGATATTGTCTCCTCCACTGCAAGTCTGCTCCTGTTAGTCGTAGGGCATGTCAATGGGTTTAGCTGTGTTTTGGTGTTTATGAGTGTGACAGTGTGTGTTGGGTTGTCCTGATTGTGTCTGCTTGGATGTGCTGACTTGCTGGCTTACCATTTTGTTTGGCGGGCAGGTGAGGTGGCTTGTAGGTGTGTGTGTGTGCGTGAACAAATCAGGATTGAATTTGCCCAATGCAGATATACTTGTGTATGTCATCACCTGGTAAGAATAACTATCCAAACTAAATCTCCTGTGTACAGTTCTGTTGGGCTTGTGCACTTCCCTTCATTCTGTTTATAAATATATAACTATCATGCCAAACATTCTCTCCAAATGGTTCCAGTGGTGGAATCATGCAAAAGTCCAACTATTCCAGTTTTTTTTTTTCCTATCTCATGGACTTGGCTGGATGTACAGTTTTCAACTGTGGTGACAAAAAGTAGCCTAGGACAGCTTTTAATGATTTAGAAAAAAAAACACAATTAATTAACAAACCTTTTTCTAATTTTATAACTGCATGGTGTTGCAGTGGGTAGTGCTGTTGTATTTCAGCAAGAAGGTCCTGGGTTTTCTCCAGGGACTCCAGCTTCCTCCCACAGACCACAAATATGCTTGAGGTTAATTGACAGCTCTAAATTGTCCCCAGGTGTGAGTGTGAGTGGTTGTTGGTCCACATGTGACCCTGTGATGGACTGGTGACCTGTCCAGGTATGACCCTGCCTCTCACCCAATGACTGCTGGAGATAGACACCAGCTCCCCATGATCGTGAATAGGAATAAGTTGGTTGAAATTATGAATGATGGATGAAATATTTATTGAAACAGAGTCATATCTATCTATCTATCTATCTATCTATCTATCTATCTATCTATCTATCTGTCTGTCTGTCTGTCTGTCTGTCTGTCTGTCTGTCTGTCTGTCTGTCTGTCTGTCTGTCTGTCTGTCTGTCTGTCTGTCTGTCTATCTATCTATCTATCTATCTATCTATCTATCTATCTATCTATCTATCTATCTATCTATCTATCTATCTATCCTTTTGTTGCGAGACATTGCATTTCTCACCTACTATCTCACCTTTTGCAGCTCCTACCATTTGGAACACCATGCCTTGCCACTTTATCACTGACTCTGCTACTTCCCAGGGCAGCTAAGGCCTAGTTTTGTTTCATGTCTTTGTTGCAGAAAACTGCTCTGTCAGTGCGCATGGCACCACTAGTGTGCAGGAATGTCCTGCTGAATGAATTATTTATGTCTAGGAGGATACTTAGTACCAGGAATCAAGAGCCTGTGCAATAGGTCTAATATCAAATAAGACCTTGACTTCCAGGTTGTAAACTTTTAAAACAGTGGTAAGGTATTTGGGACTTTGAGACGGGTAGATTTGAATAAGGTGAGGGGAAAATGAAACATACAGCAAAAATTCTCTTTCTTGCAGAAGACTGTAGACATTAGACTCACTTAAGATAGTATTTGTCAGTCAGTCATATTCTGTACCCTCTTATTTCTGTTTAGGGTTGTGGGGAGCTTGTGCCTATTTCCAGTGGCCACTGGGTAATTTACACCTGGACAGGTCACCAGTCCAGCCACATACAGATGAGCATTCACACACTCACACCTTTAGACAATATAGAGTTGCCAGTTAAACTACCATGCATGTTTTTATTATGTGGGAGGAAGCTGGGATAATATTTGTCTTTTTTTAAAGGGTCTTCAAGCATAAAATGACTGAGATATCTAATAGAAATTAACTTTAATCTACAAAATATTTTTATTGATGGATTTAATGTGCAATCAACTGTTTCTGAACATCTGTTCCACAAACATAGCCAGGACTACAGTATATTAGGAATGCATTTATTTATGATATTTCTGAATATTGCAATGGTTATATGGGTTAAAATAAATCAACATTTGTCTCACTACTCACTTTCTTTTTTGTCATTGCATTCATCAAAACACTACAATACTTTAGCATCCTGTCCATCATCATGTAAATAACTAGGGCAACATACCCAGTTAAAATTTAATTCTTAAAGGTATAGTATGTAAGAATTAGAACTTGCTGTTAAATCCAAATCCTGCAGTTCATGTAAAAAAAAAAGAAAAGAAAAAAAACGGCTGCTCTCAGACACTCACCCCCTCCCCTTCCTGATTTTTCTGCAGAGTTGCCAGTTTGGATGTTGATTCTCATTTTGTTTATCTTTTATTTGTTTAATTTTCAATCATTTATTTATTTATTTATTTTACCATTTCTGTCATTATTGCCAAGTGCACCTTTGACTGTACTGGCAGCTACTTGCAACACCTCACATCACCTCACAGAGTAATTCAGTCCCAAACAGGTCAGTGAAACAAAGCTGTAATACAATTTCAATGAAGCAGCATTTAAAAGTTCAGTTTAAATTTGTTCTGTCACTGAAAGGAAACATGTGATCAACTTCAGAGGTGTTTGATGATTTATGGTTTGGTCTTTTCTCTGAAAAGATTGGACTCAAAACAAACTGCAGGAAGTGAGAAGCAGGAAGTAAATTATTTAGTGTCTACAATATACGATGCCAGGAATGTTTGTAACACTTTATGACCCGCTGTGAGTGGGGATATTAGAAGACATTTACCAAACAATTTTTTTCTATTAGTGATAATGTGGTGTATCAAAAACTGAGCCAGCTTGTTAATATGACTTGTAAAATGGCTCTGTGAGGCTGCAGCCTGTACCTTTTACTGACTTTAACTACAGGACTCTACATGTGCACAATATGCATGTTCACTGGTAGACAGTGGAAAACATTGAAGTAATGTGAAATGCAGTTTCTTAGTAGCACATTTATTATATTCATCATGCCATATAAAAAACTTTTTTTTTCCAGTTACTGAAATTTTACTGTGCTCAACATAGACCATTGTAGAATTACAGCTTTTGATTTAATGATAATTTTTCTGTGGTTGTTTTTTTATACTGCCCTTTGAAAAGTCGAGGCTATTTATGTGTTCAAATTTCTTTCAATCCTATAAAACACCCACAAGAATCCTGATTGATCTGATTCCTCTTGCAGCAAGACAGTAACACCAATCATGCAGGAACACTGAGGATGAAATATCTTTAGCCGGAGGCAGAACAGGAGGCAGTGCAACAGATGGTATTGCTCTCATAGAGTCCTGACCTCAACATTGTGGAGTCACTTTGAGATTAGATGGAAGAGACAGAGAACCCACAGATAGAAAAACTGTGGCAAGCTCTGCAAGATGCTTTAACATGCTGGTCAAGCATCAGGCTGCTCATAAGTCACATGTAAAGCTGTGCTTAAATTGACAAAACAGGGCTTAGTTTTAAAGAAAAGCGTAATCACATTAAACAGTATATTTTTGGATTTTTATGTAATGTTTCACACACTTGATAAAAACTCATTTGATGGAAAATGCTTAATGATTATTAAAACAATCTCATTATTTCTATCCAATGACAATTAGGAATAGCACATTTTCAATATGTATTTCCCCCCATTTCTTGATATTTTAACAAGAATGCCTCTGTTTGTAGTGTTGCTCTCAATTAGAATTGAGAGCTTAACATTCTATGTAACTCTAAATGTAAAAGATAATTTGTTTATAATAATTTGGTCAGGTGCAAGTAATATCTCAGAGCAGATGCTGTCATTAGTGGTAGCTGGCAGCTACTGTTAACACCTGGTGTAGATAACAACTGCTGATTTTTATTAATCCCTCTGCTTGACTGCCGTAATTCAGCACAATAAAGACGCTAATTATCCCTTTGTGTGCTGGGTGTGAAAAACCACATATACAAGGGGAACAATTAGTGGATTGTTAAGTTTTCAGTTGAACATTATCGGCACAAAACCATAAGACATTATTGGAGGCAACTAAATTAAACAACCATTTGGGTTGGATTGAAATTGATTGACATAGTAAAATATTGTCCATGTAAATTATGCTGAAAATGCCAATGAAAGAAACTGACAGCATCAATACGTTAAAAAATGGCAACTTTCATTTCTTTGTTTGCAATATTAAGATGGTTGAAATCATACCCTGTTATTACAACAGAGAAGCCATACATAAAATCCCTAGAACCTGATGTTCTAATTTGTAATGGAGTCCCTCATGGCTCTATCATTGGTACATTATTGTTCAGCCTACATTAGGTCTCTCAATGGATTTTTTGCTCGTGACAATTTCCAAATGACATACACAAAGGAGCTTCTAATGCTGCGTTCACACTGTCCAACACATTCTGGCAACAAAATGCTCAAAACAGACGAAAGTTGCTGCTTGCACACTTTGCATAGTCCTCTTCCGCACCTCACGTCAATGTGTCAGTACGTCACAGGTGGGCGGGGGATTTCTCTGTTGCTAGTTATTTACAACATGACGGATCATGTGGAGAGAGTGGCTTGACTTTATTTAATAAATAAAGCTATACAACATCGTCGTTGGGTGCATTTGCGGAGTTAAAAATACGAAGATGGGTCATACAGTTTGCGGTGGTTACAGACCGTGATGATCAGTTTCTCCTCCATTTTGAAATGAATTGGTATGACTGGCCGATCTAGCCATTGATGACGCGATCAGTGCGAAGAGTCACTGATTGGTTGCTGCCCCAAAGTTCAATTTTCCCAACTTCATGCAACAGCTGCATAGCTGCCTTGATGGATCATCCGAGCAGCAGCTGTGTGGATGCGCTGATTCTCGCTGCACTGACGCACATGATGAGCTGCGTGGCAGCTTACCACCTGCTGCATAGGTACCATAGACTTTTCACGTAATCTAGTTGCCCTGCTGCCTGGGAGGTGTTGGGAGGTGTGGGGGAGGTGTGAACGTGTCATGAGAAGTGGTAAGGCTTTTGTAACTCGCAGGGCCTCCCAGTGGTATTGTTACATTTTTTAGCACAGGGCATTTGTGAGTCTCTAAATAGTTAAAGAATCACAACTAAAGTTGCTATATGTTTTATTTGTCATTAGCAAATGAGGATGATCTACCAGGCAAATATATATACTCCTAAACTTGAGCAGTGGTTTATTTTATTGATTGAAACACAGGCAAATGGAAACATTTGAACATCTTTAAAAGATTAAGCTCAGTTCATTTGCAAATTCGCCAAGGGGATGTCATTGTACTTTGTTTTAATATTGCAATAATGGGATAGTAGCAGAGAATCAGGTCATTTGGTCAAAATCAGAATAGTTGTTGCAAATACAAGTTTTAGAGGGGAAAAAAAACATTTCAAGTTTTATTTGGTCTTAAGTAAGAAAACCGCTGCCCTCACACAGTAATATTTTACTCCCTTTTTCCCTCCAACAAAGATAATTGTCTGTATTAACTGGGGTTATTTAAATCTGCTCCAACAATCAAGAGGGATTGTTGTTTTTCTTATTTAACTTTAATTAGTTTCTAAGCTTTTAATATAAACTGCTATATAGTTACATTTCAGAGAAAAACACGTTTCAGTCTTTCCATCAAGTATCTGGATAAACAAGTTATTAACACCTTTTTCATGATTAAAAAAATCTTAAGATTACCAGACTGACTTTTTTATTTAATTTGTGGAACATCTCATCACGGATTAGCACTTAAATCAATCAACAATGGCCATAGTCTTTTTCATACTGTTATCTTATTTCTAAACAACACAAGAGTTACAAGAGATGATAATAGTGTCAGAAACCTTGTGGTGATACCCATTTTCCTTCCTATATACAATAAGCAGGTCAGATTTTATTTTTAGTAAATATGCAATAAGAACTATTATCATAAATTAACTGATAGTGTGTCTTTCATTCCAATGTTATGTGTAGAAACAACTAAATGTATTTCAGACAAACTTAAATCTCAATGCAGAATTTTTTTCCAAGCTTCTGATATTTAGTTTGATAAGTTGGCCTAAACCAGTAGACAGCCCATTATTATGCTACCTGACAGTTTTTTCGGCCTCCACCCCCATGGCTGCTCACCCACTACAGAGTGATGTTTCCTTCCTGGGATACATGCAGTAATGAATGGCTGACACGCATGGGGTTGTTACATAAAAAACACAGCATTTAGCAAGTCTGAACACAGAAACTTTCCAAATTCCACTTGTGACTTTATGATGTTAAAGCATTATTGCTATGTAATACAGCTGCAATTAATGACTGTTATTTCAACAAATAACAAGTTAAAATGCTTTTTTTTAAATTTTGCAACAGTGTTTAGCTTTGGGAACTCTTATGTTTGTTTGTCTGAGGACAGATGATGCTCCCAAGGCTCAGCCACAGGAAATGTCCTGTAAACATGCTTGTATAACCATCCCCCATCCTCCTTCAGATAGCATTTGGCCTGACATCATTCTGCTTCACTGTGTGGGGGTGTGGATATGCCTTCTCAGTGTCTGTGCCTGTTGGACTGTGACTAAGGCAGATTTTATGTTGCAGGATTATAGCATTTATAATGTATTGCTGCAGCTTTAACTACTTATATGAATTTCAACTCATGTAATGGAAATGAAATACAGGGTCACATTATGCGGCTTGTTTAGAAATAAAGCTGAGTGAAGCAGTAAGCACAGCTCACACAGCTCGGCAAGGAGCCAGGGTATTTTTGCGGATAGGTTTTGATAAGACCTAAAAGATTCTTCCCCTCAGACTGGGCAGAGAAATGTGTTAGGATTTAGTTTGAGGTCTGTTTTGTAGAACTCCATTTTTACTCTGTCAGTCAAAGTGATTGTCATACTGAGTGACACACTGGGGAGGATAAAGAAAGAGACAACAGTTTTGGTGGCATAGCGTAAGAATAAAACGCGCTACTTTCAACAAGGAAAGTGAAGTTCATGTGTCATATTAGATTCAAAGTGTTGCATTTTAGTTCCTTTAGTTTTACATTTTGAATTTTCTATTGCTGTTTTGCCTCATTTTTTCTTTTTTTTTTAGGTGAGGTGAAGAAACAAGATATATAGGAGAATATCATGGTAGTGGTTGAAGTAAAATATCATATATATATATATATATATATATAAAAGGATTTTATTCGCAAGTGGATTGTTTATTTTCATTTATTTATTTCTGGTTGGTACAAAAAAGTTAAAAATTCAAAAAGTGAGTTAAAATTGAAGGACAATGTTGCACGCAATATTAAGTCAAAGACAATTTGGATCACTCTGAAAACAGGCTCCTGGATGGCTTGTGGAGCAAAATGGTATTTTGGAAATGTAGAAACATGCCCTTCAGTAACTATCTCACCAAATGTAATGTATTTTTTCCCAAGGTATGTTCACCTCTGTCAGATGTTTTGTTGGATGTGCTGTCTGTGTCTTCTGAAAGAAAATCTCTGAACTTAGTCTAAAGGCTGCACCCTCAGTGATTTATGGTTAAGGCTGGTATGTCTGGGTTTTTTCATTCCAACAGACTTGTAGGGGTAATAACTCTGATCTTTTCTTTGGTGCTTTAGAATAGACTGTGGCATTGCATCAGCCTTACATCAAAGACCCAATGTCAAGTACTTCCATCTTTTCAGGTGTTTTTGTAAATTAAGATAACTAAAAAAAACTTGAAAATAAATACTGAAAATTCCAGTTATTTTCTGATTAATTAGTAGTCACTTTGCATATATATTAATAAAGTAAGTTCCTTAATGCAACTTCAAATTTTTATGTATAAAATGAAAATATTTGCTTGTGCAAGTGTAATTTCTAAAACTTAAAGCTCTCTGGAAATAAATACACAGTGTTGGTGAAAATTGCAAGCAGACATGATACAGCAGCTTGCTAAAAATACCCTCTGTGTAGACTTGTATTCTCAAGATTCCTGCAGTCATGTTTCAACCAGTTACTGTAATTCACACGAGACTTAGTTTGCAAATTGATCAGCTGCCAGTTAAAGTCACTGACTGCTTTTACAGCAGAGAGTTTGGAGAAATGCTTTTCTGTTTTAAGCAGCTGGAAACTTTCTGTATGCTTCATGAGTGCAAAGTTTAGTCTGCAGGCTCTCCTCACACAGCAACCCTTCCTCCCCTGCTGGGGGAATGACAGGCAATTGTGATAGTACGCAGGTAGAGGAAGCCCTACCTGAAGGAGCTGCTCCCTGGTTACAATCCTTCCAAATAGAATCAAAGTGGCACAATGCACCCTACTGCTGCATCAAAGAGATCTTGTCATCTCTCATTAAGCTGGGGGCATTGAAGCACTCTTCTTTGAAGGCCTTCCCATCTGAAATCAAGAGTGTCTCACTGACAAGATAAAGTAGCTATAGTACATCTTAATGCATACTGTTGTACAAGCAGACAGTGAGCAGTCTCAATCAAAGAAGTGCAGTTCACTTTTGATCTCCTTCCTAAATAACAAAGATGTATTGTCAAGTCTGGAAATATTTAACTGCTACACAGAACACCTTGAATCTTTGTGAGTCATTTGAGTGGAAGAGTAAATTTGTGGTTGTCAAAGCTGAAAAGTAATTCTCCTGCAGAGTGTGGCTTTTTAATAGAACACATTTATGTCAGTGCAGTAAGGTCTTAAAAAAACCTTTTATGCAGTAATTTGTATCAAAGAGACTTCATTAAATCCATCGAGAAATATACAGAAGCATGAGAGTACAACAAGAATACTGCTTGGTCATTTGCATTTTACTGAGTAAGTCAGTCACATACAACAGAGATCTGGAAGTACATGATGATGATGAAGTACTTCCTGTAAAAGGCAATTCAACACAATACTTTACTGTTTTGCTTGTAGTGAATTAGCTGTTTTTGATGTTGTGTGATTTTATAGTAATGTATTAATTTTGCAGATATATGACAACACTCATAAGACGCTTCATCGGCTACGAAAGTAAAATGATTACTATAAATTATTCATAAATATAACAAGTAGCAATTTATTTAAAGGAATTATTTACTGTAAGAAAGCCTTAAAGGATTCTTTAATTATTCAACACTCTGGTTCTAGCTAAATGTTTAAGGTTACTACTACTACTACTACTACTACTACTGTCATTTAGCAGACGCTTTTATCCAAAGCGACTTACATTGAGAGAACATACAAGCAAGAATTCAAAGAGAAGGAAAAAAATATAAGGAGGCGGACTGTTTGGAGTCCAGTTTAATTCCGACGCTGATACATCAAGTGTATCAATTTTTATTTTTTTTTTTTTTTAAGGTTAAAGGTTTAAGGTTTTTAAGGTTAAATTTGGTTTTGGAGACTAGTTGGTAGTTAGATCGGTGCAAGGTTGAAGCTGTTTTAGAAAGAAAAAGAAAGGTGGAGTTGTTTACTCTCATCAGATTGGTAAAGGTTTCCAGATCACCTTTGTAAACCTTCTGACTCCACCAGTCTGCAAACAGATTGCGAAAGAAATGTCAGGACCATTGTTAGTGTGCCTAAAAGTAGTTTTGCCAACAAAAATCATTCTGAGAGCTCGTACTCACCTTTCAAAATTGTTGATGCTAGTAACCATAGCAACCGTTTGAGTGGAAATAATTGAAAGCAGTCAGACTAAACAGTTTGTATATAGTTTATGTTTAAAACCATAATTTCAGAAAGAAGAGATATGACAAATTAAATTTTATAATATAATGAAAGTAAATTATATCTATAGAGCCCTTTTTGTGACACTTAAGGATGCTCTGCATAGATAGCTAGAGTAAATCAAGAAAAAAACATTACATATATAAAGTTCGGTCAAGAGATTTCATGTTTAAAGAAGAAAAGACTCTGCATTCCAGCATCCAAATGTTATTTGTGGGACATGATAATAGTGGTTAATAAATGTATCCCATTCACCCAGCTTTTA
This sequence comes from Pachypanchax playfairii, assembly GCA_006937955.1. Taxonomy (NCBI): domain Eukaryota; kingdom Metazoa; phylum Chordata; class Actinopteri; order Cyprinodontiformes; family Aplocheilidae; genus Pachypanchax; species Pachypanchax playfairii. Next base: position 4,841,701 of record SSNP01000017.1, on the reverse strand, counting down.
AAGGATATTTTAAAATGATGTTTTATTGAAACCAATCCATTTTCCTACCACTAAACAGAAATCTCATCAAAAAGTAGGTCAGGCACCACAATCGACTCAGACAATGTTGTAAGAGAGATTATTACTGAAAAGCAGCAGAATTTACATTAATGATCAACCAAATGTTAATCAATCAAAATGTTGTGAATGGAATGAAGCTACTAGTTCATGTGAGAAATCGAACACACTCTGCTGTGTGGAGGACTGAACTAAAATTAATCAAATCCAGTGTGTCGACGTGATGAACAGTTACTGCAGACATTAGGTCCATGTTATCAAAAGCAAACCTTAAGTTAGCCTCTCAGATTTTTTTAGGTCTTTTCCATACCGAAATTTTCAAAGGTTATAAGTCACTTCAATGCTACTGTGAACCAAAACTTTTATTTTTTCTCATATTCTTTGCACCTTTAATTTGTATTGTGATTTATAACAATTTTAAGCTATTTATATAAAATATATTACAAAATTTTCTAGCGCTATGACCTCTGTCATTGCAATTTGGGTCTACATGCGATACTGTCCTTGGAGGCCTTTTCTCATGTTACATTCAAACATGAAGCAATTAGGAGTTGCTAAATATATTAACTTAGTGTAAACCACCTCTTCATCAGTGGTGCACTTCTGAGATAATGAACTAATAATATATTTTGAACCCCTGGGAATTTTTAATTGCATTTATTTATTAATTTTCTTGCTTTAGTTTAAAAAAAGGTCATAAGGTTTCTTAGGTTAATGAATAATGCTGCCCAATTATATCATGACACAGTTTTCATGATCGAAACAAAAATATAATTATGATTTTTTTATTTTTTTATTTTAACCTCTAATTCTGTTGTATGATTAGTTAGACAATACAAGATAAGTTTGGCACAATTTTTCATTTATTCACATTGAATACTTATTATACTTTAGTTCTAAATTAACCCAAACCTTTGGTGATTAATAATGTACAAAATAAACAGAACTGAATTTAACTGAAATACCAAAAAATAAGAAAGAAGACAAGTAAGTTGTCAAATGTTTAACCTTGAGTATTATAATTTTAGATAATTTCTGGACTTATTTATTCATAGTAACAGAAATTTGAGGCATTAAAATTTTGTACACCACGTTCAGGGCTTAAGCATGTCCCAGCATTTTATGAGGCATGGAGACATTAGATAGATCACTGATCAGTCCAGGGCCAAAACAGACCACCATGCACACTCACACCTGCTGCCAATTTCAAATTCATAACAGATATAGTGTGGAAATTGAAAGGAGAACGTGAACTCCATATGTGAAGTTTACATGCGAAGCGTTTCCAATTTACATCTGTCAAACACAGAGGTAAGACCCAGAAAGCTCTTGTCAAAACAGGGCTTCTTGCTGCTGCATTGCATGGGCAAATATGTGAATATTTTGAAAACTGTAGTTAATCAGATTGTGCAAATGTTTAAATCAGTTCCTGGTAATAAACATTATGTGAATCAGTCAGTATTGTTTGTACATTACATTTTAAAATGGGAGTACAGGCATGCAAACGTCTGACCCAAAAGTGGCAGCTCCAGCTGACAGCCTTTACAAGCCTGTATGTGTCTTTTTTGGACAGAGATATCAAAAAAACATCTTAACAGAACTGGAATTTGACTGTTAGCCTGACAGCTTGCATTAGATTTTGTGCTATGACAGATTTGAGGTCTGTTCTCTCCTGTCTCCATCATGGAAAGTGTTCGATTTTGGCTACATGTCATTTAACTCAATTTCTAACTAATTCCACATAACCCCACAAGTTGGAGTCATATTTTAGATCATTAACATTTTGAAATAAGCATGTAGCTTCTCTTCATGTAAGAAGCCTGCAGACTTCTCTGCTGCCTTGTCTGGTGTTATGTCTGGGGCTGTCAGCAGATGGGATTTGGTAGTATGCGGTTGCCTTGGAGATGAGATAAAGGCTGTACCCTGGGGGTTTGCTGTGTGTTGACTGACAGTTGGTTGTTTCTCACGTCTTTCTTGCTGGGCACTAACTGGGGTAGCCCCTCCAACCAGTTATGTGGTCAAAGCTATAGTCTTTGATGAAAACCCATTCAAAGAGATGAAACAGCATACCACTGGTGTTTTAGTTGCCTCTTCAAATGCAGAAAAAAAGTCATTACTGTTGGTAAAACTGTAAAATTACAAGCAGGATGAGGTGAAGATTTCCCTGCATGTTGTTGGTTTTATTCCAAGGAACTGGTATAAACAGATGTATTAAAACAGAGCTGAAAAATTAATTATTCTCTTTTATCTTTTGCTGTATTAGAAAGCTGCATGTTAATGCAGCTCTTTATGTGTTAAGTAACATCAACCATCAAAACCTCTCAAACTTTTCCTTTTTCTCTTTAACTACTCACCTGAAGAGCCCATTACTTTTTGCCATTAGCAAGTTTCACACGCTGAAAATGGTATGCAACACATTGTGCTCCTGTCAGTGGAGAAGACAAACCAGGAAACCAAAGAGACATACTCCTACCTAAAGTGCTTTCAGTATGCTTTCCTTCTTGTTTCCCCTTCTCTCAATAAAAAATATAATTTGAAAATACTAAAGTATCTCTTTTTAGCATTTCACCATAAAAGTTCCACTTGATCCAATCATTGTAAAACCTTTGACATGTTAGTAGTGTAAGTTAAAGCATCTAAATCAATGCTAATAATTGCTTTTATTTATGAAAAATGGTTTATACAAACAAATGTTATTTTAATTCCAGACATAATTATGTTTTATTTCATCAGCTGTTTTTCCCATCCACTTAAATCTTTAAATACTTTTAAATATTTTTTTAATTTAAAACATGTTATACCTGTTCTGAATTTAACACTTTGCTCTAAAGTTGAAGAAATTTATGATCACCATTTGTCTTCTTTTTCACTGATTCTTTGTTCATTTATCTTTGTTGCTCAGTCTTGTGATCCCTTTACATGAGGCGGTTCCTCATTTAATGCTTGAGCAGTATTTGTATGGCACCAATTAATGAGCAGAGGTCCAACATCATTTATGATGATTTTCATAAAAGGTAAAAATGCATATAAATAGACATTAAATTCTAACTAGCCACAGTAATTTTACTGCATCGTTCATGCCCCAAAATGTAGCTTTTATGTGCATATAACACATAAAGTAAAGGCCATCTTCAGGGGCGAGACCAGTGTTTTTTAAGTATTTTACAGACTAAAAGATAATTTCCAATATTTTCAGTTGTTTTTTGATTCTAAAATATCATAAATTAGATATATAAAAATATTTTTGCTCTGACTATCTAAGTACTGTACAATAATTCATAGGCAGAGGATCCAGCTGTGGAAAATCAAGAATGAACAGTGAGCTTGACCATTCAAAAGGTGATAATATTAAAAATGCTGATATACCATCGCAACAATGTGTGGGTATAGATTGTGAGTGATTTGGAATGCAGTCTAATGCAAGTTATTTAAAATAAGCACGTGCAGGGTTCTGCCTAAGCAGCTGATTTGTGTCCATGACAGAGGATTTATGTAAAAGCCTACTGAGAGCATTATCTGTAACAAGTTGATAAAAATTCCCATCATGATCCAGTTTGAATCTCACAATCTTTAAATCAAGTTGCAAGTATAGTAACAGATATTTCCTTTTTTGCCAATAAAATTAACTATAAGCTTTTGGAAGAAATGTAAGCATTTTAACAGGCTCTTAAGATTTGCATCTATTATTCCGTAATTAATGGTGTCTAATATTAAACAAATACCTAACCACACAATTCAATAAATGATGTTTATTTTAGCTGCCTCTTTAAAAAAGAGACATTAATTCTGATGTTGTGCATACTCAAAGTTGTCTGACTAAAGCAAAAAAGCCTTATACCCTGTTCTAAAAATTCTTGGATGATTTAATAAAAAATTTACACAAAGATTAGTAAGATTTAAACACACGTTTTGGATCATTTTTCCATGTTTGTTTTTCTGTGGTGACTTGGAAATAAAACATTGATTTGACAGCAACACGGGTTTGTTTTGCAAAGGTGTGGCCTGTCAGCATGCCAGAGCTGAAAGATCATCCATTATTGATGGCCCTGTGAGGCCAGCCAGACAACTGCATCTCTATATTGATCGGAAATTTACAGCTTATGATAGGAGCACCTTATTGACACAGCATTCATCTTTTGGAAAAGTTCTTCTCACTAGTACTCAGAGTGCTTTTGACAGCATTTTCAATGGTTAAACATACTCAATATGAGATGTTTAACTCTCTAGATTTCATCAAAATCCTTTCAGCCTGTTTGGTGTCAAGGTCAAAGTTGCATTTTCCTTTTAAAATAAATGCTGTATAAAAGTAAAGAAAACTTTAAAAATATCCTATTTTATGATGTGAGTTAAAGATGGCTTAAAGATGCTCTGACCATGCACCTGGATTAGCAGTAGCAATACTACATGTTAGCAATAAAAATATAATGTTCCAATATACTGAGCCAGTAGTATCTCAAGGATGTGTACTCAGTCCTTTGCCCTTTATTTTTCTGACACATGATTGCACTGCCAAATTAAGCACAAACAAAATCATTCAGTCACCAGCAACATTAAAAGTGCAGCAAAGACCAAACAACTTACATAACAGAGATGGAACAGCTAGTTTATAGAATGTAACTAAAACTGTGGATATATTCATACTCCTTAGAAAACGTTTATTTTTCTGCCAGTTTTTGACTGTTTAATTATTAATTTTCTTGATTTTAAATTTGAGTTCAGTTGTATTTTATGCTAAGTTACTTGTGACTTTAAAATTGGTCAAGGCTTTTGATGCTGGTTTGTATACTTTTAACCAAACAACATAAATTCTGAGGTTCTAAATTAAATCAAAATCAAAAAAAAAAACAAAAAAAAAACAGGAAGCTTTTTGGTGTTACTGAGCGAAATCAATATTAAGCTGCATTAGCCGACGTGTTTGTTTGGTGAAGCATCAAGTTCAACATTAGTGCAGGTAAGCTTCCCAAAATTAATCGAAAACGCAAAGCTGTTGTGGAAATAGCAATGAGAAAGAAGAAAGCCGACGAAGAGCGTGCCAAAAGCCGAATGTGCATCGGAGCTGCTGCATTTACACGGTGGCGTCAACTCAAGGAAGCTAAGGGCTTGCTAACCAATGCGTTGGTTGCTGATTTTCTTCTGGACAGATAAGATCAGGTTGTATTTTGTGTTACCCAAGTGAAGCTGGAGAACTCAACTGTGGCGGAGACCCAACAAGACCATGCTGGCTGCGCGTGCCTGTGTTATTGAGGCGTGGCTTACGGGGAGAGCATGACGCAAGGGGTGGGACTTCTTATTTTGCAATAACGCCCTCTTGAGGAGCGCTCACACAATCGTATACCCTGCCTTTAATTTTCATAAATAGATAAATGTAAATAAATGAGGGATTTAAGATATAACTAGAACAGGTTCTTGAGCACAAACAAACAGGATGAAAGACACACAATTACAGGCATCCATGCAGCATCTAAATCTGTAAAACTATTTCTACAAGTGAGATTCAGAGCAGCAAATTGCAAGTTAAAACAACCTCCACCTCCATTTTTCATAGATGGTGACTAATTAGTCTTCTGTCACATGCACAGTGTCCACAGTGTGCACTGTGTTAGGCTTTTTCTACTTTGCAGGGAAGAGTCTTTTAAGTTTCATTTTGTTTGAAGTGAAGATATGGCTACTGATGAGAGGAGAAAGCAGGCGAGAAGCAATTAGTGATTCGTGGATATGAGAAAAATGTACATTTAAACTGTGATGCTGACAACCAAAATGTCAGAGGATTTTCTGTAACTATCTTGTTTTGCTTTTAATTATAAATCTAGCTGAATTGTGAAATGTTAAAAGCTTTCTTTGACTTCTAAAGCTTCACCTCTTGTAAAAGTATTCATGGACATGGGCTACTTTCCCTGTGAGCTCATCATGAGCTGAGTTTATGAAGATGGCTCAAAGCAATTTCAAATAAGATGCAGAATCAAAATTATGATTGCTAATATAAGATCCAAGCTGTCAGTCATTTTGATAGATTTGGCCCTTGCATTAAAAAAGTACTTTAATTGCACTTCCTCCCTACATGTTTGATTTATTTTGCTCATCACATCTGAGCAGGTTTTTTTTTTCTTTTTGTGCACCCATTTGGTAGACAGTGTTTCAACAGATCATTCTTAATGTATATTGTCTATCTCAGAAGGTCAGTGTTTTAATAGTAGTTTCAAAAATACAACGTAGATTCTATGTAAATGTGGGTCGTTTATCACCACCAAACGTGTGTGTGTGTGTGTGTGTGAATGGGTGACATTGTAGTATGAAGCACTTTGGGAGTCATCTGGCTTTAAAAAAAATGCGCTATACAAGTACACACCATCTCCCATGTAAAGCCTATTTTAGTGTAGCATAGATTATATGGTCTTTGAAATAATAAAACTAAAAATATACCAAAAATATTGTTAAACTTGCACATGCTGTTGTTTTAGAAGGAAAAATAGATCCGTAACAAATAAAAATGTATATTTAGCTAACAGTAAACATCACAGTATGTATTTGTTTCTTACCCATAGAAATGTCTTAGAAAGCACTTGGGGAGCAGCTCCTTTTTGCAATAAAGTGATTTTGCAATAATCAAAGATTCCTTCAAAAATTCCTGGATCCAGATGGTGATCCGGATTTATCCTAAAATCTAATGGTCCTCATGCAACTTCCAACTTTTCCCAACAAGTTCATCAATATCAGTTCACATTGACAAACAAACAGATGAGCCAATTAAAAAACTTAAGCCAACAAACATGTTATCTCTTTTTTGCACAAGGATGTCATGTATGTAATGTCCTATTGTCTTTCCTTACAGTGCTGAAAAAATATGTATTAGGTTGTACTTTTAGCACATGTAGGAGAAAAGAGAAGCTGTCCCTTTTATTTTCCCATGTAGAATTAGACTGTTAAATCCTCTCTGTTTATTCAGTGGTCACTCATCTCTATGAATAATTAGCCTTTGCCTTTGGCCATTTATGACTCACTGCAAAAAAAGTCAAAGGTGCAACGCTCCATGCAAAAAAAGACATACAAGATAATTCAGCAATAACTCCTGAGGATTTTTGTGTTGCACAGAATTCAGAGCTTTGTTGCCAGTGGGTCTAACTGCAGAATGAGTAAGAAGTTAAGCTTTGTTGCAGAATGTATTAAACACACATTTATTTATTTTTTTATTCAGCTTTTTACAAGCTCAGCTACTTCACGCTGATTTGTTTGTGATTACCATGTTGAATTTTTGTAAATTTGCTTTGAGTTACTCACTCTAAACCTCGACATTCTTAAATAAAACATTATTCTTCCGTATGCACTTTTCTTGATTTAAATCAAACTTTTTAGAACTCTAATGGAAAACAGTTTACTTCACCATTTTAAACAAAGTGCTAGTATAAAGGGATTTGAAAGTGGAGTCTGTCAGTCTAAAGGGAATCAACTTTTTTTTTCCCACACAACTGATGCTTCTCTTTATTTGGATCAAATGTTATTTCTCATTTCTTTTTTGCATTTTTTAAAATAACATCAAACTGTTTTGTTAAAACTTGAAACCTAATTAATTGCAAGAGCTCTTAAATTAGACTAAATAACGGAGCAACTTCACTAGTAAATTACCCATGAAAGAGTTTTCCACTTGTGTTAAGTGGCAACTTATTGAATGGTAAGCTCATTTTGCTCATTTCACACTGGATGTACTACGTGCATTACACACATGCACCTTATCTGAATAAAATGCTAAGGTTTTTAGAGTTAATATAATACATTTTTTTCTCATTGTGCTCCATCATTTCCTCTTAAAGGGATACTTACATGTTGAAATGTAGTTCTAAGAGCATTTTTCCTTTGACATCTTGTGTTTGAATTAAAGGTGAAATAAACATTTTATGTCTTTTCTCAGGAGGTTTTAAAATGTCAAGCTGAAAAATAATAAGACTTAAACATCAAAGATTTAAACACATTTGAAAAAAAGTATTCAAAGAGAATTTTTTAAAGTACTTTTGCCCTGTATGTGTCATGTAGGATATTTAATTTGTATGAAATAAAAAGGAAATACAGCCAATATTTCACTGACTATCCCAACTGCTGATGTGTTGATGTCAGAGGGAAATTTGACAGTCAGGCCACGGTTATTTCTAACTTTATTCCACCTATTACTAGTCTTCTAAGTTGTTATGAAAGTTATGCTTGTTGCTAATAAAAGTTTGTCCCTTTCCTTCTTTGGAGGCGAGGTCTGGAAGCAAGGTTTTGGCACCCGTCACCGCATGGTACAAAAATAAATAAATAAAGTTCTTGGCACTTGTGTGAAGAGGGGTGGGCGCTCAAAGAGCTGTCACCCTTCATGCCAAGTGTGGCATCAGTGTAGCCTGGGCTCTGAGACTTCAGACTTTCTCACTTAATTTGACTTTAGTAGACTGATCAGACTTTTACTAACAGAAAATAAGTCTCACAGCTGTGATAGATCTCGGAGTGTGAAATACTGTAGCTGTGTGTTGTAGGATCAGAAAAGCAGCTACTATATTCAAATTCACCTGGCTTTTTCCATTTCAGCAAAAAAAACCAAAAAAAAACCTCATTTTATTAATTTGCCGGCTTATATGCAAATGTAAGTATCTTTATGCTGAATAAAAAAACCTGAGATTTTGAGGGAGCATAAAATGTTACCTTCATTCCAACTTGCAGTCTGTGCTCAGCTGTGGAAAACAATTCTGCAGGACGGTAGAGAAAATAACCGACTGACTGTGAAGAGAATTGAAACAAACAAACCTCTTTACTTGCTCTATGTATTGTATCCCAGATCACAGCCTAACACTATTAAACATGCATATCCGCTTGATATTTCTCATGTAAAATCTTTAATGAAAGTGGAAAATCCCATTTTTTTTAAAGTATGTATACATGTCTAAATAGATACAAATGTATGCATATATTAGATGTTTTTTATGTAAAGGGCATATTCAGGCTTAGCTTAAAGAAACTGCAAAATATAGTAGTTGAATGCATGACATAAGCAATAATAAATTCATGATATATATTTATGTGATATATATTGCACCTCTTGTTTGAAAAGCTCTTTTCAGAGAGGAGAGCTGGCCGGCAGAGATGAGAATTGCAAACAGGTCAAGAATCAGCTTTCTATCTTCATCTCAGAGAGAAGGGTCAGTCCTCTGAAGGCTGTAACACATTCTGAACAGAGAAGATGAATGTTTTGAGAGAGGAGGGAAGAGAGAGAGAGAGAAAGAGAGAGAGAGAAGAGTCATCTGTGTTAAATGGAAAAAAAAAAAATCACTAAACAGATGAGTTGATCTCAGGTATCAGCACAACAAAACAGCTTTGACTCTTCTTTTAGGGTGGATTTCCATCTCGTTCATTGAAACATGTAACTAAATGTGGAAGATAAACTACTCCTGGGTGATAATGACCCAAACTACTGTACAAGTATGCATGAGGGACTACCCTGACTCACTATGAGCAGATCTCCCAATCATGATTTAAAGGGCCTGAATCTCACAGCCAGTCAGCCAAAATTGGAGAAACCTTTTGGAATGAGTGTGGAAAGATTTTCAATAAGAAACACAGTCCAGTTGAATTTTATTGAAGTTGTTAGAATTACAAAGAATGCACAGTACCTGCTTTTGGCTTTATGTTCTGCACATCATTTGCATTAGGTTTCTTCTCTTGAGACACAGATACTTACACCTCTCTGGAATATTTCATTCTAAATTCATGTTGCAAACTATGTAGGTTTTGAGATTTAGAAACTTTTTTCCACAACGGCAGGAATTTACATAAACTTGGGCAGGTTTTCCTTGAAATCATGCCTCATTTAAGTACGAGTAAACTGCACCAATGCAGGGAAGTGCTGTTTGGTTGGCAGCATGAGGAATGAGATGCAAACATCCCTGTGTTAGGGCTTTAAGAACAAGATGGAGGGGGAAACTCTGATTTACACCCACAAAAGCCACAAAACCCCTTGATGAATTTGGACTTGAGTCTTTCTGGCCTAACAAAAAAGCTTACTGAAGATTTATCTAAAACATCAAAGATGGGAAGTTACATTTAAAGTTCAAAACACTTTTTAATTGTTTTATTGTTGTTGGTATCAATCTGCAACATGTCATTTTGTTTTCAGTATGAGATTATTCATATCTAGAGCCTAACAAAACTGTCAGTCTGTGTGAGAGTAAGAACTAAACATCCTCAATGGTCTGTTCATGTTTAACACCAGCGTATTTAAATCCTATTTTCTTTTCCAGATCCCACCAACACAGTGACTGCACAAATATTATCATTTTTTATTAACAAAATGACCTTTTTTTACATTCAAAAGTCTGAGAAAGTTTTATTTTTATATATTCATGGTTGTTTTTAGTAGCACGTTGTATGGCAATCATTTATTTTCAGTTTGGAAAGGAAAACATTTGTTTCCCCTTTTGTGGCAGTGTCCTTTATATTCTGCTGTAGAGTTGAAGCTGTTAGTGCTTCTCCCACATTTTATCTTTCTTCCAGTGGGTGTAGTTAGGCAGCAAAGTCAGTGACAGTTTAACCTGCACTTGACTCATGTGTTCACAGTGTGAATGGCAAGAAACTTAGCCTCAATGATAATAGTTGTTTCTCTGAAAGAAATCTTAGTAAAGTGTCTCTGCTGCAATGGTGACTTTCAAAAAATAGAGCCGGTCAAAATGTGGGACATCATCTCAATCTGAAGGAAAAGAGATAAAAATGCTGTGCTGTCCCACACAGTGAAGCAAACCTAATCATCCAACACTTAAGTGCTTCACACAACACCACTTCAAAATAATACTCAGTCCCGTTCACTAATTACTATATCAAGCATTACACTTAAGACTTTTACAAACTGCTGTAAGCTACAGTCATTAAAGGTATTTTGCGATTATAGAAGGGATTGTGTGTGCTTGCCTGAGGCACATAAATGTATTTTGCACTTTCTGTGTGGATTATGGAGCACTGTTGGTGCTGGAACGTCCTCCATGTGGAGCAACTCTGTTTAACATCTGACTTTTGTTTGATAGAGATGGGGCTTTGAGGCTTCTCATTTCTGGCATGAGATCATGAGAGAGGGACTGAGAGCAGGTGTTGGCAACCCTCTGCAGGATTTTATTTTCCCTCCCTTTGAAATTTATTTGGCTTCATTTTTTTTTATCCCCAAGCCTTGTAAGCCATTTATGTCTTTGGGTCCTAGAGTTTGAGCCCTGGTACAAATTCTCATAAAAATCCATACTGGTCTTTTCAACTCAACACAGCACCAATAGTAGTCACCATTTCTGTCTGCGTGTGTGTGTTTGTGTGTGTGTGCATCAGAAATTTGCATCAAATGAAGAATAATATGTCATGTTATTCTCGGAACTGGAGTCGCCGCCTTTCTGTGCTTCCCAGAAGAAATTTGAAGCCAAACTAACCACTTTATTTAAGGGAACAAGGAAGCTTGAGGGTACAAATTAATGGGCTCCTGCTGAGGAAATAAGTCACACGGAAATAAATAGTTAATGGTTGACTTTACTGAGAGCGAATAAATGCAGCATATTACAATGAATTCAGTTTCTCTATAAAAATGTCCCTTTCTCTGATTTAGCTGTGCTGTAATTAATCTATGACTAATTATTTGATTTTCTAGGTCTTTCTGCTGCTGTTCAGAAGTTCTCCCAGTCCTTACAGGAGTTCCAGTTTGAGTGCATAGGTGATGCAGAAACAGACGATGAGGTGAACATCGGTAAGTACAGTTTCAAAAATGTAATAAGAACCTTTTCCTTCTGCATTATCTGCTTGCTCACCTGACTGAGAACCACTGTGGAAGTTTCTGCAAGAAATCCTGATGGAAATCTGTCAGCTGTAGTGTTTTGTTCAGAGATAAATCCAAGTGGAACCTCCCTTTTATATCCATGAATCTAGATAAAATGTCCAATATGTGCAAAAGATGAACATCAAGAATTATATTGACTGGATAGAGCTTGTGTGTATGTAAAACCTAGATATTTTTTTTATCTTCGTACCTGATGTCACTCTTCTTTTAGATTACGTCAGTTTGCAGAAAAGTTTTATGAAGATTTCAGTGTAGTTAAAGATTTTTATAAGAATTGAAAAATAATTAAAGTTTTCTGATCTGTTTTCAGTCAAGTTCATGTACTGTGTAACATTTTTGTACAGTGGGATGGGTCAGTGTTCTAGTGAAAAACTTCACAACTTAATCTCAGCTGTGTGTTTCTAACTTCATATTTTTTAGATGTCTTGCTAATTACCTTGTTAAGCTATTTTTTATTTTTTTTTTAGAAATTTAAGGCATGTTGCACCTGCTGCAGCAAAGAGCCCAACCTTACAGGGATTACTTCGCTGTCTCAACAAACATAATTACACTATTTCTGATTATCTCTGCTTTGATTTCTTTTTTTTTTTTTAGCTATTGCAACCCATTTTTTTAGCCCTTGACATTCAACCACCACTCCTTTTTTTAGACTTTTCTCATTAAACGTTTTAGCAGTGTTTATGTATAAGAAACTGTTACAAACTATTAATAAGGGATTTCAAAATATTCAACTTATAGTCTTTTGTGTAATTTTTTGAATTATGATTTTAGATATTTTTTGATTATAATATTACTGATTATATTTGATTATTTCCCTGGGGAATAAAAAAGCAACTGTAACTATTTTTTGCTTTCTGCTTTTCAAAACTTTTTTCCAATTTTTTTAAATAGTCTTGTGGCTCAAAAGTTTTTTTTCACATTTTTTATTGGAGATACTCTAAACTATGTGCTTACATTTTGCACAAACATTCCCACACCAGTCATGGCAGAACGGCTGTGCAGATGCTCTTGTCTGCCATCAGGGGCAAATTGTAGATCAGTATCTTGCCTGAGGACACTAAAGCTTGTGGAGGAGCCAGTGATACAACTGCCAACTGTGCTGTTACAGACCAATTATACTTGGCTGTAAATGAAAACGCAAACATCTTTTGTCCACCACAAAAATGTACATTTTTTGGTTAAGTACAGTTTATACATGGAACATCACACTTCAATAAATTGACATTTGCAGACAGTAACATTTAACACAAATGAAAGGTACAGTATACTACAGTGTTGCTGGAACTTTAGTATTTTTTTGTATTGCTCCTCTCTCCATGCACCTTGGAAGTAGGTGAATTTGTGCCAGAATTTTTTACAGCTTTGATTGAAGTTTAACAATTTGAAATTATGTTCATCCTGCTTGTAAGACTCGTTTCCAGGCTAAATTCAGCATCCAAATGTAGCTTTGAGCAAGCCTACAGATTTCATACTACGGGATAATTAATGCTATTGATTTGCATGATGCCCCTTCTGCATCTTGTCATGTCTCCAAGAGATCAGAAGGACTAATTGTGACCAGTGTCAGAGATTAATGGAGGTGAAAACTGTCAAACCTCCAACAGGTAGATGAAAGCAGCTGTGCAGGAAGACACTTTGGCTCTAATGGGCAGGGCTGCCAGTCTGGCCTCTTCCTTCTCTTCTTGTTTTTGCACCACGCTCATTATCTCCAGCTTAAGTTCCTCACTCTGTGCTGAGTTGTAGACAGCTGAATTACTGTCCATCTGTGAGGGCTGGACTGGATAGCAACCTCCTCTTCATGAGGCTTTAATGTTCATCAGAATGCTAATGAATAGACTTTTTTCTAATAAAGCTGAAGTAACTGTACGGTAGCCATGGGAACTGTTACAAATTATGTTTAATGGAAAAATTTACACCCAGAGCCAAGTCTTTTTTGGATAAAGCACACTTTTTGATTTCGATGCAATGCTCCAATTACCATAGCTCACTGATGGAGCATTGGTTATCTCAGCCTTTCACCTGTTTCCAAATGGGAACAATTAGCAAGATAGTTAAAACAACAGAGAAATGTCAAAAGTTAAAAGCTGTTTATGAAATTTAAAATGCAAAGTTATATAGAGCTGTATAATAGGGCACAACATTTTCAATGCTCTGTAACATGCAGTTGCCTTCAGTGTGAGTTTAAGTGTTTAATATCCTTCTTGCACTTTTTGCTGCACTGCTGTGTTCACTCACAATCTCTTGAGAGTAAAGGCCATGATAACTGTTTGAGAGGAAAAATGAGACCGCCTGTTGAAATCAATCTTGTCATCAATGGAACCAAGCTTTCTGACTGACATAGCTGGACCCTTGAGTGAATGCCACCCATGATTTTGATGCAATATTGGTACAGTTCACTTTGATGCTCCCAACCTCCCATCGTATCATCGGGATGTTGTGTGTGCTGCCAGACGGGTTCACCTGACCTTTTATCGATTTCACTCGATGACTTCCTGCAGTGACATTCACATTCCATGTCTGTTATCTAAGAATCAATGAGGGCAAGAGATTGATGTGGCTATAGAAATTTAAATTTTTCGAAAAGTTAGAAGCCCTTCACTCTGAAGGTCAATCTCTTGGACTCAAAGAGTTGTTCAGAGCCTTTTGGGGAGGAACAAATCTGATGCCCACAAGTCTAGATAAAAAGCATTGAATATCAAACAGAAAGGCAACATTTACACCCTTAAAACTGATCAAATGGTACCACTCAAATAATAGTGTGCTGGAAAAAAAAAAAAACAAACTTATCTTATTCACCTTTATCTGTTTCATTCAGCAATTCATGAGAACTGTTGCTTTTCCTCCATTTACCAGTGTATTATATGCAAGCTGTAACCCCACTTTCACTTGCATTTCCTTTCTAATCTTGTCCCATTAGCAGCCCCTGCTGTGGCCTTTACCCCCTGAGAGGTTTCCACTGTTGATAAAGGAGCTGGTAGCATTAATAGAAGGCCAGCTGCCTGTGAGATCGCTGGCACAAAATCATTGCTCCCTGCTTTTTAAAAGCTTTGGTGTTTAAATGGACCAAAGTGTCTAAGATGATGCATGGGTCCCCGTGCCAGGCTGTCAGGGCTGATAATGATGTTACTGTGTTGGCAAGTGGAGCAGCTCAACCACTGCTAAAAGGCTGGACACCGGGTGACACAGGGCTGACCAACAGAGACCAAATTGTGTCTGGTCTTCTATTCAGTGAAGATGTGAAGCCATCAAGGTTAAATTTTCTAGCAGATAAAGTAAAATATATTGTGTTCTGAATGCATCTGGCCATGCAGAAAGTAATACCTGCTACTGAAGTATATCCCAGATGGTGTGAACACATCTCCACCACATCAGTCTCTCTTGCATTGTGACAGTATATTGTAAAGCCTGGCAGGAGAAGAAAGTAAGGGGAAGCAATCAGTAGAATCCATTCAATTGAAGTATTGCGTCTTACGGCTAGGTAAGGCTGGGTTTTAAATTGGACAGCTGCATGCTTTTATTACGCTCTATGTAATAATATAAAATGTGCTGCACTGAAGGGTCTGAAGCACCAAAAAATAACAACATTTTAGATTTAGGGCACCAGGAACATCTGACCCTTAACGACTGCTGCACTGGTTTGTTTTTTTTTATCATCTCTTCAGAACAGCTCAGTGGGTCACTGTTTTTACATGCACAACAAGTACATCCGTACATGTGAAGCCATTTATTTACCAAACATTCAGCATTCCTTCCCTGTTGTTTCTCAAATTATCATTCTTTTTTCTTTCAGCCCAGTCATTTAAGGAGTTTTCCCAGCTGTTGAGCACTGTTGAAGAGGAAAGAAGACGCCTGGTGAGAGTTCAATTTTAGAAACAGGAAAAATTAATGAGACTTTTGTTGTATCTGTCATGTCACATAACTGATAGCTTGTTATTATAAAAAAAACATTGAAAAATCACTAACTCAGTAACGTAATGTTTGACACAAGTCAAAATCTAACACAAGATCTAAACTATTGCTCTGATTTCAGTTTTGATTGGAAAAAATGGAATTGGAAATTACAGAAGCCTAAGAAAAATATAATTTGGCTGTGGTGCAGAAGTGCATGAACAATTGCTTGAATGCTAATATAAAAACCAAGATAAAATAATAAACAGATAAAACTTTATATAAAGATAATTTGTCCTAATTACACGTGACTACAAGTCTAGTGTAAAGAACATAGGAAAATAAATATTGGCGTTATTATTTGGCACTTTTGTTTTGTTTTTTCAAAGAATTGTCAATAAATTGATTATAATACAATGAAAATGTCATCTATGATAAGAAACTGCTTCATGTAATCACATTGATCACTAGTGCAGCAAAAAAACCATATCAAAACCTAAACAACCTCATTTTGTCTGTTGTGCTTTTTCAGCTTAGCTGATTTTAAGGTAAATGTTGTTTTTTGTGTTTTGGTTGGCTGATCTAAAGGTCGGAAAACAAGCCTCCAACAAGTCTGAATGTCTAAAGACAAACCAGGCATGACATAAAGGGCAAGGGCAGAGGATGTGGAGGAAATGTCTCAGTGCATGTCTGAGTTATGCAGAGCTGCCCCCCCAACCCATGTCTTTGTATACATGTCACTCCAGAACACAATATTCAAAGCAAAAAAAAAAAAAATGTACAGCACTGGTCAAAATAGGCCAATATGAAAATTACTTATTTACTTATCTATTGCCGCTGTCAGATTTACTCTAACTTATTGGATTCCAAGTTTTGATATTATTTTGAATAAAATTAACTCAACAGATTTGGGAAATTCTACCACTTTGTCTCCAATCAGTTCCCTTGTTCTTCTTCTGGAGCAAATTGAAATATTATTGAAATATTCTAAAACTAAATATATTTCTGAGCTCCAAAAAAATAATACGAAGTTACCATAATTGAATAAGTGTTGTGCAAAAGGAACACAGAATCCCTTTCATTTCATTGCAATACTTTTCTGTTATTTAAGGTTTTTTGTTGTTTTTATCAACAGATTTAACAAATGAAATGTTTTTCTAAATGTTTTACTTCCTTAAAATTGCACAGTTCAATGTTTTAAATGTTGTTCAGTTTATGCAGAAGAAGAAAAAAGGGTCAGTATTGCATTTTGTTTCCTCTAGAGGTTGGTACTTAGAGTTCTATCTGACAAAATAATTACTTTAATCTTTAACCTTAAACCAGTGAGTCTAACATACAATATAAATAAGATCAGCGACATGTCAAAAGATTTGTGTTGAAAAAATTATCTCAGTTAAAGTGTCTTCACTGCACTTTTAATAAACAATGAATAATCATCACCTTTGCTTTCAAAACATGTAGTAAATCATCTTATGAATATAAAGTGTTACTACATAGGAGATCTCAGGTCCAGGTCCTTGTGTTTTGTTCACTTTGAACTATAGGTTACTAGTTTCCAGTAACTCTTTCTAATGATCCAATCTAATCAAAGCATGTTTTCTTTAAAAGCAATGAATGCTGATTATTCAATCATCCTAATGCAAAAAATATCTTAAATAATAATATGATTGTAGAAAATAAAATAAACTGGAAACTTCTTGTCCCCAGAAGAACATTTGAGCATTTTAAACCTCTTATTTTCCTGATGCAGTTTGGAGAAATAAAAATCCTCAGAGGTACTAGACTGTTTATCCAAAATGTCTGCATTATGTTTAGCTTTGGCTGTCACAGTAATAATCTTGCTTTACGCTTGGATTTTTGTTAAATGTTCCTCATATGTGAGGAAGGATGGAGCCCCAGATTACAGTCATCAGGTGCAAAGAGGCTCCTTTACATGTCTGTGCTTAGAGCTGTAGTCAAACCTGTGCCCAAAGTGCTTAGTGTGATCCTACATGTGATAGAGCCCGAGGTGAGAATGAAAAAGCAGTTTGTGGAAGCTGTTAAGAGCACACAAAAATGTTTTCAGTGCACATCATAATTGTAAACAAAAGTTTTGTTTTTGGACTCTGAGACTTTATCTGATGCTTTTAGAATGTGATGCTCTGCACCTCTATGCAGTTTGCATGTTTTATATAAGTTATTCTTCCATTGAAGACACAAAGAAGTTGCAAACAATTTGTTTAAATGTTTGTTGTTGTTTATGCCTCAAACAAGACTTTTGCTTTTGGTAGTGACTCATCCGATGTCTGTCATAGATAATCGGGGCAGATTTAGGCACGTCTAGCCTTTGTTGTTTCTTTTTTTGAAGAGTTGAAAAGTCAAGTCAGAAACACAAAGCTTTACATCTTTATGTTAACAGCTTCTGCCTGCACAAGTAACAAAAAAGTGCAAGAAAGAAATGCATTATTGTCCGTTTGTATTTCTTTTTTATTATTATTTTAACCATTTAACTCAATTTATAGAGAAGAGATGAAAAAGAAAAACATGTCAAGATGATAAGCAAAGATTGGCCAAATGTAAAGGAGAAATTCAATTAAATGACACCTGAGAAGGAGTGAAACAATGTGACAACAATGTGATTGCACAGTAATAGAAAAAAAAAATACTTAATAGATCAAAACAGCTATGACTCTCGGGAGCTTTAGGATGCAGTACTTCTTCTATGATAGATTTAAAAGTGTAAAATTCTATTCATAGCACTCACACTTCCCCTCATCTCTTCTCTGCTTGCTTTAAAAGAATCCTCTTTGCATCATCCTCTTTTTTCTCTTCACCTTGCAGTCTGCATCTCATCAGATGTCTGGAATTTGCGAGATACGCGCCTCTGATCTCTGCTCTCTGATCGTAATGTTGGTGATGCTGGAAGAATTTCTTTTTCTCCGCTTGCATATGTTTTTATATCTCTTGGGATACAAGTGCCAACAATTTGTCATATGTAAACTTAGAATATTTCAAATCCCCTTCTAATGAGAAGCAACTTTTTCATATAGTTTTTTAAGACAATTTTAATAGCAGCCTTTTTTTCTTCCCTTTAAATGAGCGAGTGAATCACATGACTTGTAGCTACAGCATATCCCCCCCTCATTTTGAAGCTTGTTTGTAGAGAAACAGGCTGGTGCTATTAAGTTCATTGATCATTTGGCACATTACCAGCATCACAAGTAACACCAAACATATTTCGCTGCCTCATTTTCCAAAACTGGGCCACTCCTGCTCTGTTCTCACTGCAGCAATCTATAAAAAATCATTAAAATTGTTTATTCATAGACTCAGCCAAAACAAACACTGTTTTAGCATTTACAGCTGTTTTAACTCAACCACTTTTATTAAAGTGGAGGTGAGAAACTCAAAGAGACAGCTCAGGTCTGTCCCACTGCTGTGAGTGAATGTGGCCATTAGACCCACAGATGGGAACTGAGAGCAGTTGGCATTGATGAATCGAGGGTTGGCTTTTACTTGAGAAATCTGAAGACTGTCTCTACTTATGAGAACATATTCTTTATTCTTTTTTTCTCATAGAAAATCAAATTCAAACTTTAAACTGATCCCCTTCTGACTACAAGAAAGGCAGTTTGATTTAAATATACGCCGTGTAAGTAATGTTTAATCTGCATTGGTGAAACACTTGAGAACATTTTGAGATTAATTCTTAGTTTATGAAACACTAGCAAAATAAAATGATTCGGATTTGATGGAAATCAGAACCACAAAGCATTACAGAACCATTTTACCAATATAGATCAGTGGTTTTCAAAGTCAAAATCTCTTGCTAAGTGGGTCTGAAACTAATTAACAAAACCTAAATAGACAAAAAAATAAGTATTTAGAGCTTTTAGATTAAAGTTATTTTAAGATAGCAACAATCAGCTTTGTAACAAGTAATAATAGTGCTGGAATGTTAGCCTTCAAACTGAGATTTTTTAATTTTTGGTTCATGTGTTTGACATAAGTTCAAGCTAATTGTTGCTAAAGCTAAAGCCAGCTCAGACTCTGATATAATAAAACTATTGTACATAGGTGAAAAGCTGTTGTATTACATAAAAATCCATGTAAAATTTAAAACTCATATGTTTTCTCACTGAAAAAAGAACTCAAAGTATCTATTTAACCATACTATTTTTAAATGATTATTTATATCCTCTTCTCTTTAATTTAAGACATTTATTTGATGTTTGTGCTCTCATCACGCCTTGTTGGCAGTAGAATCTTCAACTTTAAGCAGAGAAACTTTTCAAACAGACAGTCATTCCTAAATAAAGAACATTTTTCTGCACAGTAAGTCAAATATTTAAGAAAAGTAACAATGAGCAGAACCTTTTTCTTAAAGGAAGAGGGATTTAAACTACTGTTGAACCGACCAGAAATTGAACCTCTTTGCTAAATCGCACAGACATGGATAATGGCCCCTTTGAGGTTAAAAATGATTTTTTTTTCCCTCGCTGATAAATAAGTCATTAGTTTTTTTCTAAAATACACATTTATGGTAACAGTTTAATCATTTAGGTGCATGGGAAGTAAAATATACAGAGCAGATTTTCCTCCTTATTACTTGCATTATGTTTCATTATCAGTAAAACTCATGATTGTCCAAATCTGTGTGTATTAGATTTTATGTAAGCCAAGGCTAGTAGGTTTTTAACAGCAATGTGGAGAAAAGAAACATAGAGACAGTGAGTGAAACTGACTATTTGCTGCAAGATGTTTATACATTTTGAAAGTAAAGGCTGAAGTTCAAACCAGCTTTGTGTGCTGCTTTCTGACAGCTGTATCACTGCAGCATCTTATGACATTTCCAAATATCAGACACATATCATTTGGAGCTATAAACATGCAAAATCAGGAATGGCACCTTCAACTACAAGAAGACAAGATACTGATAGTTTTGTCACTGTAGAGCCTCAGTCGGATTCTTCAGAATCTGAATATAAAATTGAAACTTTTTATGGATCAATTCTACATTTTACACTAAACTTCTGTAGGCAGTTTTTTTTTTTCTCTGTAAAACAAGAACTTCAAATGTTTCAACTATTTTCTGAACATGTATTAGCACAATGCATGTGGTGATTTGTGCAATAGAAAAGGGAGAGTGGTGCACCTGATCAGAAGGCTTCCTGTTGGTCTTCTTTTTTTCTAATTGGACAGCAGTTGGGCTGCAGAACTTAATTAGCTCAACTCAAGCCAACACATGTTCACCTAATCCATGAAATCTTTTCTAACAGATGAAGTTAATATGAAATATTGTTAGATGTGCCAGTTGAGACTTGACTCTCTGTCATCATTAAACCACATTCGCTGCCACATGATGTTCTTAGGATTTTTTTATGTTGAAGGTTTGTTACTCCTAATTTATCACAGCTGAAAAACCTGCTAATTGTGACTACTGGTTCAAGGAAATGCTCAGTTGAAGGGGGAGTCAATTTTCAGACGCTGATCTTTAAATAAACCACAGATGCATCCCGTTTTACATCTGGTCTGAATCTATTT
Organism: Pachypanchax playfairii; assembly: GCA_006937955.1. Taxonomy (NCBI): domain Eukaryota; kingdom Metazoa; phylum Chordata; class Actinopteri; order Cyprinodontiformes; family Aplocheilidae; genus Pachypanchax; species Pachypanchax playfairii. The sequence goes on along the minus strand of SSNP01000017.1, from coordinate 4,820,409 downwards.
TCATTCAAAATGATAAGAATCATTAAATGTTTTAGTTAAAGGGAAAAGCTGTGGATTGCAGATAAAACTATTTACTGTCAGGTGTTAATTGATAAACTGTATTTGGTGCCTGGAGGATACTTCTACTTTTTTTTTCCTAATTTCTGCAGGCCTCTCGAGCATGAAGCTTTTTATTGTCTATCAGCACGGCAGGCAGCCAGGCCTAAAATCTTTTTTTCCCCCTCTCTGCTTTGTGCTGTGCAATTGGCTCACCGACTACCCAGGTGTGTTATTCCAGCTGAAAACTTACCAAAATTCTGTCTCTTTCTAAAAGATTCCTACCATAAATTCCCCCGTTGATCAACATTTCAGCAGCATAAAAAGAGTGAAAGTGGTTCAAGTTCTGCATGGTTTGAGAGAGTTCAGCACCACTGAGCGTGGATGGCATTTAGGAGTGGAAGGGCAGTGCCCTGATGTTGTGGCTTTTGGAGAGATGATCACATCCCCCAGGGAGAAAGCCTTTTATGGCTGCAGTGGAAACCAGATTGAGATTTCCTGTTGTTTTTTCTTAGAGAAAAAAAAATCCCATGAAGCTCTTTTAGTTTCAATTTTTTTTATTTATTTATTTTTTTAATAAACAGAATAAACACCATTGGTTGTTACTGATTGCATTTTAAGGTACCGTGCTTAGCGCTAACAAGTGTTAACGAGCTCATCATTTCATTATTAAAGGTGCATTGTTATAGAAACTTTCAGCAGGATGAAAATTAACAAGTACCTGCAAAAGCCTGAACACTTTCATTGTGCAGCAGAGATTTATTTAACAACTGAACATATTGATCCGACTGGTAGCTTTGTAAGTCCAAAGTTTAACAAAAAAAAAAAACACAGTTATATCGTCACCTGCTGCTTTACTGATAAAATCCTGTTAGGAAAAAAGTCTGTTTTACAAAAAATACAAAAATATATTCATAATTTGTTAAACAGGAATAAGCAAAAGAATAAAAAATATGTAGTGAGGACGGGGTTAAAGGGGAGGTTTTATTGTTTAAGGAAAACAAACTTTTTCCAAATCAAAGCACTTTAAAACTAAATCATGATTTTATGTTGATTTTAGAAGTTAGAATAACTTTTCTTAACATTTTAAAAACATTCAGCAGACTTGTATTATATTTCTTCTTCTCTGTCATAAATGTGTAATAAATCCTAAAATAAAGTGCTGAGAGTTAAGAGTTTTCTTTTGGATTACACTTTCTTTTAACATAATTGAACATAATTTGCCTGTTTTCCATGGAGCTAAAACCAGATGATATAAAGTGTCTGCGCCTGCAGCCACTGCTTTCTCAGGATTTAACAGTACAGTTACTCTGTTCTGTGGGCGTCTTGTGTTCAGCCCTGTGAACTGTGGAATGTCCCGTTGACCCTGAAACAGTGCGGTGAAATAAAGGCAGTCATTGTTCTTCACCACAGCCATGTTGGCTTGTTTAATAAAGACTCGGAAAGTATTTGGATGAACATTATCAAACGTTCCTCCTGCTAAATTAAACCTCAGTTTGCCCGCGCAAACAAAGTGTTACATTAGTCAATTATTGATACATTTGTGTACTAGACTTGAAATGTTTTATCTTATGCAGAAACTTTGTCTGTTAATGGTTAAACCCACATTCAGAATGTAAATGATGTAGTTTTTCATAAATCTGGGGAAACATTTAATGTTTAAAACATTAAAAATCCTTCTGACATGGATAAATAAATCTACTGTTATATACTGTTCTATTTAATCTTCTGTCCCTCATGAACATTAGATGAACAAATTAGGAAAATTAAGCTAAATTGTTGCTATTGACCATGTAAATTGTTTAAAGACAACAGCTTTATTTGCTCTGTCTTATTCCAGCATGTGATGCATTTATACATCCTCTCATGTTTCACCAGGAAGTCTGTTTAAATGTACAGAGATCTCATAGATTCAATGTAGAAAAAACAGACCCATGAGAAAAAATTACTGTAATTTGATACAACTTGCTCTTAGTTTCACATCCATGTGCAAGGGTTTATAACCAGTTCCTCCTTAAAGAAAAAAACACTTTGCAAAGTACTTCCTTTTTCTGCAAAAACAAGGAATTGAGAATTTTGTCAAATGCTGCATCCTTCAGGTCAGTTTAGTTCACAAAATCTGAGTATAACTTCAAATCTGTGGCATTGATTTCCAGCTTATAAAGTTTATACACATCTACACATGAATCTTCTTTTGTCCTCTGTTTAAAAAAAAAAGTGATAAGAACTTCAAGCGAAAGCAACAACATCTTCTATCTTACAGATTTACAGCCAAAGCCAAATTCAACAAAGCAAGCCGTGTTGATTGATATCAGTGTGTTCCAGGTGTTTGGTCAGATCACCCAGGGACGAAGCAGGAGAATAACCTGTGTGCAGCTGATAAATGGAGCTCCTTTAAAACCTTTTCATAAGTGATTCCTTTTCTTATAGCTGCTCTGAATGTCTTAATGCTTTTATCTTTTGATGTGTCACCTTGGTAAAGAAAGGTCATCTGTTTATCTGATGGAAAACATGTTCCCACAGTCTAAAGACAGATGTTTAAATGTGGAGGGTAGAATAGATGTTTAGACTGATGTTTAGAGGAACTGCTTTTTGACATGATGAAAGCTTGTTTCTGCTATTAGTTTATTTTTAGGAGACAAAAACACCAACTAATATCTTGTGTTTAGATTTGATGGTTAGATGTCCCTTATAGTACATGATACTGTATGTATGATTTATAAATGTATGTTATTTCAGATAGGAATCAATCTGACCCACGCACTCAGATTTATACCAATACCAATTTATTTGTAGAGCACATTTTATAGGGAATGCACCGTCCAAAGTGCTGTACATTGAGTATAAAATAGCTAATCATTAAAAATAATTAAGAAATAAAACAATAAAAACAGTAGAAGCAATAAAAATAATAAAATCAGAACAGAATGTAAAAGGTTAAGATGTATTAAAAGCTAGTGAATAGAAATGCGTCTTTAACCGAGATTTGAACACTGTAACAGAAGGGGTGAGTCTGACATCCAGGGGGAGTTGGTTCCATATCTGTTTACCAACTTACTGATAGATAGAGCTTTACTTTTAACTGTTTGCATTTAGTTAAATGTTGTAAATATTTAATTTTAAAGAATTTTGAAAGCACAGTGTTAAGACTGTGATATGTTTGCACATGGTTATCCACAGTAATCTGTTTCACAGTTTCAACAGAGAGCTAATATCAGTACTTAAAGCTATAGTGCGTAACTTTTACATGTCCGTGAATGTCCGTTTCAGCCAAGCCACTATTAGAGGAGATGACACAATGCAGATTAAGCCGATCGGCTCCTCAAACATCTCACGGTATTTTTCAATATATATCATTTTTACTTTGCGTGTCGACCGGCGACATTCCCGCGCTGGCGCGCAGGAAATTACGTCTTTTACATCACAACAAGAAGGGAAGGGGAGGACGAGCGGAGAGTCTCGTAGCAGGAGATCATTCACTAACCTGTCAGTTACAAATTAGCAGGCACCTTGTCTCCCGTTTGTAATAAGCTATTTGCGTTTCTGCGGAAAATAAATAAAAAATACAATAATTACCTCTTCCGAAGAGTCCATCTTTTTTCAACAGCTGTCCTTATTCAAACAGAATAAAAATGTTGTGGAATCGCGAATCACAGCGGCAGAGGGATAGCGGTTGGGGGAAGGGGGGGGGACAGGTGGGCGTACGTCATATGGAAGCGCCAGCTTCATTGTTGTAATAATGCAAAATTCCGCTAGGGGCGACAGAAGTTACGCACTATAGCTTTAATAAAACTGTTTTCAAGCACTTCCGATTAAAATTCTTTCAAAATAATAGCAGATGCCACAGATAGCTTTGTGATGTTGTTATTTACAGTTCTATAGAACATTATTGTCACTATGTTAACTTGTTTTATCATCTGTTAAGGGTTCAGAATAAACAACAAGTTCCACCTTATTGTTTAATGCTTATATAGAGAATCGTGTGTCTTTTTCTAGCTAGTTTTCATTAATAGAAATCTGCATCTTGTCATCAAAACACTTCTTTTATTTGTTTGTTTTTGTACCTCGTTACACTGTATCACAGACAGCCCAACTGCACTTAAATAACAAAAAATCCTCTTGGGACCCACAAACCAGCTACTGTCTCCATCCTAGCAGCTTCTTTGCATCTTTACTTAACAGCTTTTACTCTCTGATAAAATGTGAAGGGCAAATGTGTCACATCTGTTATCACAGTGTTGTGTGACTTCACCTGCAGAAGGTTGCTTTTCATTTCATAGCTCATAAAAGTTAGAGGAGGACAACTTCTCAGCTTGCTGCAGCTGACAGTTCTACACCAGATAAGATGCAGCCCTGCAAAAAAAGATTGCTGCCCCCCCTACTAAACATGTACATGCACACTCCCACACACACTCTCATCCCCTGCTAAAAAAACTGCAAACAGAAGTGACAGAAACATACACCTATTACACTCCCTCTTTTAATAAAGGTCACATCACACCATCAGCATGAAATGGGATGTTTTATTCTGTCATTATGATCAAGAGACTAATGCTTATTTTTTATTTAACACAATTAGGTCTTGGGGGGTTTCGATATCTTAATGAGCTAGGCGTATTTGTTTTTACTCCTGCTGGTGCTGTGGTTATTTCTGTGAGTGTTGCTGATGTGTTCATTTGATGCTGCTGACGTTTTATTAGTTATTATACAAAGGATGACATCGAAGCCCTGATGTCTGCCTTTTACAGTCTTTGTAGTGTAAAGAAACGACTCTTATTGTCTCATTTTCACTCAGAAGGTGTTCCAGCAGCACCTAGTGAGTTAACGTTCCTTAGCTGCACGTGGAAACAAAAAAAAAAAAAAACAGCTGCTGGATTTCACACAGAATAAATGAATAGAACTGTAAATTCAAATCTGCTGTGTTTTAGCCTCAAAGGTTTTGGTTAATCACTCAGACATGACAAGTAAACTGGGAGGTTGTCATCGGAAAATATAATTACTTCCAACAATGAAAGCAGTTTTCAGTGTGCTCAGTTGAATTCTTAGTTTAATATTTATCACCTGGTGGCCTTTTCACTGGATGAAAGTGGAAACACAACCACAATTAGATTATTTATGATTAAACAGGTGAAGACATTTCAATAACAAGTTTACAATATTCAAAGTTTATCATGTAAATCTGTTAGAAGTTCTGATTGAGTTGTTTTTTTTTTTTTTTTCTGTTACTTTCTGCAAAACAACAGATCAGCTCTTGGCCAAAAAGACCTGCTGTGTGATGCAAGTAGACTAAGTAGACCACAGACTGAAAATATAAAACATATTTAAAATCACGTGGCTCGTATAAATCACAATTATTTTTCTCTCAGGTGTTACAATTCCGCCTTTTCTTTCAGATACCATTAACAAGTCATGCTTTGCAAGAACAAGCCAATTAAACTTTTTAAAGCGTTCACATCTTTGCCTGGAGTCATTTTCATGAAGAAAGTGTATGTGAAACAGAAATAAATAAATAAATAAATGAAGTTTTTTGGGGGGTTTTTCTGATGATAGAGCAGCATCATGACTTAGCAAGCTTTTATGATGTTCCTTCTGCTCTTAGATATTCAGATAATTGAATTTAATTTCCACTGTTCTCACTGAGGGACGTTAAAAACAGAATAGGGAAAAACCTGTAAAATGTGTTTACAACATCACTTATAAACTTGAATATTATGAGATGGAGCAGTTTCACATTCAATTGCAGGGATAAAAACTACTGGCAAACAAACTACACAATAAAATGCCAAGCAATAATTCACATAAAAACAACGATAAACTGCATATCTTTACGTCAAATCAAACAGCGTCTCTTACCATTAGTATAGAGATGTTTATGATTGTTAGGCAGTAAAAAAAGGTGCAAAAAAGATGAGTAGTGCTTTCAAACGATCAATATCAGCTATCCACATTTAGGCAGCATCTGAAGTTATTCATGACAGGGTTGGATTTCTGTTGGTACACTTTGCACTTTTCCATTTGATGTGGCCTGGGTGGCATTCTAATCTCTCTCTGCAAATTAACCTCAGACTAGCACTTGATATTTGGATTGGGGGAAACTAGGAGCACGGGGAATGCAGCACATTGATATTCTTCCCCCTATCTGGTAATGAAATTGCTTAGCGCTATTGCATCCTTTCAAGCATCACACCGTGTTCGCTCATATGGATTTAATCCTGTTGTGAGAGGCTGTTGCTGGGGGCAATCGGCACAATGTCAGTTTGAAAGTAATCCATTGAGTCTTAAATAAGTTGGGTGCTTTCATGTATAAATGTCTGAGTCAAAGAATTGTGGATGAATATTCAAGAATCTTTTAAAATCGTAAATAGAGACGGTTTTACATGCAGTAACTTTGTTTTCTGTTGATTGTTTTGAAAAGGAAAATTATTCATTAAAAATCACTTGTGTTTTGTTTGATCATAGTTCTAAAACAAACTAGCAATATCTAAAATAATTTAACTCTACAATAAGGTTATTATTGTTTTATTTATTGTTTTTCTTTGAATATTAAACATGGAGTGTTATATATTAACTGCCCCTGTTCCATTTAAGTAAAAATGACTGAAGATAATGATATTATAAATGTACATTTCAATCAGGATAAAACGTTTCTCAATTAAACTGAGAGCATAAGAGATAAGACACAGGAAATGACATTACCGTAATGCCGGAGTATTATAAGTCTTGTTGTTGACACAGCAGATAACATAATGACGTTGGTTTGATTGGAGGATTATTACATCTAGATTCGATGACCATCAGATATCCTCCACGTAGCTGCTGTTTGTCACTACATTGCCTTAAAGGAACCCTGCCTCCCTTCCAAACCTCATTTACTAATGGCTTATACCAGAGGAGAGGCGGGGTTATGAAATCATTTCTGAATGCATTCAAGTCTGTAAAAAGCAGCTGATTATAAATGAAGGTTACAAATGACTGTTTAAACAGAACCTCAAATCACTTTGTTTTTTTTGTCTGGATATTTTTTTCACTTCATGTGCATCATTCACTCGCTTCAGTGAAGCTGAATGTGTCATCTTACACGGACTGAAAGTACCAAGTTGTCTAAAATTATAATTGTAATCTTATATAGTGGGAGATGAGATTAGAGTGCCAACTGATGTGTGAAAACTCACAGTTAGTAGATTTTTCTTCCAATTAAGACTGTTTCTCTGTAGAGTTGTATGAACGTAATGGTTGATTACTGAGTCATTTTTTTCATTAGACAGAGATTATCATTAAAATGGATCTATAATTGTTAAAGATTTAAAAAAAAAATAGACACAGCTGCAAACATCTCTGACGTTAACTGGATGAATAATTATTTATTTTTCTTTAAAGATTTTTAGAATTTCAACAGGTTTTTATTTCAATTTGTTTACTTTCACATTTGTTCTGATATTTACATTTTTTTAAATTTTATGATCATTTCAAGTTCTATTATTTTAAAAGGTACAAATGTACTTAAATAATATTGATAATATCTGACTAATATTACTAGTTTTAATAGCACTCTGATCAAAGTTAGGAAGAGTTTCTAGACTTTTTATTTTTGGGGTCAGTTCAGTGATGTCGAACAGACAGAGCTGTAAATAACTTTCTTCATCACCAAAAGGTTTTAGCTTTGTAAACACTCTAAAGAAAACATACTGTGTGGTCTCTCTGCCACAAAGACACTGACAGCAGAGCCTTTAAGTCCTGTGTGTTCAGACCTGGAGCTGCCACATATTAGAATTGTCACGTATCCCCCTCAACTACCTACTGCTGGTTGCTGGTTCTCTGTTTGTCCTTGACATTTCAGAAATACTCCCAGTGGCTTGACGAGCACAGCATCGCCTCCCATCCTATTTCTGCTAAATCCACAAGAACCAAAAGTCCGCTGCACGTACAAAGGGTGTAACGGTATACAGAAATCATGCGTGGCTTTTTAAAGTCACAGTTTGGTGCACTTTTTGGTAAAGCACAGACAGAATTTTTCTATACTTCCAAGCAAGAATTTTGCTCTGTTTGCAAAGCAAAACGGTTTATTTTGACTGATGTTCTGTTTATGAGTGCTACTTTTTTGTATGATGTGATGAGTTTTCACAGCACTATGCTTTAAATAAGAAATTACACCACTACAAAATGACTTTTCATATTTGAGAACGCTTGTGTGGATTGCAGTGTAATACATCAGTCAATCTCTGCTAAATATCATGTAAATAAAGTGCTAATCTACACATGCTAAACATCTGCAGCCCCCTCATCGCTTCATAGAAATCTAGCAGCAAAATAATGATGGTTTAGAGAGATTTTAGCACCAAGTTTTGAAGTTACTCAGTCTGTGTGCAGTAGAGCTGTCAGGGTTATTTTTGGACAGTGATGTGCATTTAGATTAATGGTTCAAAACAAAAACTCAATCTCAAGAATTGTTGTGTTCAGAGCACTATGGCTTGGGAGCTGATAGCCCATCTAAGCTGACAGCACTAAATTAGTGCTGGTATCATGGATGTATTAAAGCTCAGCTCATAGTTTATCACATACACTCACCACACAGAATCACACCTTAAATCAACCTAAGAGCCATGTCATTTGTGACAAAGCCTCCCGTTGAGCGGCTCCACCAGTCTGATGTCATCTGATCACAGCCGATGAAAGCCCATCCACAGGAAATTCAGGAGCACCTTAATGGCACCTTTTTGAACCGCTCACCCGCGAGGATTGAGCGTGAACTGTAATTGGCACAATATATCTCATCCTATCAGTTTCTGTGGAGAATAAAAAGGAAGAGGCTACCGGAGAGACCTTTTACTCCAGTCGTGACTCTCCAGAGGTCACCAACATTCAGAGACAGACACTACCTCGGAAATTAAAATGCATCACATGCTGCACTTATAAAGCTGCCTCATCTGCAGAGCAGTGTCATATTTCAGTGAGGTTTGACAATTCTGGTGCTTCACAGCTCACATAAAAAGGCTCCATTTTCCTCTGCCAAGCAAGACTATTGTTGAGTACTCGATTTCTTATCTCTGCTGTACTCATTTTGGTCCCTCACAGTAACACATTGTTCATTGTCACAGGTTTAAGAGATACTAATGAATGTGATTTCTTTATCTTCCACATGTATTTCTAACTGCTGCATCTGTTTGCCTGTTTGACTTGAGCTGGGAGGTTCTCAGTTATAATTACCTCAGTGCAACAGTTATGATAAAGCTGAATGACTTTTAGATTGTGTTTTGTGATATTTTTTCTTTCTTATAGTTATTTTGAATCATTTACAGAGTTCCAATGACTCGGATCACATCTCTCACTCGGTATGACATCTGTCTTTTTCTCTGTTTGTCTTGAATTTGTGTTTCAGATTCAGAATGCAGATGATGTCTTGATTACTCCCTTGGAGAAATTTCGTAAGGAACAAATTGGTGCGGCGAAGGTAAGAGACTTCCTGCGTGTGCAATTAGCAGCTGAACAGCGCTGTAGACTTCATGTGACCTGACACCCTCACCCCAACCTCCGGCCTCCCCCCACCTTCTGTAAATCATTAATTAAAACTAAAGCACGACACTGCCAAGAAAAGTGGCCTTTTGCTAATTAATCAAACAAGTAGAGGTTATAGACAAAAGATGTTCATTTGTAATTTTGTTACTCAAGGATATCAGACCTACTTGTTTGTTGAGGGTTTACTAAAATCATATGGCCTCAACATTTAATCTGTGATAGAAACAGTTTTCTTGTGCTTTATTCTAAATTTCATGGTGCATTATAAACATTAGATTTTGGAAACCATATTAAATATCCCAGAACTGAATGTGTAATAGTTACATCAGTTCATGTTGCTCCAAAATTGTGCAACAACTGCATTTTCTTCACTCAAATCCCGGTAGAGAGACAGCTTGTGTCTTGCTATGTCAGGGCATGACCTTAAACATCTCCATCCAGCTTGATGTTTAATAATGCTGACACTTGCTGTGTCACATTGTAGACAGGCAACATTTTTTTGGCCAAAAAAAGTAGTAGAATGAAAATGAAGGAAAAAGTCTGTGGACTCTTCTGGTTACTGTTGGTAGTGAAATCAGAGAGTGTTTTATATGTTTTTGTTCAAGTTGGATGAAGTTTGTCACTTTAAGAAGATGTTTCCATTTCTGCCTTATCGGATTCATTAAATAAATCAAATAGCCCAACAATAGATTAGAAAATATTTTTTTTATTAAGCATTCATGTTGTAAAATATTTCCAAAGCTTTAGTTTCATTTTCCAATCATGGCAGCTTTGTAGCAGAGTTAAAAACCTTGGTCAAAAACTTGGTTCTGCTCCCGGTACATCAAACAATTTTTCTGTGAACTGATGCTTGTGATAAAATGATTAGAATTCATCTCAAAAGATGAAACATTCAGATTCAGTGTTTTTTACGTTTTGAAGCATCTTCTGCTGACACACTACTGACTTTCCTAATCTACTAAATACAACTTGAGGCCCAGATTCATTAATAGAACAGTTTTTATTTGAAGTTTCTTTAGAACTTTTATTTGAGGATATCACATTATTCTTATGTCTACACTATGGTCCTAAATTAGAGAAGGGAACCTAATGTTGTTCTTCTTAAGCTTTTTTATTTTAACATCTTAACAAAAACAATGTTTTATACTGATATAAATTTGAATATTTATGAATACATACATGGTCAGGGTTTGAAGTTATATAACTCTTTGTGTTGAGATGTTACAAAAACACCAAGTTATTGTTTGTAAAATATACACATTTCATTATTCATCAGTTCCCATAATGCAACCCTGCATAAAACTACATCGTATACCATTTTATAGAGGTTGTTTTGCATTTCACCTTTTCTTTCTTGTCTTTCTCTGGTCCTCCAAAATTAAATTTCTCTGAAGATGAACATGTTTAATTTGTTTCTCATTGCTGTAATGAGATTATTGTAATCATGTTACATGTGGTGCAGTCTTCTGCAACTTATTGAATGTAGATGACTGATATCAGCTGGGGTCCTGCACACTGTTGCTTGAGGGCATCCTGGATTCAGAGTGAACCTGTTGTTGAAGCCCATGTTGACTCTGAGACTCTAAAGAACAGTGTGGGTTTGTAGCTACAAGCCATGCTTTTATTTCTGACCAATCCAAAGACATAATATAAAAGCACAGCAGCATGTTTGTGGTCAGTCCCTTGGTGAGATCACACATGAGTGAGATGGTAGAACTCCAGCCTTGATGCAGCTCCCCCATTGAGTGTTGGACTCCACTGCACAAAGTCCACTTGAATCATTTGCACATCTTAACATACCCTTTATCATAGTGAGACTCCTCAGCCTTAAAGGGGGACTCTTTCTTTTGGGATCGGGGGGGAAGGGGGTTATTTTATATGACTTGACATCTATTGGTCTGCAGAATAAGTCATCCTGCTGTACTTGAGTGATCAGACCAACTTGGATCATAATGAAACTCTGAGATCATCACTCTTCTCCACTGATCAGACTAAATAGCCACTTGTGTTTTCACCATAATAAAATAGCACATTTTTCTGCCATGTCTTTCTTTCACTCTACTACATCAACATTCTCAGTGTTATTGCTCTCACAGTCTGTTTATAAAATGGTTTCTTAAAAGCTATAGCCCCCATCACTCCCACTACCTCTTATTTCCTCTGACCACTTCCTCCTAATGGCTCTGTCCCCCTACAGCCTATCCTCCACTAAACATTAGCCCAACTAGAGTGAGATAAAAGGCAGACATCACGAGTGGCTGAGTAACTTTCCACAGTTCCGAGAATCTGTACAGATCTGCTGGCTGTCCTTTCCAGTTATTGCACTTGATGATGACTGAGAACCTCAGATGAAGAAACCGGGAGTTCTTGCCTTATTTGGGCATGCTGGGAGTAATCCACTGAGGTTATGGACCAGTTTATTAACTTTTTAGGAACAAGCACAACACTTCCATGGCTATGACGCACATGCACATTCATCCTGCTTTAAACAAGGATGAACTGAATGTTCTGAAATAAAGCACATCAAAACTCACCGAAAGAAAAACCCAAGACCTCAAACAGTTGTGTATTTTCAGCAGAACACCATGTGTGTTGGTTGCCAATCAGAATATTGGGCCCAAAATCATCATAGTTTCTGATACATTTCTCCGTAGTCAGAGATGTGAAAGATTCTCAAATTAAAAAAGGGAAGTATCGGAAGTGAAGTAAGAAATGAAAGTTTGTTCACTGTTCAGTTTTTTTATGTTGATACACTTTTATGTTTAGTGATTATTTAAAAATATTATCATTGTTTCAAATTCCTTACCATGTTTTCTTTCATTCATTCTTGTTTTTCATGAAGATTTAATAATTTTAATACACCCATTCTTAGTAAAGTAGAGCGCACATCCAAATGATGTTTTCATTTATTCAGCTCCTCAACATCATAGCTCACCACTGAGATTTTCAAAATTAGGTCTGCTGTAGGGGTCCTCACATGAGCTGCATTATGAGAAGCATTACAGAGACCATTATATGGGAGTAAACGATGAAGGTTGTTTAGATATCAGAAGATTCGGGGCTTGTTATAATCCTGAAAGTGTGAAATGAAATTGGCAACAATATAAAAACTCAAAATAACAACCAAGATTCTATAGAGTCTGTAGGGAAATACTGTCTCTTTCTGTAGAAATATTATTGTTTCTTCAATTTCTCACACTCGTGATCTTATAATTAGTCATTAAAACAAGATGCCCTTTAGCTTTTTTTATTTTACATTAGGACTCTGTATTATGGCTGCAAAGCAACCCCCACTTGAAGCCAGCGTTGGTTTTTAAACACGTACCAGTTCAGCCAGCTGAGCCCTGTGATAATATGTGATTTCCTATGTTATCATTTATCAGATTTGTTTACTAAAACTACATACAATGTTTTAAATATAAGCCTCAATGTATTGCTGTTGACACATAGTCTGATATTTGGTGTCTGGTCTGTAACATTTAGATGTTTCGCTGCTTCAACTTGCCTGATTCAAATAACTGAATTTCCCACTCAAACTGCAAGATATAAAAAAACTGACTTATACTCAGACTTAGAGGATTATAGGTAATGTAATAATAACTAATCAAATATTCAAACTTAGCAGATAGTGATCACTCCAAAGGTTTTGTAAATATCTCACCTAATAACATCTCTGCAGATGTTAGTGAATAATTGGAAGTTATGCAGACTAAATATGTCTTATTTTGTTGTTTTTTTATCTTCCTCAACACATCGTACAGCACTCCACTCAATAAAAAAGTAGCATCCGTTTGAAAAGCTGTTCATCTTAATATCAGAATTTGACAAGCAGCCACAGGAGACTATAAGCAAGGTTAAACTTTACTTATTTAAAACCTGGAGCTATTCGCCATAAATGGTCAAAATTCAGCATTCGGAAATAGGAGACAGCCACATCAGTCAAAACAGATTTAATCTAAAGAGGATAAACATAGGGTGTATTGAAGGTATGTATTAAATACATAATGTTTTTAGAGGAAGATAAACAAGAAATGACTCATTACTGATTTTCTGTTGTTATTGACAGTTTTAACATTAACACGCGTGTCAGAACCGATTTTGACCTTATAAGTAAATAATACAATGTTTCTTTGTTATTTTATGAATTAATGGAAAATTTAATATAAGTTTATGGGAGATAAACCAAAATAATAATCTTAGCTGAAATGAATCACACCAGATTTAGCTGCTAACTAATTTCCATCTCCAGCATAGGCTGCCATAATTGTACAAATTTCTTTTATTCCTTTACTCTTTACTCAACTTAAAAATCCTCACCACAGTGAATCCATGGAATCATTTCGATGAGTTAACGTGACAACGTCTAGTCTTCTTAAATCATTTTTCATGTGTTTTCACTTCTGTTCTGACCTGGAAGTGACTCTGAATATTAGACAGAGCAGCTCAGTTTCCTGTCAGTTCCTCTTGATGATGAACTTTATGTGACTTTCTTCATCGCCTCCAGGATTTTAATAAAGACAAATTTCTGTGAAAACATTCTTGATAATAATAAAATAAACTCAGAGCTAGGCAGCAGTCAAAGTTCATTTTATTTTTTTTATCTTTAACCTTCAAAGGCGGATTGAGTAGCCGTTATAAGAGATATTAAAATGAAATTCATAAGAAAAAAAAAGTCTAACTGGCCGTCATTATAAAATCTGTTGGATGGATGGGCTCAATTTAGACATTAATAAATGTAGCAGGTTGATTCAGGCTTTGTTGAGTTTTTAAGCTACTTGTTATTTCAGGGTGATGCAGGTAGGAATGTCGACGTTCATCTTGACAGGAAGAAGCCAGAGACATCACATAGCAGACAGTTTATTATAGACCAACATACCAACGGAACCTGTCAAGCATTTTTCACACATTATAATAGTAAAAAGACTTTTAATGATTCAATTTATGAAGTTAAAAGCTTTTTGATAAAAAATAATATGAATATTCATCAACAAATGCATGTTATATTTGTGTTTTGGTTTCTTTCAATTTTTATTTTGACTAGGTTTCCCGTTTACCCTGCTTTAAATATGGTTGACTTAGAGGTCTGGGTATTTATTTTTAAACTTCTCTGAAGCAGATGTTAGTAATTATTTCTTGCTAATTGGCTAACCTCTTCCTGCTTGTTATATCTCCCCAGAAATTGTGATTTTCAGGTTGGAAAGAAAGACTTTTTTATGTTTCTTTTTTATGGTGGCATTGGGGGGTTGGCGGGGGGGGCGGGTTGTTTAGCAAAGTAACAGAAATCTATCTGAAGTCTTGTGCTTTTTGTTTTCCTTGTTCGTTTGAGAGTCGCTCATGTGTAGTGGGACATCAAAAAATAATTCAGCTATTGCCATTTTGTCATCACTATGTGCCAATATGCCAATTAGCTGCCTCTAATGAGCTAATAGAGAAAGGTTGGAGACTGTTCCTTTTCATGTCACTGCTCAGAGAATCAATTTATTAAGAACATGTGCCAAAATATGCTCCACATAATGCCTGGCTCTCCGTTAATGTTGGCATTAGGTGTAGAAAAATAGAAGTGTCCAGTAGATGTGTGATGTCTGGGTTTTATTTCTATAAATGAAATACACAAGGCACATACACATATAAAGACACATTTGACTTCCTTTACAGCTTACTTCTGTTGCTATGGTGTTTGAAGGCTTAGAGAAGACGGCCCTGAGGCTCGTTATGTCCAGTGGTAAACTTGCAGAGTAAAACCAGAGTCCAAATATTCCTCCTGCAGTCTTTGTGTCAGTTCACAACATCCTGACTTCAGAAAAACAGCCATGATGATCAGAAAAAGCTGCCTACATTTGTTCCCCTGTGTACTTTTCTCCCAGAGTTCTGATTTTTAAAAATTAGCAAAGTTTCCCGCTATTATACCTGCCAATAAAGCACTCTTAACAACAGCATGAGGCTTTACCAGTTTGAAATTCCACTACAAAGCAATCTGCATCTGAATATTTTCCTGTTGCATCTGATTTATTCATGAGTGAGTACAAAGCAATCAGATGAGAAAATCTCCCAAATGATAGGTTCATGTGCGCTCTGTGTGCCACAGAGTGTTGGCAAGTGCTTTCATTCTATTCAGCTTGATGATCGCTCTCCAGCGCTGCCATTACTTTGTGTCAGAAACTTCCTCCTAATGTTCACCTCTGGGTATAGATCCATTCACAGCGAGACCCTTCGCCCCAAGTGTTTGACTTCAAAGTCTTTTATTTGCACCAACTTTCCATAAAGTTCTTTTAATTGTATTTGCTCATATTCTGTTTTTACAGCACTAACATTGATCAAATAAAGGTGTAGAGACACTGAACGCCACTGAACGCCAGGGTATCGTTACATTATACCAGTTTATACGTCCTGCTAGGATCAAAACATTACTTACTACCACAAATATTCACGGCATATTCACTGCCTGCTTGGTGTAAGTGTGAAAGAGACTCTCCACATTTTTTTTTTATTATTATATCATAAGGAATTTTCCAGCATGTTCACACTGGTCAGCAGTGTCGAGAGATTCCTGCTGTGACGGTTGGAGTCAGCTAAAGCTTTTAATTTGATTTGTGTGTGTGTGTGTGTGTGTGTGTGTGGGTTTGTTTGTGTGTGTGTGTGTGTGTGTGTGTGTGGGTTTGTATTTCTGACCTCCTGGGGACCCGTTTCCTGACTTTTACTATCTTTCTGGGGTCCGAGGGTTCTTGTGGGGACCGAAGCCTGGTCCCCATGAGGGGGACTCCCCTTTTTAGGGTTAGGGGTTAGGTTTATAGGTATGGTGTGAATAGAGTTTTAGTTAGTCTTAGGGTTAGTTATAGATCAGTAATGGTTAAGGTTAGGAAAAGGGTTTGGGTTAGGTATAAATCTAGTTACTAAAACCAATGGAAGTCAATGGACGGTCCCCATAAGGATACCAAAACACACTTGTGTGTGTGTGTGTGTGTGCGTGTGTGTGTGTGTGGGTATTTTTCTAAAGGGATTTGGTCAGGCACATACTCATCAAATAATGTCAAATCACCAGCAGTCACAGTGGCAAAAAACTAAAACAGATATTAAGCTATCTTTTGTTTGTTAGAAATAAATAAATATTTTTTGGGAAATGTGTTTCCCATTACTGTGTTTTAATCATGTGTGTATTTTGTTGTTTTCTTTTCCTTTGTTTTAGAAACGAAGCACATACAAAATTGATTTTTTTTTCCCTTGCTCTTGAAAAAGTCATTTTTTGGGCCAGACAACATTAAAAAAAATAGAAATAAGATGCTACTACATGAAATTATCTATTGATTTTTGTGCTGTAGGTATGTAAGAGCATCACAGTGTCTTGTTGAGAATTCCTTCGTTTAACTGTTGTGGGAGTTGTTCAGACAAAACACTATTCATATCAGTAGCTGCTCGATTAGACTTGCTAAATTTCAGGGCCATGAGAATGAAAACAAACAAGCAGGATCTGGTTCCGATGTCCGTTTCCTGACACTTTCTCCATCCTCCCTCCCCCGTTTTGTGTCTGTCCTTTAGCTCTGCATGTAGAGACATGGGCATTAAGTAGGCAAAGCCTGGTTTTGGAGGTCGCACTTGCAGATGAGACACATGAATGCCCTCATCCAGTAAGAAGATCTGTCTGCTTGAGCAGAGTTTGATTAAGGCCTGCAAATTGGATCTTTTTTAGGGGGAGAGTGGAATGTTGAATCTCTTAGTCCATATGTTCTATAAATGGGACTCTGGCCTGTCTGAATCTTGGCACTGTTGAGCTTGTCTTATTACTGCAGGTGGACAGTTGTGCATATCAAGGGTGGAATATGCTAAGAGCATCCAGCCAGTCCTCCCCCTGACTATGTAAGATGCATTATTCTATTTGGGATTTACAGTGTTATGTATTTTGCTTTGAACTCACGGCCTCAGCTGAAGCACCTTATTGATCAAGCATAGATGCGCTGACATTGTCGGCTTGTCATTATACATGTTTTATGCCACTTTTATGACCTACAATAATCTATTGACAGAATTTTAAATGAAAAGTGGTCAACAGCTCGAGAAAATGTTCTGTAGTTAGACCTCCACCTAGTGGTAATTCACTTTCACTCCTCAGATCAAAGATAAGAGTATTTTTTCCAGGTAATGTTTAAGCCTTTTGTGTGTCTTAGGAGGTAAAGAAGAAATTTGATAAGGAAACAGAGAAATACTACTCCACACTTGAGAGACACCTCAACTTGTCATCCAAGAAGAAAGAGGCGTATCTGCAGGAGGTAAAACCAAAACAAATTTCCTCATCCTTAACATGTATTTGAATAATACTGTTTTATGGTCGGTTGAGTGTGCTGTTGTGTGCACATGGGTTTTGTGCACTATTCTTTGATGTATGTCTCTCTCAGTGCACACTGTTTCCGTGTGGTTATGTAAGCATTAACTCTCCGTCCACTTCCTCAGGTTGACTCATGTCTTTGTGAAAGCACTAACTCTGTTTTGTTTGCTCATTCTCAGGCTGACACACAGATTGACAAGGAGAGACAACTCTTTTATGATGCATCCCTTGAGTATGTTTTCAAAATACAAGAAGTGCAGGAGAAGAAGAAATTTGAGTTTGTGGAGCCGGTAAGAGAGCACATAAAGATGCGCCATTGGTTTCATTTTTTCCACAGCATTTTTATGTCATTTAAGTCCAAATTCCATCCATTCTTTCAACACATTTTATCTAGAAGTGACATCTTAAGTGTTTTATTTAAATGACAGAAAAGATAAAAAGCACAAGCATTATATAGTATTTCCTATATTGTTTATCTTAATTATAAACTCATGCATTCTGATTTTCTATGTAGAGTAATTTCTAACAACTTGAGTGCAGAAGTTATAAAGAAATATTTCATTCTTTTGGCGTTTAATATTAAGACACGTGAGATGGGATCAAAGTGTCGGTTTTAAGGGCCCTTTCTCCCATTTGTTTACATCCACTGGCAACTTACCCATAAACCTGGGCCAGAAATGCAAATCTCCTGCCTGCAGGTATTGATGGGAAAAAATGACAGGGCTCAGCCTTGCCTGTGATGAATCCGGGCACAGATAAGGTGCTTCATCCTTGTTCATTTGATATACCAAACCTTAGCCTAGAAATCAAATCAGTGGTTGTGTCGGAGGACTTGACTGAGTGCATCTGCGTGTTTGTGGGATCCTCTGTGCTCGAGATGAGATCAGTTTTTCCTCCAGCTACACTACCAGTGCTTTTTTTTTTTCCTACAACGGTCAAGGATGTTTGTGTGTTATACAGAAAGTAAGATCAATATCTGTCAGCTATAAAGAGCTGCAACTTTTAGAAACTTTTTTCTCTGCCTTCAGCTTATCTACAGTGTTAAGTGCACACACATGAACATTTTTAAATGTACCAGTTTTTCTAACAAATCAAAAAAGTGGAAAATATTTTTGTATTATTATTTTTTTATAGAATTTGAGCTGTGCTTTTTTTGAAAGGCTATGAACAATTTTTGTCTTACTTGATGTAGATCGCTGTTTGAAGGGCCTCAGTTGGCAGAAATAGAAATTATTTCTGGGCAGAGGTCAACACCAAGATTTGTGTTTCTCTGTTCTCAAAAATTTGCCCTGCACTTATTTTCCCCCTGTACAGTAGTTCTGGAACAAATGATTTAAAAATCAGTCAGGTGTTTTACATGCTAAACAAAAAGGGCTAGAAAAAGCTAGCTTCACTGCTAAGTTCCACAGCAAATAATCACTGAATTCTATGCAGTGTGATGCAAAATATAGTTGCAATTTCAAGCTCTGTAAAATATATTCACGTGAACTTGCTTTCTGTGATTAGTCATTAATCCACCAGTTCAGTCAGAGCTAATCTTTTTTTCACCAAGCCATGATTGGTCAAAGAGCTATCTATAACAGGTAATAGCTTCAGAACTAAAATACATTTCAAATTGTTTTAACTAAGTATTATAAATTAAGTTTTATTAAAACATATGTATGGACAGATGTACATTCAACAGGACAAAAAAACTGATGGCTAATAACATAAAGATATTGTGTCATTTTCTGAGATTACTTTGCTTTTTTTAGGTTTCTAACAGATTTCTCAGACCATTGTGTGAATTAGTAACTGGGTTCTATTATGTATTTTACCTCTGTACTTCACAGTCAAATATTGTTCCTTTTCCAGCTCTTGGCCTTTCTTCAGGGTTTGTTTACATTCTACCATGAAGGATATGAACTGGCTCATGAATTTGAGCCATACAAACAGCAGCTTCAGTTCAACCTTCAGAACGTAAGTCTGAACACCTCAATGGTTGTACACAAAGGCAACCAGCCACATAATCAGATTCTGCAGCTTATCATACTGCAGTATAACAAGCAGAGTTTGCACTGTGATTGCACAGAGGATAGATATTTTCAGTGTTGCGTTGCAGGCCGTTACTGCAGGCCATTTAAAGGCACTGTGTCAAAAAACACTTACGACTTGAAAATAAAACTGCAGCTACTGCCATGCCCCGCTTCCATCACTGCGACCTCAATGCTTTCAGCCTGAGGCTCCAAATTTTTCTCTGACCTAAAATGTCAGTGGCATTGCTCTGACAATTTTCACTTCATAACCCTCTCTCCATGTCTCAATGCAGAGAGCACTAATAAGACCTGGAAAAGGTGAGGCTGTCTCAGCACTCACTTTAAAATGTGAAACAGCTCCATGTTGACCTTTTTGACTTAACATCTGAATCTGAAATTTAAGAAAATACATATTTCTAAATGTATATTTAATATTATTTGCAAGGGTGTCGTCATGTGTCACAAATTTGAGGCATTGGTCACATTATTTCAAATCCACTAGAACTTAAAACTATTGAGTCATGCAATTATTTCACATTTTTTGCAAAAAAATATATCATCAGTAACACATTTATTTAATCCTCCATTTTCCACATAGACACGGAACAACTTTGTGAGCACCAAGCAGGAAGTGGAGAAGCTGATGAATAGGATAAGAACTGCAGATCAGGACTATAAACCTCCAGGCCAGTGGACGATGGAGGGCTTCCTGTATGTCCAGGAGAAACGTGAGTCTTCCTATCGGCGCTCCCAGCCTTCCAGCTTCAATTACAAGTCCATGGTTTTACATCCATCACCATAAACATGTCTCAAGTTCTCCCCAGCCTCTTCAGAGGAGATCCTCACACACAAAGCTCATAATTCATCTTGTTTACCCATCCACTTTGATGTGCTCTCAAACGTGTATGCATGTAAGGGGTGTAGCCACAAATAATAGATTTTTATCAGCAGCCATAAACAACTTTTGATTTATCACAGTTTAATTGGACATTGATTTTCAGAAGTCTTTCCAGAAGCTCTGCAGAACAGTTTGAGCACAGCTTGTGTTTTCTTCCTGTTTTCTGTCACAGGTCCTCTGGGATGCACATGGACACGTCACTACTGCACGTATGAGAAAAGCAGCAAGACCTTTACCATGGTCAACACTGAAAACAAGTCAGCTGGGAAACAGGTAGCTCAGTTTAGTTTAGCTTGCTTTGCTTTGTTTGTAGATATGCATGATAAAAGTGAGCAAGTGTAATCTGTGTGGGTGAAACAAAGAGCCCGCTTGTTTCTTCCCCGAGGGAGGAAAAAAGGAAAACCGTCAACGTTACCAAACTGGCACGGAAAACAAAAGACTTGTTAAGGCAGAGTGAAAAAAAAATGACAAAGATGACAAAATCCACAAATAACAAGAAAGAAAAAGTCAAGGAATAAAAATAGCATTTAAACAGAGGATGTTAGTGATTTATGATTAGATTAACACATTTATTTTACTTATTATTATTCAACCTTTTGTGTATTAAATTAACAAATTACTTCTAACTTACTAGTCTTGACATTTATAGAATCACATTAATTTTGAATGTTTACAATGAATTTGTGCTGAAACTTTAATGCATTAATTCATTTTCCTCTTTATATTAGGTTGACTGATTAAGTGTAGTGTTTTTATGTCTTTGTCTATGTTTTTTTGTCTGTCTGTGTGTTTCTGTGTGGATCTTTGTGTTTCACTATTAGAATGGCCTCATCCCAGGTCAGCCAGAGAAATTCAAGCTCAAGTCCTGCATTCGGAGGAAAACCGACTCCATCGACAAGCGTTTCTGCTTTGATATTGAAGTGGTAGAGAGGTCTGTGATGCCTTTCCACAAAAATCTCTCATATAGTCAAAAAGCAGAAATAAAGTTTGATATTTGATGCTTTATCCTTCACATCCATATTTGATCTTGTTTGATCTTATAACCCTGAGTAAAATGGTAAACCATATATGATAATTGGAATTGTGTTACTTTCACTCTGTAGCAGAGGATTTGTGTCAGACCCAAAGACTAAACAAATGGTTTTCCCTCATTTACAACTAACTTTCTAAGATCGATGAACTGCATGTGGAATGTTTTGTTCTCATGGATTTTGTGTCTCTTGAACTCATTCTTCATATTTGAACATGCAAAAGCAGTTCAGGTTGAATTCACATCTTTAAAGACTCCATTTGTCCATGTTACAAGTCTTATTCTCTGTATATGTCCTGCATGTTCCTCATATCCCTCCCTGTTGAGCTCCTGTTTGCCATGTGTCTGCGACGTTGATATTTATTCTATTTTGTGAAGCTACTCCATCTTTTCTCTGTGTCCATGTCATTGTAGAAATGACATCTGTCGTGGAACTCTTTTCAGACCGCTTCAGTTTTTCTGTAAAGTCCGGTATGTGAACTGACCAGTGTTGCCCTTTCAGAGCAGTTGCATGTGCTGAGTGTGCTGCATGTGCTGCATGTGTTGCATGTGTGCACTCAGTCTCAAATCCAATGCTAGTAATCTCTGCTACCCTCTTAACGCTTCACTAAATCAGACACAATATGCTCAATAAAAACAAAAATATTAAGATATTTAATTTAGATTCAGTTTGTCTTTTTTTTTTTTTTTAGAAATTTAAACTCTTCTTGCTTTTTGGGAAGATTCACTGTTGATTTGTATTTGGGAGTCAAATCTCTAATCCTATTTCCATAAAAGACCTATATCAGAAACTTTTAAAATGATCTCAACTGACTAGACTAAGGTTAATATGTGCTAATCCAAAAAGTCTATTCTTCAGATTATGGAAAAAGCAAAAATTTTGTGTGTAATTGTCGTATAGCAGCAGCAAACCCAGTTTTGCTCATCCCTGGTGAGCATAGCTGAGCATGGACAGTAGTTTATTTGCTCAACAACTCATTTATCTTACACCACGATGCCCTAAGGTGCAGGTTCCAGCCATAAAAACAATGTGAGCTGAGCTCCAGTCAGATTCCAGCTCATCCATTCATCCTTATTATAACCCAAACAAGTTGTCACACCTCTGACCTGACCACAATCAAGCCAGCCATCCATCTCATTCTCACAGGGATCATTCAGAATCAGACTGTTAAACAAAAATGAAAATACTTTTATTTTAATTACTACAGATTTAGAGATGGTCTGTTTGTAAGTTGGCTGCATTGCAAATGTAGGAATGTTAGTAAAATGTAGCAGTAACTTTATAGAAAAATAAAAAAATGTCCGTTTTATTTGGCCAGCCTAATGTCACAACTGTCAATCAAACTCTCCGTTGAGATGATTATTACAGAAAAGAATAGTCAAACATCATTGTGGAAATGATGTGGGCATCATCATTAGGAATTTTTTCCTTCCATGCGGTGCTGGAGGTTTTAAAATTAAATGTCAAACCAAAACCTTCATCTTTGCCATTTAGTTGAAATGATCAGCTAATTGTAACAATTACAAATTGGTAAGGCTCCATGCTAATACTAACTGTCACTACTGGGAACGGGAAAAGACTTTTAATTTTTCCTGAACCATCAGTTTTATTTCACTGCTAGCTGAAGCCATTCTACAGTCAAATAGCACTTCAGTTGAGATTTAAGTTTTATAGATTATACAAATACATAAAGCAATGCATGTTGGGTGCAAAAAATGAATCACTCTAACATTAGGCATGTGTGGCTTTTAACTGGGAGTGGATTGTAACGCACAAATACGAGCGAGGACACAGTTTGAAGTCAAGCATTTGCACACAAGCTATTTTTGCTACACTAGTCCTTTTATAGTTGAATCAGCCAGTGTAAACATGGTCTGCTTAGAGGCCCCACAGCAATGAGATCATACTGAGACCAGCTCTTCTCCTAAAACCTTCCAGGCATGGCGTTATGACACTGCAGGCACTGTCAGAGTCCAACAGAAGACTGTGGCTGGAGGCCATGGATGGCAAAGAGCCGGTGAGCATCTCTGCCTGTTTATATTTGAAATATTTATTTTGTGCTGCCTGTTTTTTTTGGCCAGTGCTTTCTAATTCTTTGTTTAAAAAGGAGTTATTTGTCACTGGCACCCTCTTCTGGTGGTTAGAAATTATTAAAGACAAACAGAAAAGAAAAGCTGTGTGCTGAAATTGCTGAGACTGTTTATAGCACAAGTATAAATAATGTGTCAGATAATTTTCAGTCTCTGAAATAAATGCAGTTGAAACATTTTCCCCAAAACTTTTTTCCAGATTTACAACATGCCAGCTATATTAAGCAAAAAGGAGGAGAGTAAGTCTGTCTCTTTTTTATCTTTCTAAACCTCTTTCATCATCTAAATGTATGTTAATTGTTCACAACGGTAGAAAGATCCATCAGCACATAAATTACAAAACGGAGACTTTATTACCTGTAGCTATCTGAGCTCATTAATACGATTATTTGACATTCGCCCACTCAGCTGACACAGTGGAGCCCTCCAGTAAGAGGGGTTGTATCTTATTAATCTTGTTAGTTTGAGTGTAGGCATAAGGGAAAACTGATTATTCCTGCATGATGTGTAGTTAACCCAACTGTTAATTGACATGTCAGCCCTGTTCCTCTGTTATATTGCAGCGTATCTTAACGAGGCAGGTTTTAACTTCGTAAGAAAATGCATTGACCTGGTCGAGAAGAGAGGTGAGGCATTCAAATCTCAAAGCATTCATGTGTCAAATTACTTAAATACAGGCTGGTGCTGATTATGATTACCAGTGCACTTGTTTCATTAGACAATATGACAAAACAATACAGTGGCATATGACTCTAATTAAACTGTCAATTTCAGTTCATTAATCTAAGGTATTATCTTGTTTTTTTATTGTCACATAGGCATCAATACCATGGGCCTTTACAGAATTGGAGGAGTCAACTCCAAAGTTCAGAAACTGATGAGCACAGTCTTTTGTAAGTAGCAGAAAGATTCTACAGTGTGGGTCATCAAACACCACATTTACACATGAAATTACTGATAACAGCATTTTTTTGGTTTAGTGTTACAAGACATGAAAAACAGTTGTAATACATCATAAAATTTGTAAAATGGATGTTGTGGTTGGGCTGTACATTGGAGTAGTGGGTTAGCACAGTGGACTGGCAGCAAGAAGCTCAAAGGTTCAACTCCTGTTTTTTTTTTGCATGGAGATTACGTCCCAGTACTTCAGTTTGCTGGTTTCCTTCCAGTCTGAAAAACAATCCTTGTTCTGTTAAATGGTGAATCAAAATTGTTGTTGAACAGGAACACGAGAGTGTAGAAAATGGATTGATGGATCAATGGAGTGGCAGTAGCTCAGGAGGTAGAGCAGGTTGTCTTGTAACCGGTGGGCCACCGTTCACTGGTTTGAATCCCACTCCTTCCAGGAAAAGATTGCTTTACCATTGTCTTCTTGGGCAAGACACCCTCCTTGTCTGTTTGGTGATGGCACCTTGCAGCCTCACCTCTGTCAGTGCCCCAGGACAGCTGTGGCTACAATATGTGTATAGTTTTTCATAGTGTGTGAATGGGTGAATGACAAACTGTAGTGTAAAGCGCTTTGTGTCCTTTGACTTGAGAAATGCTATACAAGTGCAGCCAGTTACCATGCATGGATAGATGTTTGTGTAAAACAACCAGTTTGGGAAGCACTGGTTTAAAGTACCATCATGAACTTTTTGCATTCCATGTAAAAAGAAGACATGTTCATGTGTTTTCTTTAACTTATGAGTCTTTAGTTTTAAGTCTGGTGCCTTAGCAACCATGATGTGACTGTTCAGAGTGAGGAAAGAGCTCCTCTTTGTGGTAAAAATGTGTAACAGCCATCTGCCCTTATTTTTTTTTTGTCATTACCTTATTAAATCATCCAAGGTAATCCTGTTTGCATACATTTCATACATTTGAACAGGAAATGTCAGAGAGAATTACTAGAATCCCTTCAAAGATTGAGCTTCATCTTAAAGGCATACCACACCAGCACATGTTTGCATTTAAATTTATTTTAGATTTTCCTCGTGGGGTTCTTTTTTAAAAAAAGGAGCCTCAGTAGTTTTAATTCTTACTTGCACAACTGTCTGCTTGTATTTACTTGAACTGGTTTCTTCTTTTATCTCCTAATAATTGAGGTTATATAAAAGAGAAAATGTGTTTTCAACAGCTTCTAAGGCACCTGTGGACATGGAGCTGGATCCAGAGATGTGGGACAACAAAACTATCACCAGTGGTTTGAAGAATTACCTCAGGTCAGCTTGCCCTACCAGCTGTGTGTCCTTAACTGTTAGGAGTCATCACTGCCTCCATTAAGCCTCTTTGAAACCACCCTGCTGTTAGTCATGCATTCAGTACTATCACTGACTCAGACAGGAAGTTAGCTGCATTTAAAGGACTCGTGTCACCAAATAACAGTAAATTATAACTGCTCTTTTTTTCACCAGGTGTCTCTCTGAGCCTCTAATGACTTTTAAGCTCCACAAAGATTTCATCATGGCTGTCAGTAAGTTTTGAAAATATATGGTTTTAATTGTTGTTATACTACTTTTGTTTATAATCATTTGTTCCTGGGACATTGAAAATGTATTTTATTAGTGACAATTATTATTTCTGGATAAGTGAAATGTCTTCCAGAAGAAGAAAAAGAAGTCCAGTTGCCCTTTTTATAAACTTTTAGGATTCCCATGGCCTGGACGACTAAGAATCTACACAGGCATATTGTTTTTATTCCTAAATGCTTGTGGGTACATTTATAATTATGCCCCCAAAATTTATGTTTTAGCTAAACTAAATATTCAGTCTAACATATACCGTGAGTTTGTATGGAACACAGAGATCGCCTTTGAGGTGCTACATCCAGCTGCTGAAAAGTAGCAGCAATCGAAACAATTAAAACGTTTCCATCTCAGAAATGGTTCCATGCTGTGTGCTTCACGTCTCCCTCATCTCATATCAGACTCAAAAGCTAAATTGGATTCATTTGTGCTCATTTTTGTCTTTTTTTTGCACAGCTGGATACTTTGAATTTAAAGTGGATATGAAAAGCTGATCTTTCAACTATTTAAAGAAGATTTCTTCACATACTTTATGAAATAATATTTAATATGAATAATAATAGAAAATGTACTCTCTGTGGAATTTTTAGTTAGTTTTACCACAATCACGGAAGTAATTAGAGGGTATTTCTAAATTAATCACTGAATTAATCACTGAATAATTAAAATAGGATCAGGCCAAAATGTATATACAGTATCTCTGTCCTGTTCTTTAAATGTTCTAACTCAAACTTTGTTTATTCTGTCACTAATATATGCAGGACAAAAAAACAAACAAACAAAAAAGACTAACTGCAACATACAAATGATTTGAATAACTGACTGCAAAAAGTCTTGTACTTTCCATTTATATTAATAAGTTTACATTAGAACCCCCAATCAAGGTCAAACTTAAAGCTTTTATGACTTTATGACAGCAACATTTTAGTTTCTAAATCCAATCCACAACTAAATCGATTTATACAGTCTGCTAACACAAGCTTTAATACCTGGCTACAATACACAGAATACAACATGAAAAATTTGGTTCAAATACTAAACCCTGAGGAACACCACATATCTTCCTAGGATGTATTTCAGTTGTTGTGTTAAAAACCTAGTGTTGACATTTTGAAGATATAACAAGTAATTAAGTACATCAAAAGCTTAACAAAAAATAATAAACATTGATATAGTGGAATTTTTCCTTTTTAAAGCCTCAGCTATATTTTCTTATATGTCCTGTAGTTTGATTCCTCCTAAACCCATCTTGATGATCAGTAAAAATTCATTTTTCCACAAATTTTATTTTTTAAAACTGCAATGGCAGAGAAACACATATTGACTCTTTTATACTTTTTTTCTTTCTCCAGAGTCTGATGATCAGAACTACAGGGTGTGTGCTGTCCATGCGTTGGTTCACAAGCTACCAGAGAAGCACAAGGAAATGCTGGAGCTACTAATAAAACATCTTGTCATGTAAGTCTTTCTGTAATGAACCAGTTGACAGTCGGAGAAGACAATAAGTGCTGGAATTAATTCAACTTCTTGTAACCTTGTGTTTGTAGAGTTTCTGCACAGAACCAGTCCAACTTGATGACAGTGTCAAACCTGGGTGTTGTCTTTGGACCTACGCTAATGCGATCTCAAGAGGAGACTGTAGCCGCCATGATGAACATCAAATTCCAGAACATTGTGGTGGAAATACTTGTTGAGAACTTCAACAAGGTCTGACATTTTTTACTTTGATCAAATGTGTACATTTTTGTTGGTGTATCAACGTTCTTTTACTGAATTTAATCACATCATGGAGACATTTGCCTGCAAGAGTAGTTGTGTTTGTTAATGTTGTTAGTTTTTTGCTTGTTTTTTTAGAACATTTTTTGTGCTAAAAAAATCTCTTCATTTATGTATTTCCCCATTTTTGGAAATAGTTATTTCATGGCCTTTTCCTTGGGGAGAATACCAAAAATTCCTTCTTAAGAGCAGCTTGGTGAGGGAAAAATTAAATATTTAACAGGAAAGAAGAAACTTGTGGCAGAAACAGAGTCACAGAGAAGAGCCATCTGTCTCAGCCAGGCACTACTTGCAGAATATTCCAGGACAGGACAAGTTTTCTTAAAATTCACTTGAGATACAGTTTAGGGCTCAAATGAGTCAACTTTTACTATATCTGCATTTTTTATTGAAATCAGAAAATGTTTGTTTTTCTAAAAATAACCTCTGAGACAAATCTGTGGGTCCTTTGAAAATATCATCATTTTATACAAACTATATACTGTAATTCTACTAAACTTTTGATCCCAGATTAAGTTCTGATCTGTTTGGAGGTATATCATCTGTGTATTTGTGTTGAGTGTTTGGTGCTTTTTTTCTGTACCGATAGATCTTCCACCAGCCTCCAGATCCCAATGTGCCACTGCCACAGCCACAGAGTAGACCTGGTTCTCGCAGGAGTAGAGCCATCGGTCTTTCCAAAGGGCCTCGTAAACCTCGTAGTCTTTACACCCCAACGCTGTGCCTGGCTGATGCAGAAAGTGAGTACCAAAGCAGGAAATCCTGCCGCAGCTCATCACAACCAGTTTTCCACTAATTTAATGAAGACTGATTTGAGAAATTGGTTGAATGGTTTCCAAAACTTTACAGCAAAGCAGGTTTTAATGAGGGCCTTGCATGCCTCCACTCTGGTCCCTGTATAGGTGACACTCTGAGCAGCAGTCCAAGCAGCACCCCAATGGGCAGCATGGAGTCTCTGTCATCCCACTCCTCTGAGCAGAACACCTCCTCCAAAGCAGCTTCCTCCAGAGAGAAGACATGCAAGCTGGACCTCCCCCCGATACCATCACAGCTCTCAAATGGACCCAGGAGTGCTGCATGGGTTAGCAGCCCTGAGTCCAGCTCCAAGGAGGACACAGGGCGAACAGATGTAGAGTCAGAGGATGCTCTCAGCCTGTCTTCAGTCAGCACAACACCCAGACTATCTCCTGCACCCAAAAAAGCCCCACACTGCCACTCTGACCTCAAGCCATCAGCGCTGAGCCGCTCTGTTTCTCCCTCACTGAAATCGCTGCTTGTATCTGACGGTAGGAGAATTACTCAGCAATAAGATCTGATTCTGTTGTTGTAAAGTTGACAGAATGTATAAACATGGTCGATGTGTTATGATGAAATCTTCCAAGTCCTGCAGTTTCCGTTTGATTTACGCATAGTTTAAAAAGCAGAGAGAAAACATTGTTTTCATGTCTCATTTGCTGAGTTATTTACAGGCAGATCTTTCAGTATCAGACTTTCTTGTGTTTTTGTGTCTTTTAAAATGAATAAAAAGTTATTATGTGTGTCCCTCTCAAGGCCACAGGAGCAGCCCTGGGTCTGTCCAGAACTTATCAACACTGGAGAACAAAGAGTGTTTAAAGCCTTCCGATCACCCGGTTCTTCCACCAAAAGTAGTGATCCGCCGCAGAATGGATGCATCAGTCAACAACTACCAAAGACCCGGCTCAGTGTAAAGACTTTAAAAAGCTACTCTCTGTTATAAATGATTCTGTCCTATTTATGGAATCTGAATTTCATAGCATTTTGTTCATAGTTTTATCATTGTATCTTAAATGCAGTGTCAAATAGATTATGCTGCTGTAACAAAAAGTCACCAGTAAACTGATTCATTGTATTTATCAAGTTTAATGTTGTGCATGATTGGAGCTTTGAGCTCTTGGTCTGAGTCAGCAAAGGATTTCCAGTTATCTTGGTTTTAAGATAGCTAGCTTTATTGGGTGTTTTGATATCGCTTGCTTTAATCAGTTATCAGGTTTTAAACAGAAGACGAGTAGGAATAATTAATATTAACTGTGTTTTTAGATATTTACTATATCAGTATATAAATGGAGGTAATATCCAGTTTAATGAGGCTCCACAAACCTGTTCTGCACAATAGCGTAATAGCAATTCTTTCAGTTTTCCTTCCTCCCTTTCTCTCTCTCCCTCCCTAGTCATCAGCCTCCTCTGTCGTCTGTTTATGAGCATTGAGAGGTTTCTAAAATCAGACGAGTATGTGTTTGGAGATTTATGTCTTTCTGTGCTAGTGGGAGAGCTGCCTTTAATTACGTTCTGCCTGCTCTGGGGTTGATGTGACCCAGTCGCAGTCTGTGTTTATTCTCCTGGGAACGATAGATTGTTTGACTTGTCATTTCTGAGGAGTCACTCACACGCTCTCTCTGAGTAGTTTCTCTGTTTAGCACCCGCCCAGCTCATCCGTGGCTCCGTTCTGCCCCTTGGATGTGGTGCACCAGGTCAAACACCTGGGTCATCAAGAGTAATTTTGTTCTGCTCAGCACCATTCTGTTCAGTCTGCCAGTCTAGAGGAAGGAAACCTCCCCTATTATGTAATTTCTCGTTTCACATTATCCTTACAATGCAAAACACTGGCAAGGAAAAGTGAATAAACTCGTTTTGGTCAGAAAAAGTCAAGCGAGATTCAATTTCTTTCTAAGGAAGCAGTTTTGTTTTATAGACTTCAGATTATATAATATAAACTCTTCCTAACTCTGTTTCATCTAGTTATATGTCTTTGTGCTAGCAGTGATTATATTAATGTCACTCACTACATGATGAAGCTGTGTAATTTTGTTTCTCTCACTGTTTTCAGGGTTGCTGCCAGAGCACAGTTTTTTGAAAATCCATCCTGCCAGCAGTCTGCTTCAGTTGGAAGGTGTAAAAATGTGACATTTAGTTATTCTTACACATGTCTCATTAGATGTGCCCTGACATTGCCTGTTTTGTTTGTTTTAATTTATAGAGATGCTAAAGCAATGTATTCCTGTGAGGCAGAACACAGCAATGAGCTCAGCTTCCCCCAGGGGGCGCACTTCTCGAATGGTAAGCAAACTATAAAAAAAAAGGCTTTTTTTTCAGATCATTTCTTTTAAGTCTTACTCCCAATAGTCTTTTAAGATAGGCTGATTGCATTCAACACAGACAAAGTGGTGTGCCAGTTGTATTCCAACAGATTGCAGGAAGAACTTGGCAATTTTTTACTGTTAGGTGGACGGATGAAAGAAATTTGCTCCAAGCAATGACACACCCATAAACTGCTCGGTTTCAAACCTCATGATTTTTTTTTATTATTGCCTCTTGCTTTTTCTTCACTGAGAAATGGCTTGGCCCATAACCAGTGCAGTCAGGTCACTGTAACCTAGTGATGGAAGGCACCAGTGCCTGTTCCCTGTTAACACAGCCAGTACATTCAGCAGCCAAATGTAAAAACGTCAACAAATGCTCCCCTCCATTTACAAGCAGCCAGATCATTCTATTATTCTCCACATTAAGAGACCATTTTCTTTCAACCAATCTGAGATAAATTCTATTATTCTGTCATTTTTAAAGGTGCTCATTTCATCTACACATTTTATCAAGTGATTATTGTAGAGATGTTTCTGTTTGTTTGTCTATTCTGGTTGTGTTGCATTTAAGTAACTCCTTTTGAACAGTGAAATAAATCCAGCTGACCTTAAAGATCAATCTGACCTTGAATCAGCAATATGGTTTCCATTTGGAAATGACATGTGTAATGCAGACATTGTATTTCAACTCAGTCGATTCAGAATCGCGGTTCTGTCTATTTGAGACTAATTTTTCCCTCCTTTATCCTTAGTCTACCCCTCGGTCGAACCAGGCTGGCTGCAGGCAACATTTGAGGGAAAAACAGGACTTATCCCAGAGAATTATGTTGTTTTCCTGTAACAGATGTTACATGTATTGTCTTTTTCATGGTATCCATGGAAGAAAAAACATACACATTGTTCATGGTTGTGGCAACGCTCCAATATAACTGCAAGTTCTGCACTTTTTGTATTTTTAACAGATATTAAATATGGGCAATGATGGCTTTATCTTTTTTTAATCACCTCCTTTACTGAATTATGGTGTGTTTGGAGGACCTGCAGATGAACTCAAAATTACTATAACATCTGACTGTACTGATTTATCCAATTAGGCTACAGAATCATAAAAGAATATCTCTTTCAGATATTTTATTCTCAGAAATATATCACCTCTGAACTTTCTGTTATATCAACCTTCTTCTAATATTGATATGATATTGATTGCCTCATTCACCTTTTTTCTAACTGTAATCAAACAAGCTGTGATTCCAGATAAATGTAATCTATTATATTCTAATATATAAGATAAATCAATATTGATGGCACCTGAATGTTTATGGACTCTGATCATTGTTTATCCACTGAACCTGCTTGTGGTCGAGACACAGGACTGTACTGTAAGATTCTTGCTTATGAATATTGTTCAGTTTTTTCATAAATACTCATGTAGAAACTTTTTTAACTGTTTATTACAACACGTTGTCACATCAAATATATGCTACATGTAAATGTTTTTTTCTAAGATGTAGCCTGTCTCTTAATGTCTGTTGTAGTATGTACTGTAGTCGCTGGTACACTGGTGTACTAGTAATGACAACTACACAAGTATGATATTATATTGTGATAAAGAAGACATTTAATACTTAATTAATTTATTCATTCTGTCCCAAGATTTTCACACTAAAAAGTCAAACATTTTCTAAAAGGTTAACTTTAGTCATACAGTTTCAGAAAATGTTACAAGAAATTAAGAAAAAGAACTCACAATCCTTCAGTCTTCACTTATTACAAACTGAAAAGAAAACTCCAAAGTTCAATTTTCTTTGCTTTTCCAAAATGTTTTTGGGAGTAGATTTGACATCTCGATCTTGCCAAGATCACGGTGTTCTTTTCCATTTACATTTCAAAGAATGCAAGGTGGCCTTGAACATTGATGCTGGACTACTACTCCCTTACAGTAGATGGGCATGCCATAGACATTACATTCAGATCCTGAATATGTAAAAGTCTGCATTCGTTTTAACATTGACTGATACTTTGCAAACATCTACTGTATTTTTACAAAAACAGGTCAAAAAAATAAAGAATGAATCAATAAACGTGTTATTTAAATGTCCTGGTTTGTTTTAAGTGATATACAGTTTCTTTGATAAATAGCATGACATAAAATTTATATACCTCTATTTTTTAAAATATTTTTCTTGAAAAAAAAGTCACTGAATATTTTCATCTAATGAGTGTTTTTATTTAAATTTTACCCATATAACTAAAAAAGAAGAAAAAAAAAATTTCAAACTCTGGTGAAAATATATGGCGTAAAGACGGAGTAATGGAGTTATATTTATATGATTAGCTTGTGTCTCAACGATGAAGGACTGACGTGTAACAAAGGTTTGTTTTTTTCATGAATGTCAGTGACGTGAATAAAATCTTATCTAATTTTTCTCAAAAATATCTCACTGTTTAAACTTTAAAGCAGATCTGGCTGTAGATTTAAATGTATAAAATATACTTTGTTTTAAAAATAAAACATTTAGGACATTCTGCAGTCTTGGGGGATGTGCTCTTTTAATATAACGATTCTGTATGGATTTTATGTTGCAAATATATTTTAAATATAGATATCAGTTATTCCTCTGATGTAGAAACAATAAAATCACTCTGCTGCTCATAGAAATTAAAATCATTTGCTCAAATGGCAGGATGTAGTCTTTTTCTCATTTCTGTTTTTTGATTCTGTTTTTTGTTTTTCTCTTTGCAGCTTCAGGATAAAAATATCAGCACCTCTGGTGTTTATACGGTTTCTGCTACTAAGTAAAAGCTGTACAAATGTTGCAGTTTGGCAAAAGTGTAATACACTAGAATAGCACAGAGGATCTTTTATAGAGTGATGCCTTGAATATTTAATAGTTATAATATGTTTCTCCTAAATGTTAAAAAAGAAAACATACATTCTGCTTTGCCTCGAGAACTGAAGCATTCAATATGTCTCAGTACATTAATGAAGGTTATGAAGAATCCAGTATTCATATTCAGTCTCTACAGTTTTACTGCTTGAGTCATTACTTTGTGTGGAACAGCAGGGGTTTCACCATGCCTGCCAACACCTTAGGAAGTTGGGAGGCAATGACTTCTGACATCATCTCTGGAAACTCCACCTTCAGGGCGTCGGCTTGGATGAAGGTACTCAAACAAAACAGGTTGACCTTCTTCACAATCTATGAAAAGAGACACCAGAATTTGTCTTGCAACTCATAGTAGACACAGAAATTGCTGATAATTAACTCAATAGGGGAGCCTACATCATGCATGGCATCCATCAGTTTGGTGAGATGGTAGAATCGCTGAGAACTGGCCACCACACTCTTCTCCTTCACATGGATGGCCCTGGACAGTTCCCGGATGTAGTTTTGTCTCATTTCCTCAAATGCAGCCTGACTTTTTAGTCCTTCAAGGGGTACTAAGGGGAAACAGGACATACTGAAACTAGCAAAGTCTCCAAACAACATGCAGATGCAGAAAAGTCTCTTTTTGTTTTTAAAACCAGAACAAAAAAAGACTTTGGCACTTCTGTAAGACTTCCTGTTAAAAACATTTTCTTTAGAAAAAAACGCTACTATTTCTAAGAATTTAAAAGGAAAATCCTGTTTTTTTTTAGCAAATGAAGAAAATAATTTGATAGTATTCTGCTACTTAAATCTTTCAAGGTCTAATCGTGTTCAATGCTCCCTGTTCAGCTTCAAGTCAGTGATCTTCAAAGCTTCATATTTCTGTTTGCAACATTGTACGCCAATTGTGTTTGATTAAAAAGCAATAAAATCAAAGGAAAGTTAGTTCTTCTTACCTGTGTTGAGTAATATTATGGCTTTCATACAAAGGAATTCCTCACGGGTCACTTGCAGATTTGCAAACTCTTGGGGAATAAACTGGATTGCGAGGCAGAGGTCATATATCGGAGATCTCCTCATTTGCTCCCTGATACACAAAACATGAAAATCCCATGTTCATGAACACACAGTGTCTTTATTTAAAATCTTGATTTGGGAAGCATCATATCAGTTCAGCAATGCTTGTAAAATCATGTTTACTTACTGACTGAGAACCAGATCAGGTGCA
This sequence comes from Pachypanchax playfairii, assembly GCA_006937955.1. NCBI lineage: Eukaryota > Metazoa > Chordata > Actinopteri > Cyprinodontiformes > Aplocheilidae > Pachypanchax > Pachypanchax playfairii. Next base: position 4,785,033 of record SSNP01000017.1, on the reverse strand, counting down.
AAGTATAAATATTCACTGGTGACATTCTGAAAAGAACGCCAGCCAAGAGAGAACACCATCAGGTTCATCCAAGAGTACTGGATTAAGGTCATCTGGTCGTTGATGTGAAGATTACGAAACCCTGAGATTAAAGTAAAACTCTGTGTTAGAGAATCTTTCTTCCTTCATTATTGTAATGTGGCCTATGTCACTACATATTGTTGTACTTTAGTTTTTCTGTAATCTTTTCGCCCCATTTTGGGATTAAAGGTTTGATTTTTTTTTAACCTTTTCTATGACAAATAAAAATCACTTAAGGCTGGAACCTTCAATAAGGCCTCTCAGTGGATCCCCATGGCAACAAATGTGGTAATCCTGAGATGTAGAAAGCTGTTACCTGGCAGGGACTTGGACCACTTTACAATCCACAGCAGCTGCTTCTCACACAGCCTGTTGAGACTGTTCAGCAGAAGATGGGGAACGTCAGGCTGGGAGTTGTCATAACCTGAATACACAATCTCTGGCTCGATGTTTTCCAGAATGTTAATAATTTGCTGGGAGAGCTGAATCTCATGGATGCCTGATACACAAGACATAGAGGTCAAGGCCTGATTGTCACTGGACATGGCCACATGGGGCTGGAACATCAGGGACTGGGCCAATCCCAAGGCTTTCAGGGCTCCAAAACGCTTCAGCTTCCTGCCTGGGACACAAATATAAAACCATATTACATCTAGTGAAGACCAGCTCTCATCTATGCAAAGAAATTCCACAAATTAAATAGTAAAACAGACTTTTAACACTCTGATACTCATCTGATTGCAACCAGATTCTATTTTATTGTTTTGTTTTTGTTGTATTTTTTTTCATGAAAATGAAGTTGATTAAAAGATATTACATAATGCTACACAGCAAATTAAAATATGGATGCTGCATGACACCTTTGCTCTGAAAGAAAAAATCCAAATATAAAGTATACCTCCTAGCATCATTCCTGCCTGATAGCACTTCCTGAGGCGACAGGCGGGGCAGTTTTTTCTTCGAATTTTGTCCACAATGCAGTCATTTCTCCCAGCACAGAGATAGCTGTGATGACCTGTTGAGTGAATGGATACAGACAATGCACACAATTTTTAACAACACTCAATTTTCAAATATGTAGGGACCAAGAGAGGAAAATGATGGGCAAAAATGTGTTGAGGGACTCTTGATTATTAGCATGACTACTCCTCTCCACACTGAGGCAGCATTTTAAAAGACCTAAAGAGGTAAATTAGATAGAGGCAAGGCTGTGAGGACAGAGTGACACGGCCATGGTGAGACATAGTGGCTCTCGCTATATCTCACACTGCAAGATAACAAAAAAGTCCAAGATGAAGAACAGAGTGTACGCTGTTCAATGTGATACTGTTACCAATAACCTTTAACGACTACCAAAGAAGGCCAGAGAGTGTTTTGTGTATGCTTCTCCGTGTATGTTTGAGCCAGTATTTTACTTTAACTTTATGTGTTCGAAACAGTTCCCACAAATGAACAAAAGAAAAATAAGTGAAATAATTTGCCAGAACAGGGAGGAAATAATTTAACAAAATGTATGCAGCATGGTTAATGAGACATGCTATAGACAAGAGCAGGAAACAAGAAAATGACACAGTGTACCGTCGGGTGTCCGAGAAGGGGAAAGGTGACACAGAGAACGGTCGCAGTAAGAAGGCGCTTAAAAAACCTGGAACTGAAAGATTATTACTGTTTGTTGTTTCTTTGTAAAAGCTCACAACTTCTTTTTTAAATTCTGAACATAAATCACATGGAAATCTGAACACTTTTCTCTTATTTATTTTTTTTAATGTGTAGTTGTTTCATCTGCTATTACACATATCCAGTTACCAAAACACGTTTTTTTAAGACTGTGCTTCCAGTCAGGAATGATCTGGAGTTTATGATAATCTATATATAACATATGATCACAGAAATCTACAATAAGTATAAAAAGCTAAAAAAAAAATACAAATAAACATGTCCAATCTCAGTGTGAAGCTGTAGCATGTACCTAATCTGTTATGGGCGTATGCTAACATGATATGTTTAATATCTTCTCATGCTTTCAATTATGATAACGGTTCTACTCGCTAAACAACTTACAACGCTAAACAACCTTCAAAAGATAGCAATGCTACCAAATGAGTATCATTCTGAGATATGGTTAAAAGTAGGCCAAGTAAACCCAAAACTGATGATAAAGCTAAAAGCAATTTTTAGATTTTGAGACCCCCCCAAAAAAACCCGGGTTTATTTTGTTTGGCTTGTTTCCTCATTTATTTGGTTAAACTGTGTTTGAAACAACAGTAAACTGCTAGTTATTATTTGGCCAAGTGAGATTGATTGAAAGCGTTTGCAAAACTCTTTTTAATGTGTTACTTTCTGGTTATATTTGTCATTTTAACAGTCTTTAGATGAAAGATCTACCAACTAACAGACACTTTGGTGTTGGTATGGTGTCGAGTGTGTTATAATCTGTCATCAATTTACCATCTTAGTTCCATTTTACCAAAGTGTTGTTTGCTTTTGGCAACTAATGTGGTACTAAATCTAATTATAACTATACAAACCAGTTTATTATCAGATTGAAACACTTCCTGGTATAAAAGTAGAGGCCTTAAACCCAAAGAACGTACCTGTCTGCAGTGTTTTTCCCTTGTAAAATAATCCCAAAATACAATAAGTAGACCCTGGCAAACATTTTAAATGTAACAGTGACAAAAACTAAATGAAAAGAACAATCAGATAATGTGCTTGACCAGATCTGGAAATCAGACTTTTTTTTTTTTTGCTCACCTTCAACTGCTCTTTTGAAGAAGACTTTACAACTCCCACAGGTAAGGACTCCATAGTGGCAACCAGATGCCTCATCACTGCAGATCACACACAGTCTCTGAGGCTGCATACTGATGAATAAAATAGGATTGAGTCACGTGATGATGATACTTGTAGAATATTTTCATTTTCATTTCAAAACCAGAAAAGAGGTAAAACAAGTCCAAACATTTTCTTCCCTCTCTGATCAATTTGTAAATAATCTGTTCTAACTACATTTAGGTGTGTTATAAACTTATTTCATAACTAAACACTGTTGGACCCAGTGAACTCTTCTTACCCTGGGAATGCAGAGAAGGGAGATGGGTTCCTTTGAGCCGGGGTCTGGTTCTGGATCCCGTCATAACTGCTGGCTGTGAACGTGTCCTCGGTGGCCCCCGCCGACCAGTACTGAGACTCGGTTGGAGAGGTTTGTATCTGCCAGCGTGAGGCTTCAGTCTTGTAAACTGTGTGTTTCACGGGGGAATGCGTGCTGCCATCGAAGCTGATACCTGCCTTGGCGGACAGAGTGCACCTGGAGTCAGTCCTTACCGGGTTCACGAGCTGCTCTGACTGGTTCAGGTCTATGAGAAAGTTTGGAGAGCCCTCCAGCCCCGATCGAGTCACCGCTGCGGCTGCTGAGAAGCTGCTGGATTCGCCCTCGCCAAGCGCCAGGTGGTGCTTCCGATCCGTATCACAGCAGGTGTCCAGAGAAGGAATCTCAGGTGATGGATCGAACCTTGGGCAGGGGGTGTCCATAATCACAGAGGGCTCCTTTTCATCCTTGATGAACTTACAAGCCCCAGAGGCGGAGGAAAGGCTCAGATTTGCGCTCGGTAAAGTCTCGGACATGGCTGCATTGGTCCTCTGAACTTTAATAAAATCTTCCCATGCAGTATTTTCACTCTTTAAATATTCACTACGGTCATAAAACGGTTTTGTATCAAGTGAAGCATCAAGAATATTATAGTCTTTATAAACTGCGCAATCGCCGCTTGAATTAAGACCGTGAATCAGAGCGCCAGCGTTTCCAAAATTACGTGAAGAGGACATACAACTCAGAGACCGGGATTCCATCGATAACTTAGCAGCAGATCTACTATAACCAACATCAATCAGCTCACTTACTCTTGAATCAGTTGAATCAGCAATCGAAGTGGTACTGGTGGAGCTCATCTTTCCGTTTATTTTATTTTCCATGTTTTTTTTGTTTTTTTGTATTTTTTTTTCCTGAAGCTCGAGGCGCACAGACGCCGAAGGCTAGAAGGTGTGTGACAAGTTACAGCTCAGAGACCTTCCGGTAAACCTCCACCCTGCTCAGATGATGCGCTTCTCTCTGTCGTTCACGTGCATTAGTGGTAGAATAAAATATTTAGCAATTGACTTTAAAAAAAACTTATAATTGAAATCAAATAAAGGGTAAATATTTAATCCCTCCAAAAACAAACGCAAAAAAGGTGACGAATTTACAAAAACTAAATGTCCTTCTGGTTGTCCGTTTCATGTTTTAAAATGTATTCAGCCTTTTCTCTTTCACAGATTCCCGATATTCCTCATTGTTGCTAAATTTCCCGACGTCCAAAAGATGGAAACAGCTGACTCACTCAACAGAAACTACAACACTGCCTTCCCTGCAGAACTGAGGAGTAAGAATCCAATCAGGAGGATTTCAGTGTCAGGGGCCAATAGTCCCCGCCCTAATTCACAAGAAGAAGAAATAAATCTTGGCATTTAATAGCAATGTTTAAATCTTAACCAGGGTTATAAAGACCCCAAAAGAGTTTTTACTCTTTGAAATGCACAGTATTATTTTCCACCAGCCCAATACTAGAATAAATACAAACAGTGTATTCCAGTTCACATGTATACTACAATACTGTAAAGTGATGTGAATGAAGCTTCATTCAAGTAAGGATTTTACATTCAACAGCAAAAAGACCCAATGTAAAGTGAATGTTATGGTTCTGTATCTCAAACACACCCAGATATAAACCCACCTCTCCTTCAAAGACCACTAGAGATAGACACCAGCTCCCTATGACCCTGAACAAGGAGGTACAAGAAAGAATGGATGGGAAATCCAAAGGTATTGTTTGATGTAACCTCTCTTTCCACTCAGCATGTCCTGAACCACATGAGTGAGATTTCCTGACCTTGTGCTCTCGTGTAACATATAAGATTTATTCAAACAGCATAGGCACCAGCTCCCTGTGACCCTGAACAGGAAGAAGCAGGTTCAGAAAATGGATGGATGGATAAATACTTTTGATGGATGTTTGGTTGTTCACTTTTTAAATTTTTTTCACCCCAGTTGTTGTTAGCAAAATTATACCAGACAAGCTGTCAAGGAAAATATTTGTATAGTTCAACATTTTTAAAGTTAATCTTGTTAATCTTAAATTAATGTTGGAAGGAGGACAAAACAATGTGATAGCTGGAGGCTAGATGATCAACACGGACAGTCACATCGTGTGGGAATTTTCTTTCGGCATTCACCTAAATTTTGTGACCAGATTGCTGCAATGTGAACCGTGTCCTTCACATTTAACCCACAACATCAATAAGAGGGTGTTTATACATTCAAATTTATTCAGAAATAAGGCTGATTTTCCCCTTTTTTTCTTTATTGTCTAAGTAAATCCTAAAAAATTGACTTTCTAACCTCCATAGCTATGCATTTATTAGTTTCAGGCCACTTTGTATTTCAGATGTTTCACAGGAATCAACTCCAAAACAGGAATGGAGTCACAAGAAGACAGTTACAGTCACCTGTCATATGTTTACTCTCTTTAAGAACCAAACTGACTTGAAATAAAATGAACTTTTTCATGTAATTTTATGTTAAGTGTTTTTTTTTTCTTTTTTTGTAAATCTCAAGTTTTTGCAAGAGGTTTAAATATTTTCTGCATGTTGTTTCACAGTAAGGAGACGATTAACAAAAACTAATATTTACTACTACTACTACTACTACTACTGTCATTTAGCAGACGCTTTTATCCAAAGCGACTTACATTGAGAGAACATACAAGCAAGAAATCAAGGACACATATATAGTGTTTTTACGTGACAGTCTTTAACAGCACTAACTTGTGCTTTTAAATTGAACATTATTAAAACATCAACAAGTCTGAATAAATTCAGAAATGTGGACTTATGAGCATCAAGTAACGTCTGCAAACACAAGACAATAAAAATGCAAAAGTAAAACATCATTGCAGTAAAAATTTAACAGTTTTTTTGCCTGTAAATCTGATATTTTTATTCTTAATTTTCGGCATTTGTTTACATCTAATGTTCCTAACACTGAAAGCTATCGGATCAGTTAATATGTTTATACAAAGCACACAAAGAGACTCTGATATGGAGATGAGCTTCCTGTTTCTTGAGGAAACTCTGCCTCTTACCTCATGTGACTCATCTAATGTACTTTTTCTGTTATCCTAGTTAAATAACAGAACAGGTTTTACTTTACAAGTTAATCAGTCAGGTCTGGATTCTGTTGATGCATGCAATCATGATGTACACTCAGTCCTTGACCCTATCTCTTGCATCATGTTTTTATAAGATCAGAAGGAATTCCGCATGCTGTGTCCCACATTACTCTTGGATAACAGAGGTACATCCATATCAACATGATGCGTTCTTCAACGGCTGTAACGGCCTAGTTTTTACTTGAGACTTATCTGAAAGTGTGGCTCACAGTGACAAACTGCAGCTCTGAAATCTTGTGCAATATTCCGGCACTTTTTCTGAATCATTACTTTTGCTTACACATAGGTTACAAGATTTTATTTTGTATTTTTTTCAGTTTCAGTTGCAATTAAATGTGTCCTCTGTTTTTTTTTATCAGCTTTGCTGTAATAAGGGGTTGGACAGAATAAAGGGGGAGCTTCTACTCCTCGCTTCTGACTTTACAGAGGTGAGTTGTCTGCACAAGAGGTCACACTGTTCTTGTTTATGTTGCTTCACAGCAAGCATGACAGGGTGCAGTAGCATCTGCTGCAATAATGTTAAAACACATAATCCATCTGTATTCCAAGAAGAAAGGATAACCAACAATGACTGTAATTACATTCATTAAACATTATGTTCAGATAGTCAACATTTTAATGAGAGGACATATAAAAAAAAATAAAACAAAAGTTGGTGTCTGGTTTTTCACATGTGCCAAACTTCATTAATTCTAAGATTACATTAGGGAAGAAAAAAAAAAAAAGAATGATTATTACCCAAGGGCTTTATTTTTTATGTCTGGACCAACTTAAGTGCAACAACTGAATATGGGAGACATAAATGTTCTTGTTTTATTCAAACAACCTTTGCTTTTTTTATTGCAATAAACAGTTTCTACATGAGACAATAAAACATGTTTTGGCATGAAGCTCAGTATTGCATGAAAGTTAATAAAAACTGAATTAAAAGAAAATTAAAATAACTTCACCACAGTGCCACCGTGTGGTGAGCAGACAGAATCAGGGACAAAAAGTTGCATGAAAAGTAAATTAGTAAATTACAGACATGTGCATGTGCAGACATGCTACTCGACCACCCATATATCGTCACAAATTTATTGTTGATTTACAACATGTGTTTATTGTCTTATTATTAAAAATGATTACATTACATTACATTACAACATACAAATGTCCAGCTCACTTGATTTACTCTTCGTCTTTCTGCTCGACTTGGATGACCTCTTCTAACTGTCTGACAATCTCTGACAGTGTATTCATGTCATGGTTCCCTCGTTCAAGCAGCTCATAACGAAGACTGGAGATGTCCTGTTTGATCATTTTCAGTTCACCTGTGGGGCAGTAAGAGAGAAGCTTTGAACTTTTTAAAAACAGTTTTTTTTTTTGGAGGGTGATTTGGTGCAGCAAAGATGAAAAGCATTGTGGTATGTCCAAGAAATTTACCTTCGTTGACTTCATTGTTTTCTTTATCTGCTTGTGCTTTTAATATGTATCTTTTGATGAGGCAGTTCATTACTTTCTGCAATACAGAGTGGCTTGTTTAAAAAACAATTTCTGAATAGCAGTAAGTTAGCTGGTTTAGAAAAAAGTGACAGGCTGTAACTGTCTTAGCTGATCATTTTGAGAAAATCCTGTTGGTAATGGTTGCACATGTTTTATCTTCCCAGATCTATGTCTACAACTTTTCTAAGGAATGAGTATTTACAGTAAAAAACAAACAAAAAAAAAACAAACAACTGAGCTAGCTAAGCAGCATAAGTCAATGAAACCGGATTTACCTGATGATGAGAAGGATGAGACGTGGACTCTTCCTTTAGTCCGTGTTTTTTTAACTAAAATTACAAAGAAAGAGAAGAAAAACAAAACCTTTCTTAGTACATGTGACAGAATGAGAACTTTAGAACTCTTAAATTTACCTATAAATATTAAAAATGCCTGCTACAGTAAAGATACTTTTGAAAACTTTTTTCTGTTAATATTTTTTAAGCAGCAGATGTCTCACATTGGAATTAATTTCCATCTCATTATTTGGGCCGTCTTTGCTTTTACTTGAAAGTACATCCAAGAGGAAATTTTTTGTCTCCAGCATGAGGGTAATGATGGATTTGGGACTGGGTATGAGGTTAAAGGGCACCGGCAGAGTGCTACCATGCTTAAAGTAAGAGAACCACAGCTTGGCTCTGGCAAATTTCCACTCAACATCAGCATCATCCTGCAGCATCAGATAAGAAATGACATTCAGAAGTTATTGACGGAAAAATACACGAGTACCAGGTGAATATTCAAGATAATAAAAGGTTTGTGGCCCTAGACAGCACAATAAAGAGAGAGAGGGAAATAATTTATAAATATGCCAACCTCGATTTCCTGGAAGGAGCTGTTAAACATGGCTATGAGCATATTCAGCAAAACAATCACCATGATGACGTTGTACACCCCATACAGAACATAACCTGTGTTCTCAATGAACTTGTGGTTGATGTTAATTACTACTGATTTCACTTCTGACAGTCCAAAGATGGCCCAGAATAAAGTTTTAAAACTTTCTTCAACCCTGTAGGAACAGAAACAGTTGAATATTTGGGTTTAAGTAAAAATCATGTATTAGTTTTTAATCAAACAAGTTCAAGACAGATTGTATTTTACAGTGTGTTGAAACACTTACGTTGTAAATGCAACATTGTGCTTGGCCCCAAGGTAGTATGAGTATAGGTTAAACATTCCCACCATAAACGCCACAAAAACTGTTATAAAAATCACCATAAATTTAAAAATATCTTTGACTGTTCTCCCCAGTGAGATCTGCAAAGGCCCGAACCTCTCATTGGCCGGCAGGATGTACGCAATGCGAGAAAAACTCAGCACAACAGCAATCGCATAGAGGCCTTCAGAAATCAGCTGTGGGTCTGACGGTAACCAGTGAATTCTTGCTGAAAAAATAGAAATGCTCATTGTGACAACAAGCTAATGAAAGCTGATTTTTTTTTATAAAGAATAAGAAACGTTTTCATTCAGACTTACCAAGCTGAAAATACTGTATCTCAATGGGTAAAGTCTTGCTGGACAGTTTGTCATAGTGTTTATCAACGTAACACTGAGCAGAATGTGCATGCCAGAAAGCCATGAACCTGGCTGTGAATGACGTCATGAAAATGGCTAAAATGCTAAAGTCAAGAAGGTTCCAGGGCTCTGAGATGTATTCTTGGATCTCTTGTGCCCAAATAATTTTACACTCTTCCCATATTTTGCCTGTTGGGGAAAAAATAATTATAATGTTATCATTGTCCACAGTTTCTCTCCCACACAAAGCAATAATTACTAAATAAATCCAAAAAGTACTTGAATTGCTTATGATATTACTACAGGGGTTATCACTATTATTATTAACTATATTATTGCCAGAGAAATGACTGAAACATGTTGGAGGTAATCATGACCTATAACCCAGGAAATGATGAGAATCTCCATCCAGGTGAAAGCAGTGGTCTTCATCCTGAACAGCTGTGAGGGGTAGTCATGCGTCGTCATGTTGGGCAGCAGAGATGTTCCTGCAAAGCGGTCGGCTGCGTTGAACACCAGCAGGCAGAGAAATATCATGAAGGAAGCTGCATGAGCCACAAACTTTATGAAGGGTCCACACATGAGTTTCCCCAACTGGAGTGACATAAAGTTTAAGAAAAAAATTATTTGGGGTTGGAAAATGCTTCTTAAAGATATTGTACATGTAGCTTGTGCATATCTGACAGAATACAGTTCTTATAGAAGATTTGTCACGTTTTCAACATACACTCTCAGAAATAGAGGTACGAGACAAGTACATTTTTGTACCCATAGGTAAATTGTTCCCGCAAAAGTACAATATTGGTCTTTAATAGGTCAAAAATGTCCCTCTGAGGGTTAAAATTGATATAAAGTACAAATTCGTACCATTTCAACTGCACCTGCAACCCTGGTCAAGGCTGGTTAATCTCCATTTTATTAAGTTTCATCCATCATTTTCAATATTATGTTTCAGAATGTTGGTTTAAGACTTCAAAATGTGGCATAATTTTACTGTTTTAGTGGAAAAACTTCACAAGGTACAAAAATGGACCTGGACTACAGGGTACACCCCCAGCGACAAGAATTTGTACCCTTCTTGTCGCTGGAGGTGCAGTTGAAATGGTACGAATTTGTACTTTATATCAATTTTAACCCTCAGAGGGACATTTTTGACCTTTTAAAGACCAATATTGTACTTTTGCGGGAACAATTTACCTATAGGTACAAAAATGTTCTTGTCTCGTACCTCTATTTCTGAGAGTGTAGAAGCGATTGAGGTGCAACAGAGATATCCTGATTTTATGCTAAAAATGACCAAAATTGTAATATTTTGTTAATGTTTGGTGGAAGATGAGGAATTTTATTTAGGAATATGTATAATAATTTTGTGACCAACCTTGCTTGATGGAGCTATCCAGTAAATAAAAGCCAGCACTGGCAACCCAACAGCCACACCGAACACTAGAAGAATTTTTACTGCTATTGTTTGCTGACGCAGTCCAGATAAGTTCTCATACCAGATGGAGCGAAGTTGCTGCTGGCAGTTTGGATGAGCAACAAACTGAAAATAAGAGTATTGGATATGAGAATCTGGTTTTCAGAAGGAAATATAGATGAAGAGAAGATATAATATTCAATATAAAATGCCACTTACCTTTTTTACTTCATATTTTATTGCAAGTTTTAACCTGATAAGATTTGGTCTGTCGGAGAATTCAGAGCTGGTGCAGGATTCAGTGTCACCATTTAAAATTGCCTCCACTTCCTCTGTGTTTCGACACAAATCCAGGAGTCCCACCACAAAGTCTTTACACTGCATGGACAACTTCTTGTAATCATTCTGTTACACAGAGACGCAACAAACACAATATTTTTGTGAATCTATAAGGAAAAACACCCCAAAATAATCTGTTCTAAGAGGGAAATATATCATAAGCTGTTTAGAAACATGAACAAGAATATGTGTAGATTTAAATTCTAATACCTTGAACTCCTTCTCAGTGTTGGCCAGAACTGCAAGCTCATTGCTCAGCTCCAGAGCTTCCATTACAGGGTCTTTACAGGAAAGGCACAGATATGCTGGACTGGCCAGACCTTTATACGCACTGATTCTGGATTGTGAGTGGCCAAAAGAATCACGGCTCTGTTGCTCATTGCAGGTCCTGCACTGACAGAAGTAGTCATGGGGCCGCTCGATACAGGCCCCTCTCATAAGAAGTGTGTGCACTATTTCATATTCATGGCACTGAGAGGCCAGGATAATGGGAGTAGTGTCATGGAAGAAACGTGCGCTATCTTCATCACAAGAAAAAAACTCATCTTGTGTCTCCACTTGGCTGGGGCTGTTATTCAGCTTCTGACCATCTTCAAAGGCCTCATGACTTAATATGGCCTCCACTATGCGGATGTAACCCTTGCTGATGGCTAAAAGCGAAGCATCTCCTATTCTAGTGAGCTCTTTCCTCTGAAGCAGAAGCTCACAAACTTCTAAATGCTCATTGGCAACTGCCAGCTGCAGTGCATTCTGGTCCATGTAGTTCACACAGTTGATGTTGAGGTGTGGAAGCTCCTCCAGCATCCGCTTTACTTCAGGAATATTCCCATATTCTGCAGCTTCTAGAAAAATCTCCTCAGTCATAGAAATGGAAGCGGTGGACTGGGCTTGGAACAGGTCACCAGCACCCCGAGCAGTTTGTCTGAGAGATTTGGCACCTGAATGCCTCGTCAGCTTCATGGCTTTTCTTTCACTGCTCCAACTATAAACAGATAAACATGTAGGAATCATGTTGTTGATGTGCCATAAAAAAAACATGTTCCAAAATAGATTAGAGTTTTGAAAAAACATAACTGAAGGAGAGTAAGATTTACCATTAAGTTCTCAGTATACAGACATTTTAATTTGTTCACTCAGCTGAATTACATTTCCAGGAAACTCCTTGGAGATTTTAATGAGAACTGAATTCACACCTGGTCAAAGGTGAATTATAACTCACACTAGGGTGCATGTGTGACACCACCTACTGGTTCATCATCTGCTCTCTTCAATAACATGGATGGGACTGTTTATTATCTCAGCCTCTCTGGAAAAAAAATAACTTGTCTTTCTGTGATCCCACAAATAATATTACTTTTTAGCATGTAACACTTTGAAAGTGTGATGTTAAACAAATGGATGAGGAAAGATTTGTAATATGATGGCAGCTATTTTAGTACTAATTGTATTTTGTGTTAATTTCATGTACTTTCTGTTCAGTAATTACATTTAAATAATGTGGTTATCTGTGGAGCTATAATTGCTTCAGTACATCGTTAGATGCAGATGTCAGATGAGGACAACACCCCTTCATTTAGTCATAATTCATGCTAACAGGATTTTACACAACTGGGTGACCTGAAAAGAGCAAACAGATAATACAATATCTTTTAGCTTTATGGTCAAAACATAGCATCTAGCTCATGTTAGCTGAGATTATATAAATAAAAAACCTGCCATGCTTTTCAATCAATGCAAAAGATCCTCAGTTCTAAAAGTGGACTCACTCTCTCCCTCTCTGTGTCTCTCTCTATCTCTCCGTCTTTATCTCTCTATGTCTCTTTTAAAACATAAAAGTACAAGCCTGCATTTTGAAGAATGCCTCAAAGTTGGTGATCTGTTACGGTTTTTCATCATGCAGACATCCAGGATGTTTGTTAGGAAGAGATGGATCAGTGAACTGAAAAAGTAAGGAAAATATTTTTTGTACAGACTATAGCTGGTTGTTTATTATCATTTAAATATTGTGCTGCAGCAAAAAAAAAAAGATTTGCATCTCAGATGAAAATTATTTCATGCAATATCTCATTTAAAAAAAAACTCAAACAGAAACTTACCTCAGAGTTGACTGATTTTCCAAATAACCCTGCAAACACTTCAGTTCTAAATCATTAAGAATCAAAGCTGTGTCCGCTGATGGCCATCTGGACCTCCTGCGGTACCCATACTGCTTGTGTTTGCGCTGTGGGCGGCGTTCAAGCAGCTTTTAAGGTGTGTCCTGGACTCAAGATTGTGTTTTACTTTCTTGATTTTAAAACGCAAGCTGTTTAAATCTGAGCCCATCTGAACAGTTCTAAAATTAAATGCATGTTCTACAAATTGAAGCAAAGGACTAAATTATTGCTTTAGGAAATGTTTGAAATAGCCAGTATCCAAGCAGCAAGTTATCTACGTTTGAGTGTGAAAGTCCTTCTGTGTCCACTGTGACGACTCCCCTACGCTAAAATGCAGCCCCATACTTAAGCACAGCAAACAAATGAAAAAGCGGATTTTCTCAAATCCTCTTACCCCATGTTGCAATCAAATATAAAAGGCAAACAGGTTAAACACTTTCTCTTATGCAAGGCTTTCATCGTGTGCAGAGAAAACAAACATTGAGAACTGTCTTAAATGAATTTATGACACCTAGACCTATTAACTATAGAGACAGATTAATTTCCGTTAAGGTTTGTAAAGAGACCAAATTAAATAGTAAGCAACTCATTTCCTTTAAAGGTGGTATATGGAACTTGGAACAGAATAATACATCACAAAGCCTTCAGCCATCTGGGTTCCAGGCTCGTTAACCCCCCCGCGCACGCTCCGACGCTCAGGTCGACCAATATTCCTCACCAAACCCACTCTGATCCCAGATCCGAGCAGGACAATAAAATATCATGAGTTCAGCTCACTAATCATGCTCTCCAGCCCCACTGATCACACACTGACTCTGATAAAAGCAGCTCCTACCTGTTTATAGCTCAGTCATCGATTCAGTTCGTGGCAAAGAGCTCATAGTTGCCCCACGGCTCCAAAACTTCCTGCAGTCCCTCTTAAGATCCTCTGTCCTCCTCACACACCATCCTGCACGCCCCTCTTATCCAATAAAATTTAAAAAAAGCAATAGAATCCCCCGTGGTCTGTCTTCCAGTCGAAGGTAGACTCCACAGCACCAGCCTCACTGTGCTGCAGTATTTACGGTATTAGGCAACCCAGAATGGTCCCCGCTGCTCTGCCAGCTATTGGCTGGTAGATGTAAACAAAATGCCAACGTCGTGCCCGTCAGAATTAATATTTTATAATATTTTACTTTAAATATAATTTTTAAAGGAAATGCTGTATTTTCATTCTACAACCCTAAAGACACCCCGTGGAGGCATTATTTTGTTAAAAATAATGCTTTTTATAAAAACTTTTAACGCCTCTGCTACTTTTATAAAATAAAAGATGAGGCTTAATAATCATGTTTATTTTTCCTGGCATATAAATATATGTTTATTTACTTTTAGGTGCAGTGTTTAAGATAAATTGATAATAGTCCCCAAGGCTATCACATTAATTAACCTAGAAACATAGGCTATGTTAAACAATACCCTCAGAGATATTTTTCTGATTTTGCTTAACAGTGTGATTAAGCTCCATTGAACAGCCTATCACGTTAGCAGACTTTGCTAATATAAAAATCTTTACAGTTTTATGATACATACTCTGTTTTTGTGCTTGTTTCACATCTTGTCGATGATCTGTTTTTTACGATGCTGCAACATATACCTGAACGCAGCAGCTGTCCTTGTTGTTTAGGACGTGCGTCCTCTGTTGCCAAGGGACTCCAAACAAACGGAAAGACGTAGCTACTCGATTACCAAAAGTTTTTTGTTTTTTTTAATAATATAAAAGGATCTTAAAGCGTCGCCGTTTTTGGAGGAGAAGCTTTTGATATGTGGATGCGCGTTTTCTTTATATGTTTATCTTCGTTGAACGAATTAACGTTTCACGGTGTTTCGCTGACGTTGTAGACAAACGGGACAAGACCGATGACCGGAGCTGGACCCGAATCTGATCAGTGTCTTCGAAAAAACAAAAGTCCAGGAAGATGCAAGTCTTCCAGGAAAACCTTTCCTACCTCTCGTATCCTACATGCTTTCATTTATTCACCTGGTGGTAAAAGGATGAGTGTGTCTTACATGTTGAATTAAACCGAACTGTCAACCTTAAAACTCAAAATAAGGATCAGTTTTATTGGACCAGTCTGTTTAATCCATGAAACTCTTATTAATGTAACACATTATTCTTATTTAAACTCTTTAAGTCAAAGGTTTACTCATGTCACTTCTTTTTTTTTCTTAGTAATTTACCTCCAGAAATTACAGGTTGGAAACGGATAAAAATCTGGAAAATGAGAGACAGCTTCTGGTTCAGCAGCAGAAGTTATGTAAATCCCGGGCTCACAAATTTTACCTGGAAACCAACAGAAGAAGGAAGTCAGTGTGTTTCCATTAATTAATTCATTCATTCATACATAATTTTCTTTATTTATTTATTTCATTCATTCATTCATTCATTCATTCATTCATTCATTCATTCATTCAACCTGCCAGACTATATCTGTAATCTAAACCTGCTCAAGGACTCAGATTACAGTAAATAAGAAAGCTTCTTCCATTTCCTTCAGAATCAACAGGCTTCTTTACATAGATCTACATCCAGGAGACTCACAGCTAACACTGTCTCGGGTTTTCCAGCTTTCAGTGGTCAAGACATTTATCTGTTCATGAAAGTTCTTGTTAATAAACTTTCAACTTGGTACTTCCTAAAATATTCATTTATTGTTAGACATCTGGAAGTTAGATCACTGAAGTAAAGTTTCTTCATATTTTTTTAACTGCAAATGTTCAGGTTCCCAAATCACTTGTAAATACATGCAGACTGTATATTAATTATTTTGTTGTATTTATTTGACTTTCTCACTTAATCCTGCTCTGAGTCGTGACTGCAAAAAAATCTTAAAAAACAGACTTGGGTTTATGTTTCTAAAATATGGCCAGAATCGAGTTTAATAAATTTAAATGTGCCTCAGGTTTAAGTTTTTTTTTCTTTTTTTGCATGGTTCAGGGCTATAGATGAAAAACGGAAGCAGTGGGACATTCAGGAGCAGCGTCTGAGAGAGAATGTCCTAAAGCAACGTAGAGAACAAGTGCAGGATGCAACTGAACGCTTTCAGAGAGCCCACCTGCCTCCATCTCAGAGACACAGACAATGTTTGTATTTTTTATTACATTCACAATGGTCTTGATAAATTAATTTTAATTAACATATTATTCTTTGTGACATTTCAGCATTTAGAAGAAATGTTCCAGATATTGAAGATGCACTCAGTTTAATTCAAGGCACCTTGGGTTCAAACACCCAGCAGCCCCCTCTGTCCAGCACTACAAACATCAGCAGGTAACAGTTTCCATCATCCTCATGCTGAGTACACAGTAAGGAAATATTTTTCAATTAAATATTTCAGTATATGGTTGCACTGATTTGAAACCAGTAGCAGCAATAAAATGTATATATATATATATATATATATAGAAATTACAGCCTGGCAACATAAAAGTAACACTCATTTTTTTAACCACCTCTACCTTTTATTTGCCAAGGGAAAGTTTTGATGACAAAAGACCTTAGGGATAGGGGGAGAGGGGGGTCTGGGTTCCTCTTCTGGATGTGCTCCCTCAGTGATGGATGGATAAAAAAACTGACATTTAAACAAATTTCATCACATCACAGCTTGTCTTTAATTATTAAGTTGTTTTGATGCAGAACAATCATTTGACCAGTATCAAATTTTAATATATTTTCCACTCCCACAGAATTTTTCTTCTGACATGGTTGAAGAAGTCATACATTTTATTTTTATGCTTTCTTTTAAAGATCCTACACTCCTCCGAAGTTCCCCACACTTCCTAAATCTTCTCATCACCAAGAACTCTCTGCTGTGGAGGCCTACACTAAACTGCTTCAGGAGCAATGCAGGATAGAAAAGCTTCAAGATCGCAGCCTGCAGGTATTTGCTTATTTTGTTTATGTTATGACCCGTCATGTATGACTTTGTATTAGAAGATATTAGATATTTCTGATAATTTTAAAGGAAGCTTGCAAAGGTGGGATTTATTTCAATATAAAATTGAGTCAATGAAGACCAAATCAAGTCTTTGTTGAAGCTTTAAAAATTTGTGAATAAAAATTACCAGCCAGTTGTGTATGTTACTATAATGATGTTCTCTCTATATTTCAATAATTAATCTATTGTTTTTACAATAGAATAGAATAGAATAGAATAGAATAGAATAGAATAGAATAGAATAGAATAGAATAAACACTTTTTGTATTTCTCTGCACGGCCCCTAGGGGGCAGTCTTTTGACATGAACTCATTTAATCTGAGTCAAACAGGATCTGTTGATCAAACAGGAGATCGATTAGACTGTTGAGTTTTCAGTTGTTGGTTGTTGTTTTTTTTAATCTTTCTTGTAATTGAAACCAGTTTTGTTACACGTGAAACACAGTATTTTACATATTAAGCCCACCCATGGATCTACATAAAATAATCATAATCGTCATCATCATGGTTTCTGAATTTTTCTGATCAGTGCTTTTTTGCTTCCATTTTCAGGGCAGTTATGGCTCTGACTGTTATTTTTCTGAAAGCCTTTCAAGTAAGGACAGCTTGGAGAATGAAGACCCAACTGAAAGCACAACAAATCCTCAATATTCCTTCTCGTCACTTGTTCTTGACTCTGAAAAGACCCATTCAGAGCCGAGAAAGGGAAACAGTTTGTGTCCAACATCATCTCCTTCCTCAGCATTGATGCTTCTTAATGAAAATATAGCCCATCTTCAAAAACTACATGAACCCAAGAAGGAAAAACAAGATGACACTGAATGGACTAATAATCACCTTGTTTTTACTGAAACTTCTTGGGGTTTCACTTCTGTTGAGAAAACACCTAACAGAGACGACAAGCCCAGTCCATGTAACAGTGATTTATTAACAATTTCTAATCTTCCTAATGAAACTCCTGAAAACTTTGATGTTGAATTCCTACAAAAAGATCACAAAAACAGCATCTTTGTATCAAATGGAGTTGTTCCTGGTGACAGACTTGAGCCTTCAAATCCCAAAACAGAAAGTGTAGTAAATCTGAAACAACAAAGGATCCATGATGACAGTCAGTTAAAGCACTATTCAGCTATAGATATTCCTTTCTCTTCCAGAAATGGCAGCAGCAAAGACAGTGTGTTTGGGAACCCCCCAAAGAATACTACAGCAAGCAAATTCTCAAACATCAAAGCTCTTTTGCCTTCAGAGAAAGAAACTTACTACCTGTCCTCTCAGAAAGAATCACCTGCAACCATTAATAATCTTAACAAGGTTCCAAACTCACACCACAGAACAGAGAAAGCTGTAAATGAAGGACCACTAGAAAATGCAAGCTTGTCTAACATTCAGTCAAAAATACACAAGTGTCATGATTGTCCTGAGGAGGAAGAAAAAAGTGTACCTGTTTCCAAGGCTTCATCTCATTCAGCATGTGAAGTCAGATTCATCAAAGGAATCCTTAAGAAACAGTCCAAAAATATGTCACAGGATACTTCATGTTGGAATGGCCAAGGGCATTTCATTTTTGCAAAACAGGTAGCATTAGCAATAAGAGATAGCGTTGAATTAACAAGAGCTAAAACAAAAGGTCTGGAGGTCAGCAACCCGATAAAAAAGAAGCTGCGTTGGTTCGATGAAGTTCATACAGGAAAGGACCACCAGCCAAGTGTCACTACAGAGTCAGGGTCTGCCAAGCCTGGACCCAACATGACCCCTGCAGCCTCCACAGGCTATCGCTTTACAAAAGAAGCGTGGGCAGATGTTGGGGTTCAAGTCAATTTTCCCCAAGAACGAGTAAATGAGGTCAAGGTGGCACATAGCAGCACCAAGACCAATGGCCCGAAAGTCCCTCGGAGAGTTCGCTCTGCCAGACTTGGAGGGGGTCCGGTTCCCTCACGGACAAGAAAGGGCACTGTCATCCGACCTCAATCTGCCACCGAGGTGAATCAGATTGCCAAAACCCAAGGGAAGATTATGGTGCCCCGCCCACCTCCTCGGACAGAGTCAGATGAAAAGACACCGAACAGGACTCCATATGGTGCAAACAGTGCCAGCATCAACTATAAACAGGCCCCAGTGCTGGATCAGGCCCTGCCCAAAAACAACTCTATGAGAATTTTCTCACCTAACAAACATACAATCACAACAGAGTGTGCAGTTATGTACACAGCTCTGCCTCACTCATGTACCTGCCACTTTTCAGAGGGTAACACAAAAAGCATGCCCCTTCCAGGTCATCAGGAGTCTCACCACCACAGAGAAAAAGGCCTCTGTTTGGATGTCACTCCCACAGATGAAGAGATTTCACAACTCTGGCATGGCGTTCGCAGTGCCTTGTACACCATGGAAGGTTAATTTATACTTTGGCTTGCAGTCTTCACACTGATTAGTTTTGGGTTAGATGCTTTTGAGATTTACTGTACATAAAATTTACCTCGGGCTTGTTTATTTCTAACCAGACAATTTTAAATACCAATATGTGCCAGCTACAAACTATAAGTAGTCCATTAATTCATTTCCAGCAATCCACTTAGTAATTGACGACACTGTGACTCACAATTAGCTCATCAGCCAGGCCAGAGCTAATCTCTGTTTATCCAAACTAAGATTGTTCAACACTCACAACTGGTGAAATATTAATTGTTCATAACTTTTTTCACAGAAATCCATTTCAAAAGATCTGAATTATCACTTTAAGTCATGTATAATCAGCATCTAACATTTTCCTGGTAAAAAAAAAAACCTCCTGGGAAATTAAAGGTGCACTTTGAGGCTTCTCATTCTGTCCAACTTTTTTTTTTTTTTTTTTCAAAAACAAGCTTAGACATGGAGTTAAACTTTGACTTGGACCCATTTATCTGAGGCTGTTCAGGCCCCAAAAGATCAGTGGTGTTTCTCAGCAAGTTGAATATAGAATTTCCTCCTTACAATTTCATTTTACATTTATAGATAGGGCTGGAGAGTATAAAGTGATAATCATTTGACCAAGAACCAATTTGACTAAACTCAGGTCTCAGTGGTTACATGTATCCAACAGGTTTCCACTTCTGACCTTTATACACTAAGATTTCCATAAATTAAATGGTTTTGTACAATGTTATAAACTGTAGATGTACAAGAAACCAAGCAGAAAGGATTGCATCAAGCTCTAATACAAGTGTATAGTTGATTTTTTTTTTTTTTTTTTAGATCAAGGCACACCTAAAAAACAAGACCTGGAGAGTAGACAAGTTCCAAAGAAACCATGTGATGAACAGAGTAGACAGCTTCCTGCCTCAGGAATCAGACGACTTCTTCAGACCTCTCAGGTACATTTGTACACAGTTGCCCAGAGGGGATGAAGAGTGAACATATTTATGATCAGTCTGAAGATCAGTCTGTTGGTTTGAACTTTCATGGTCTTGATAAAACTGATCAACTAGATGAATTATGATTAAGATAAGACATTCCAGATGAAATCAGGTTTGAATTAAGATAAGCATTGACACAATGTTTGAGACAGTTTGCTTCACCTTCTATTGTAGGTTTGTACCTTCATGGAAAATTTCAATGGAGTAATACATTCCTCATAAATCTAATGTAAAGCCTATTAAAAATTGTAACAGTTGATTGGTTCTTTATTTTTATTTTTTTTTTGTAGCCTGTAAAGCAGAAGGCTGAACTACTCCGATCGTGTTCAAGTACCTGCAACACAGTTTTAAAAGAAGGTAATTTGTGTCTGTGTGTAAAATCACTTTGCTGGAGCTATTTGCTATTTATATATTATAAGTAAGATGATAAAATACATTTTAAAACATTCAAAATAAGAACATAATAGGACTTAAGAATTTAAGCATTCTGCTGTTTTAAAAAAGAAATCAGCCACAGAATAAAACATTTAAGGTGTAAAGAGTTGCAAATGCCTGTCTGTAATATAACTTTGCATGTGATTGCAGGTTTTGAGACTGCAGCCCAGTTATACCTGGCTGAAGTACATGCTGAAGGGCTTTCAAAGGAGATTCAGCTTTTGGGTGCTATGGAGACAGCCCAAACAGCGAGGTCTGGAACGGTGCAGCAGCACAGCCAACAGCAGGAGTTCACCACCATTTCCTTCGAGGAGAAGAAAATCCTTCACTCCCTAGACAGACTCAACCAGCAGCTTTACTGTGAGCTGTCTGCATCAGACCTTGACTGATCAAATGAACTGTTGAGATTTCTGCTTGACGGAAACATATTATTATGATAAATCGCTGTGGGATAACCACTCCTTTCTCTTTTTATTTGTAGGTTTACAGGAACACATGCAGTGTAAAACTGGTACACATGGTATTGCAATCATTGACACACCCTTTGTAAGTATATTCAAATGATTTTCAGCCCTTGTCTCACTATAAAACCTTACATTGTTAAATTAACACATATTTATTATTCTGTTTTCAGACAAAAGAAGATAAAATTCCAAATAATTATAAACAGCGTACATCTTCAGCAAACCACATTCACCACCAGAAGAATGTGTAAACATATTTTTGGACAATGCTCTTCACTTTTCTTAGTGTGTCCATGGCACTTAATAAAATTTTGAATTTGGTGATCATGTTGAATTATATGCACTTTCTATACCTTACACATGTCTAACATTACCTGCTGAATATAAATATACTGCATATTATTATTCTTATGTATTTTCTAAAACTATTGCATTTTGTTTGTAGTTTTTTAATTAAAATTACAATTTGATGGAAACCATTTTTAGGCACCATTCATAGGATTATAAAAAGCTTGTTAAGATGAAGTTAACTGTCCGGGCTCAGTTTGTTTATCAGTGTAAGTATTTAAAAAAAAAAAAAAAACTGTTTAATATACAGCAATTAAATTGACTGAACACTAGAAGTTGTTTCTAAAGAATAGCATTGCGGTGTTAGAGGTACGTTTGTTTTTCTTTCACCGATGTAGAACAGACGATTATTTCCAAAGTTCTCATTTGAAACTGCATCTCTTGTGAATTTAACTTTTATTTTGTGGTTTGTAATATTTATCACTGCCCTTAAATTACAATGAGATCAAAAGGCAACAGTCTGTATTTGATTAAATTGTAGTAGATGGGTGGTAGATTTGTTTGTTGTTGTTGTTTTTTAATTAAAAGCTTCACTGTCTCCTTCACCAAATGGGTGCATGGGGGGGGGGGGGTTGACGGGACATGAGTTTGTTTGCCCCTCCTTCAATGGCGTGTCTGGTTTTGCCCCTCAGTGAGCTTGTCAGAACTTGCTCTAAGAAGTGTAAGAAGCCCAAGCTCTTTCAGCCACAGTGATTTTTTTTTTCTGGTTTAACTGCAGGATCTTTGATTAATTTGGGAAGGAGCCATAAATAATGATATGACAGTAGTGTCTGACTGCCATATAAAGTCAGGTATACACCCTTTTCATCCCAAACCAAAACTGACAGCAGCCTTGAAGCGATGTATTTTCCACTTTAATGGAAACGTGGAACTTTCCCACTTTGAAAAGTTATATGCAAATAAGTCAGTGAAAAAGAAAACATACCTGCTTTACATATCTGAGATTTACTTTTTTTCTAAATAAAAACACATTAATACATAGGGGAGGAAGATGTTTATTAATAAAAAAAATGATGTTAACCATGTTCAAACCACAGCATTCAGCAGAAATAATCAGGTCAACAAAATACATTACCAGCTCTTCTGTTTTAAATCAATTAATTTCAGCACAAAAAAATGACAAAAAGAACAGTATTTACACTGAAGTTGTTTTTTCATGTTTATTTAGAAATTACATATAGTACTCATCTGCTCAAATACTTAGTCCATAAGTCAATAAAATACTTAATTAAATTCTACTCCTCTCTTCAGGTTTAACTTAAAATGTCTTGATCTGCTACCAAAAATAGTCTGAATCTTCACGCTGTGGTGAATGTAATTACATTGAAATCTTAACCAGCAGAACACCCTGAAACTCAACAAGAAAAGACAAGAGTGCAGAAAAACAATACATTTTCACAAACACAAGCTCAAGCTTGTGCTGTGGTCTGATGTGAAGATTAATCTCACTAATTTTGCCTTGATGCAGCCCATTGAAAACAGGGAGCAGCAAGAACTTCAGTACTTTTTCTTACACTCACCAGTCACTATATTACATGCTCCTTTTTGTTACCACATATAGCAAATCAACTAATGTCATGACACTCTCTGCATTTAGGGATCTAGATCTGGTCAAATCAGCAATAATTTAGGTTGAGTTAAGTTGTTGATATTAAACATCAAACACCTGATTGCCACCACAGCACCAGAAGTTCCAAACAAGAGTCAATAGCAGAATAAACTGTTTAGCACTGCTGGAGAAGATTTGGGAAGTTTTGGAGAACTCAACTCTGCCACCAAAGTGAAAGTGAAAGTGTTTTCCTGAACTATAAGGTTTATTAACATCAAGTTTTCTTTTTTTAAAAAGCCAAATGCACTTTTCCTTATTTTTGGGCTTTTTAGTTGCATGTAAATACATTTACTCCTCAAACACAGCAGGGGGCGCACAAGTCACAATCTGTTGTCTGTAGCAACAAGTTGCATTACTGTAGATTAGATTGTCAGACCAGAGCTTTTAAAGTAAACTGAAGAGAAACAGCTGGTTTTCCTCTCTGGGTTACAGAATGATTCTAGTAAATACAGCAAACAGAATCTTTCCACTGACATCCAGCAACACAGTGAGACACCCGTCAGGAGGGATGAAGAGATGTTGAACAGAAGTGGACAAACTTCTCTAAGTGGGTGGTCTCTTTAGAGCTTCACTGACTCTGTGGTCCACCTCCTTAATGTGTCTGAGTGTAATACAATGACTTCAAAATGGTCAATTTCACAATAGAAACTTATTGACTGGCAGCATTTGTGCACAAAATCTTTTATTCATTTGAAAGACTGTCGTTTTAATAAAGTCATGAATTTATATTCAGTGTAAATGTTTTACTATCAAAACCTATAAAAATTATTCCTCAGAAAAGACAAAAAATATCTACAATCAATGCAGATTTTTTTTGTTGCATTTGTTACAAATACATGTTTCAGTTCTGTGAAACATAAATAATATTTTAGAATGTTTGAATTATTTAAACAATATTGAATTTAGGAACATGACAATACATCTTCCGATATGTAGAACATGTGGGATGTTTTAATATATTTTGCCATGTCTGGTGATATTTAATAGAGCTTCATGATCATTTATTCAGTGGGTGTATGGGAAAAGATGAAACAGAGCCTCTGCTTTCAAAGAGGGAGGATCTTGACAAAATGATTTCTCAATGGAAGAGGGGTCTCATTAACATAACAATTGTGGGAACTGAATGGGTCTACTTTTCATGAGCACTGTAAAGAGAAGAAAAAGAGTGTGAGAGAGAATAAATAGTTCCATTACGCACGCTGATGAGAGTAAATGGTTTAGATTTATTCAGATTCTTGGGAAAATGTATCCACATTCCAGTAATTGTGAGACATTAACACTAAGATACATTATCTAAAATACACATAGGTTCTTTGTGTGTATATTGTAGTAAACATATTTTACTTGGCTATTGTAAAAGTTTTGGTAGTCTACAGGTGAGTTTAGTTTAACTAAACATTTTTTCATGTGTATTTTTCCATTTTATTTCAAAATCCCATCATATCAATCTGGACTCGCACTGGTTAAAAAAAGTACTATAAAAATAGGCCAAACACAAATATCGTTACTATTGCAAAAACACATCATCAGTAAAACTAACATTAGATAGTAATAGTTAAATAGTTAATAGTTAAATGGTTGATAACTATTAAGGGCTATTTCATTTAACAACTGTAATCAATAATTTTAAGAATAAAAAAACAACTAACTGATTGCCCCAATATAATAACATAAACATCATTTGGCCTTTAAAAAGTTTGCATTTTTATACATTTACTTAATTTTCTTTCATTTTCTTTATCTTAATAATTCCTGCAAAATAATTTCCATTGATTTATTTTTAACTTGAAAATACATAACTTTGGGTGCCCAAGACTTTTGTGGTTCTCTGTAATTGTGAAGAAAATAATAGCTTATTTTTTAAAGTAAAAGGGCGTCCAGCGGAAGTTTTGATATGAACCTTTGTGGACATCAATAACTGTATTGTTGCATGTGATAATCAAAAAACTGACATCCAAAACAGCCTTTTAATTAGTTGAATGCTGGGTGTATAAAATGTAATTCTTAAATTATAAACATCTGGTATTGATTGTTATTGTCTTTTTTATATGTGTACATCTGCATTATTTGGCCAGTCATGTAATTAAATGATAAATTGGTTTGCCTTATAGCCAGCCTGTACCTTTAATGCCTCCTGTCCCAACTGGAGCGCAGCTCCGCCCCTGGAAAGGCGTCCCATGAGCAATAAAGTTTGATGTCCTGCCCAAAGTTTAGACTCAACGGGAGGAAACTTTTTTTTTCCCCTACAGTGAGTTGTGGAGATTTACAAAACTAATCATGCATCTTTCCTGAAAGATTTAAGGACACACGTTTTCAGCTGTCCGTCTTTGGAACAGCAGAATATTCCAGACCAACGCTGATGTTTTTGTTTAGTTTTATTTTTATTTTTGCGGTCGGCTCTGCGGTTTTTTTCTCGGGGGGGTGAGTTGGGGCCAGACAACAACATAGATTCCAGTGTGGAGTAGATATGCGCTTTTTTCCATGTACAAGTATGCCAGCTGGGAACAACAGAAACACACAGCCTGTTAATAAGGATTTTGACAGCTAACAGACTTTTAAAAGAAAAGAAAACAGCTGAAGATTAAACTTTGAAAATGACTGGGCAAAGAATCTGCTGAGTGGCGTCGAGGTTTCCAGATTTCCTGCTGCGCGTCAAGAGTTTGGGATTGGCTCAAACCCGAAACTTTCACAGCCTAAACTTTTCAGATTTGTAAAGTTCGCAAAGTTTTTGTATTTTTGGAGGAAATGGATCCGAGCCAGCACAACCCTCCTGCCGGACATCAAATCGTCCATGTACGGGGCGACTCAGAAACGGACCTGGAGACGCTTTTTAACATCGTTATGAACCCGAACAGCGCAAACATTCCCCATTCTGTGCCCATGAGGCTGAGGAAGCTCCCAGACTCCTTCTTCAACCCACCAGAACCCAAATCCCACTCCAGACAAGTAAGACCACCCTGTTTCTACTTTGTGCCACTGAGAACTCAACCTCCCTGGAATCGGGGCCCATCCTGCGGGACTCCCACACTCACTCAGTTGGTTTGAAGCTGAGAAAGTTTCTCAGTCAGTTTCAGTTGAATCTGATCAAATTATCTGGTTTTGAACGATCATGTTACCGAATCCGAGAGCTGATGTTATGAAATCCATTTGAATTAATGTAGTTTAACTTTATTCAACTAAAAGTTCCATCAAAACTTTAACTTTGTTTCTATAAAGTTTTAAACAAAGTTTGACCGGCTCGTGTTTGTACATTTAAATGTTCCCAAGCCAAAAAAAATCTGTTTGCAGTGATTGTCTTGATTTATTTGTGAACAAACAGATCCAGGGAATCTTGGGGAATGTGGTTTCCTGTAAAATGAGTTTGTCTGAACTTTGACATGCGTCTTAAAGCTGCACTCATTGAATATTGCGCACATTTTATAGAACGTTTGATATCAGATCGCGGAATTTTAAACTCATGTGACTAAAAATCGTTTTTTGTTTTTTGTTTTTTTTCAAACGAATAGGCACGAAATCTTATGGTGGTTGATTTCATCCCATCTCCCTCCCCCATTCACCTCTCCTCAACGCTGAAGTTTTATAATTAGTGCGCATGCGCTGTTTTGCCGCAGGACTGCGCTCTTTTCTGGCATAGAGGCCTTTTTCCTTCTTTCTGGGCCTGTACAAATTTCAAACTCAGCTTCACGTGCAGAAACCAAACAAACAAAAACACAGAGTAGGCTAATACTAAACTATATACTATAAACTACATTTAAGAAGAGAAATTCTCAAACATGTAAACGTATAAATAGAATTTAAAATGATTTCTTGTTGTTTCGAATCCACACTTATATTTAACTTTAAGTTCTGTTGTTATACACACAAGGCTTAGTATGTAAATAAACTAACAACACGTGTAAACAAAGGGATGGAGAAACAGTTCATTTTGAAAAGATAATTGTCTTTTTTTTTTTTTTTAAATTGATCTTGTTTTGTTTTTGCAGGCCAGCACTGATGCTGGGAGTGGCGGAGTGCTCACCCCCCACCATGTCCGCGCACACTCGTCACCAGCCTCCCTGCAGTTAGGAGCAGTTTCTTCAGCCTCCCTGACTGGGATGGCCCCAGCGGGTGCTTCTCCTCAACATCTCCGTCAGTCTTCATATGAGATCCCCGATGATGTGCCCCTGCCCGAAGGATGGGAAATGGCCAAGACTGCCTCAGGCCAGAGATACTTTCTCAAGTAAGTGTGCTGACGACAAGCTGCATCTTTTATATGGTCTTTGGAAATGTTCACAGCTCAGTATTGACGTGTTATAATTTTTTTTTTTTTTAACAATTTATTTTATTCAGCTTTTTAGTTTGACCAAGTGTATTTCTCAGACTTCTTTTAAAGTTGGATGACTTGTTTCTGTCCACATCTGTTGTTGTGCAACTCCAAAGCCATATTATCTCATTTATAGGAGCTGCCATGTTGTATTTATGGAGCCAGAGTCTGAACACTAGATACATGTAGCTGAAAGTCCCACCTACTTGCTCATACACAGTCATAGTGGGTTTCAGTAACTAGTAACAACTAAAAAAAATAGACATGTAAATCTTTTAATAATATTGGAGGTGACTTTTCTGTTATTTAGGAAAATGTCCCTTTTTATCTCCGCCAGGGAGGTAATGATTTCATCAGGGGTTGTCTGTCTGTCTGTTAGCAGGATAACTCAAAAACTCATAGATGAATTTTGATGACATTTTCAGGAAAGGTCAGAAATGACCCAAGGAAGAATCTATTAGATTTTGGGGGTGATCTGGATTGCCATCTGGATCCAGGAATTTTTTTAAGGATACGGACATAGTACTTTCTACAAGATGTCCACTTGGCTGAGGTCTGCGCTCTGCGAGTGCTTTTCTAGTGTTTACATGGGCTCAACTTAATACTGCAGCCAACCACTAGGGGGTACTTGTTTTATTTTTTTTTAACTTCAACTTTCAGATTGTGTTCCTGTGTCCATTTTATATACAGTCCAATGTGTTACGTAATAGTTACATCACTTTAAAATAAGTTTAAAACCAGATGTTTTTTCCTCCTTTTGAAGTCAGTCTGATATTTTCTGTCAGAGGTTTACAGAAAATTGTAACGTGTAACAAACAGACTGAAAACTCAGTCCAGACTAAACAGCTTTAACTCTGTTGTGGTCAAAACAAGTCAAAGTTACCAGAGATGCTCACATATACTGATGCTCTGTTCTGTCTGCGTTATGCTGACGATTCCTTTCAAATCAGCTACAGTGCACAATAGTGAGTAGTGTGCTGAGAAGGAGACAATTGCAGAAGTTAGATTGTAGGTTATTAAATCTGGTGGCGTCTGCAAACAAGTGAAGTCTTGAGGGACCTCTGCTGTATGTGCTGTTCCTTTTCTTGGTCTCAGGTTTCAGTAGAAACAAAGGACCACTGTAGTTACTCCAGACAGGAAAGGACAGACGGTTCTGCTGTACTCATCTGTTAACCAGCAGCACTTCAGCCATCCAGAGTAAATGTGTAGTTATCAGGTAGATGTGAAGCTCTTCAGCTTGTTGCTGAGTTAAAGGGTTAGTTCTATTTTTAAGGATGTATTTATGGTGGAGTGATGGGTATTCATCAGTAGATGAACGTTGGAAAGATGTCAGTGAGTCTCCATAACTTCGAACTACTCCAGTCACAGAAACATAACAGCACTTGAAGTGAATGTGAAATGTAAATGTTCACATTTTTGCATCTGACGGTTATTTACACTGAGGACTGTCAATGTTAGAACACGGTCTGTGGTCCATTGCAACATGTTCTGTGTTATAGGTGTTGCAAAGTGAAACAGGTTAAACACACAGAACTTCACAATCCAAAGAAAACATGCAGTTGCAATAATATTGATAAATATTGGAGCTGTGATATGAGCCTTGCTCCTTTCTTTCTGTTCCATCACCGTGGTGATGGAGTGGGTGGGGGGGTGGGTCCATTTGATCACTGGATTTCTTCTTATTATTAATTGCTTCAATTAATCGTCATACTGATATTGTTTGGCTCATTTTGATGAGTTATAAGTTCATTATTATTTAAAAAAATGACATGACGTCATCAGTAATGTGAATGATTTGCAGTTTTCTATTTAAATAAAATAGGACATTTTTGCTCCTTTTATTAAAGGTAAAAAGTTTGTGAAATGTTTCAGCAGCACATAGTCTTGACTGACATGATGACTTCAAATTTATTAGGATCAGGGAGGAGCTTTCATAACCAGAGGTGTTTAGGGTCATACATCTGGAGAACATCTGGTCCATGTGGATGTTCTTTTAAAAATATAAACTTACAAAAACTTGAGTTAGCAGTTTAAAAATGTTCTTCCTAAACATATTTTGCATTTGTATGAAACCTGGTTGGAAATCCTCTTCTGTATCTCAAATTTTTGTTTTGCTGGTTATTTTAGTTTTTCTTGTAATTTTTACAAACTTTAAAGTTTTTAAAGTCATAAGACTCGAGTTGCACCTGTGAAATTCTGGAGCAGTTGCATGAAGTGAATTTTTCATCTACTGCATGTATTGTGAGACCAGAACAAACAAGATGGTTAACATTTCTGTTTTGATTCAATCATTCACACATTGATTAATAAATCATTTGGAAAACAATATTTTATTTAAGCATAAAGCGATACTTAAACTTTTAGACTGCCACAAGTATCCCAAGTATTTTACAAATTATCTCGGTACTGATATAAACATTTGTTTATATTAAAAATAGAATTAATTTTAAATTTGAGTATTAAAGGACTGAAAACCCATTGACTTCAACACATAGTTGACTTGCTCTGTATTTTTTGTTCTTGACTTGTTATGACAGCAGTAATTGTTCTAGTCATATGGAGACATCTTCCACACACTGAACATTGGAGTGCAGATACTTCATTTGGAATGGAGGTGGCCTCTGCAGAACTGCTGGAAAAGTAACTCTCCTATTTATAAACAGGGCTTGTCTGCTGCCGGAGCCGTGTTGCAGAGGGAGTGAATCAGAGCCAGTGAGTGTTTGTGTGGGTGGGTGGGCGGTCGGATGGATGGACTGGTGGGGGTGGGGAGTTTACCAGCAGCAGAGCAAAGCTGAGCAGAAAGTATAGGCTCACATTTCACTTCACCGACTGCTGTTGTCCTTAGAGATAAATCAACCCAGGGTGAAAGTTTTTAAAGATTCTGTTTCTTCTTCTTTCTGGGTTTATTGGTACGCTGCAGGATTATTCAGTGGGGAATGATTGGCTTCTGCGAATCACAGCAGTTCAACAGATGTTCGAGTCCATCTCCCTTTAAAAGTCCGTCTCAGTTTCAAAATGAATGGAGTTGTGGCTCTGTGATGGTGCCTCTTTTGTGTCAATTGAGTTAAATGGCAGCCATGTGGAGATGACTAGAAGAAGGGCCAGGAGAAACTCTGGCCCTTCTTTTGTCTCAGCTGTGTAACAGTGATCTTTATTCAGACCACAGGCCTGTTGGGACTCATGTGAGCTTTCCCAAAATAGACAAACGGCTGAGATGAAGTTTAAAGGTGGAGCTGGAAGAGCAAGAGCTTTGTTAAAATGTTCCCCATGTTCTTCACATCAAGGAAGTTCTGCTCTTTTCAGACCAGCTTGTGTAAATACCAGCCATTGATTTTTATGAATTGGGTCCATTATAACAAAGATGATTGATTTTTATTAATCAAACAACAATTTAAAAACAATATTTGCTGATCATTTGATCATTGCATCTGCAAAAAGTTGTTTTGTTGAAAAATGTTGGAACGAGTATTTCTTTTTAGGTACTATGAAAACAAGTCAACCCAAACACTGTTGAAATCCTAATGGAAACAGAAGTTAAACATGAGCTGTACTATTAAAACACTTCTTGTATTGGTTGTTACATAAAAACAAAGAGTGGAAGACTGTCAACACAGTCTGTTGACCTTTCCTCCTCTTTTTTTTCTAGCAGTTCACTGGGGCCTTTGATTTATGGCAGTGGGGCCACAGAGGTTGGGTCACCTTGCTCTGTGCTGGGACAGAGGCAGGGTTGGTCTCCAGGGCTGACTCATAAACTAATTTCTAATTTAGACACACCGGTGAACTTAGAGAGGTAATCACTGTTTCCGGGGCTTATTAAATGCAGCTTTGAAAAGGTCCTTTAGTTCGTGGGAAGTTACCCCTAAGCTGAGAAAAGCTAGGAGTGAGAAGCTATTGTGTGCCCTGAGGGGCAGGTAGAGCTCAGTGTGGAGGGACACTTTTGTCTTTTCACACTTGGATTTCTAAATGTTTTTATGAGCCTGGTTTCTCACAATCAGAGTAACTCACTTGGTTCTATTCAGATTTCTGTTAAAGTGATATTGAATGACCAGAATAATGACCATAGTGGTTGTTTAAGGATTTCTTTAACTTTACAATTACTTCTATTTATTTATTTATCGCATTGGGGGGCTTTTTTTTGCCAGTATCCTCATTTTTATACACACGAGTCTACATAATCATTTAGGTTCTTTTCTTCAACAGAAACCCAAAAGCACATTAAAGTTCTTTAATAGCGTACTCTTAAACACTGATGCAGTTTGGAGAATACACTTGGTTTGCAGTCTTCATTTCAATTCATTCCAAAGTTGCTTTGTGGGTTTAAGGTCAGAACTCTGCACAGGTCAGTCAGGTTCCTCCACATCAGGCTGACTCATCCTCGTCTTTATTGGTCTGCTTTGTGCTCTGATGTGCAGCCATGTTGGAACAGTAGGAGACTATCCCCAAACTCTTCCCATAAAATTAGAATTATGAAACTTTCTAAAATGTTGTGTACGCTGAAGCATTAAAGACCTGGTTTACACCACTGCATCTGGCACTTTGTGTTACACTTGGTGATGTAAAGCTTGGTTGCAGCTGCTTGGTCATGGAAACCTGCTCCATGAGGCTCTCTAAACACTTTTGGAGGTCTGTAAGTATTGATTCTACAGAAAGTAGCCCCGTTCTGCTCCTTGAGCTGACCTCACCCTGTGACTGTACGTGACTGAGCTGCTGTTGTTCCCAATTGCTTCCACTTTGTTATAAACCCCTAACAATTGATCATGGAATATTATTTGTGAGGAAATTTAATGAATGAACTTATTTCAGAGGCGACATCCTGGTACTACACTTGAGCTTCACTCAGCTGCTGAGAGCAACCCATTCTTTCACATGTTTGTAGGTGCAGTATGCATTTCTAAGGGCTTGATTTTATACACCTGTGACCATGGAAGTGATTGAGATGACTGGTTTCTGTGCTTTGGAGGGGTGCACCAATATTTTTAGCAGTGTAATGTAATTAATCATTTCAGACTTATGATATTTAATATTTGATGTAAATATTTGTTACTCAACTCTCTATAAAGCCTTAAAATTATAGAGTATTTTGAACAAGTCCCTGTGGTCAGTCACAAATGGGGCTGGAACGTCTGTGTGAAGCCCTCATTTGGAGCAGCTTTGTGTTTGACAAACTTTTGGTTTATTGACCACACACAGACAGGAACCTTCCTGTTCCACTGTGGCCTGTCAGCTTGGTACACAAACGGGACTGTGAGAAAGTCAGACCAGTGTTTACCAAAGTCTTGATGTAACACCTCTGTTTCAGACATCAATGCTTCCACTGTCACCAAGGACATCTCCTCAGAGATGCAGTATTCTAAGAAATGAACCCTCAAATGTGGGAGATTACTGTTCTAAATCAGTGCATTAATTTCTAACACACATTTTCAGATTTCTAGCTGCAGATTAATAATAAAAAAAAACTACAAAAAAAGAAAAACTTGATGGACTGACTGACGGATCTCAATTAGTAATATGTAAAGTGACACGTTTTGTTGAATCTTTTGAACTGGTTCAAAAGATTCACTAAGTGTTGGTGCTTCCTGAATTAGTTTCTTCATTAGTAAGTTTGACAATACAAACCATCCTTCAAAGAGAAACCTAAAGCCACAAAAGGGTCACAAAGGTCACCCAAATAATCTCCCTTGATGATGTCCTGCTGATAGAAAGGCAGCCAGGCATCCACAGCCAACTGGAGAGGAGGTGATCATCCTCAACTTTGAGGACTGATTACATCTGGCCTCCCTCAGTGCGCGCTATACTCATCCTCCTGAACCACCCTCCCAGCATACACTCCCTGGGTGGAGTCTTTGTGGCCCGAGGTTCCCATTTTTAACATTTTGACAACTCAGTTATGGGAGTGTCATCATTTCTTCACTTCCACAGATTCACTCCCTGTTTTACGCCAGTAAAATGCAGGTTTTGACATCTAATTTTAAAGAAGAGGAGATTCAGCAGAGTAGAAAACAAATCAGTCATCACATCGAGCTTTGGGGTGGTAGCAGAACTCACATGGAGACACTTAAACCACTGAGATTATTTCTTTTCAGTACATCATAAGAGGACAAAATGTGCAGAACACTGCTTGGCTGTAAAAAGTGCTAAACTAATCTTTGCAGATCAATTTGGAATTCAGTCGAAAGAGGGAATCTCAGTTGATATAGGAAAACTGAATGTGTATTAAGAGGGAGGGGATTGCCTTGCTGTGCTTCTTATGGTATTCAGACATGTAAAGGCAACGGCAAACAGTTGTGACTGTGGATCTTGCAGATGATCAGCAATTCCTTACAGCAACTGGTGGCCTCCAGCCGTCCCAACAGTTGCCATAGCATCGCGTTGTTTTATGTTTCACCCACTGGACGTGGCATATAGATGTAAATGGTCCATCACGATTAAATGGATTATCTTTTAGTTTTTAAAGCTGGTGATGAATTACTGACTCCTGGTAACTAATTAACCTGTTTTCTCATCGCTCACATGTAGGAACTTTGAATACAGCACTGAGTTGCTCTGGATTTGATCAACTTTTGATTATCATTGTCTGTGTTTTAAACTTTGTTTATATCTGTTCTGACAGGCTGAGGAAACAAAAGTCAGTTTCTAAACTAAACTGTATAATTTGAGCAAGTGTCTGATAGAACATGTTTGGTTTATCATCAATGCACAGCTTGGAAAATCACATTCTACTTTTCTGTCTTCTTTTTTTTTGGGGGGGGGGCATTGGTGTGTCAGAGTGTGCGGCCCTTTCATTTACGATAAACCCTTCCTTCCTTATCCCAGTGCTTGTCTACCATTGCCCCCCCCCCCCCCCCCCCCCCCCCCCCCCCC
>SSNP01000017.1:4729476-4744228 GCA_006937955.1 Pachypanchax playfairii | reverse complement strand
AACCCCCCCCCCCCCCCCCCCACACACACACAGACACACGCACCTCCTAGGCGTCTTTTAAACTATCCCGCCGTCCTTGAGGTGAACATGTCCTTTCTCACTCTCAGATCTAATTCCTTGTTTTGATATCATTAGTGTTTGTGCATAGTTCCTTGCAGTAACATTGGTTACTGTATAATGTTTTGTCTTGGGGGGGGGGACTTAGTCTGCCATGAAGGAAAATTCCATGTAATTTCAGTTTTGGTTTTTGTTGCAGTTTTGTTGCAACGTATCTGTTTCATATACAGCACCTCTTAAACGTGGCCAAACGCAGGCAGGAACTGTATCATGACGACAGTTAATGGTGCCCTGATGCTGCAGAGATCAAGCCCCAAAAGACCCGACTCTGTGAAAGATAAGAAGTGGAGAGAAGGAACACACTCTCCACTAGGTGTGTCTGTGTGGGAGAGAAGAGGCAGCTTGTTGTGTTTGTGTGCATGTGTAAGGAGAGGTGGGGTTGGGTGGGGGGTGGACGAGAGGCAGGGCAGGGTGGGGACTTCAGAGCTTCCCAGAGAGAGCCCTGAGCTACGGTTTATTCAAGTCCTGCAGGAGTGTAAACAGACAGTGATTGAATGTTGACGAGGAAGGTGCCGGGGTGGGCAGGACGGCACAGAGACGCAGCCCCGCATGAAAATCGACCCACTATCACGGCTTTGTTTTGGTTACTACTTCAAGCATATTAGCAAACAGCTCTCCTCATTGGTTCAGTTACTGTAACTCCTCTTTCTCTGCTACACTGATAAAAGCGTGTGACCTACTTCGCATGCATACATTAGGACGTTTCTTTGCATTCATGTTTATTAGAGCCTCCTCCACCACCGCTTAGAATAACAAAGATTTCACAGCTGGGTTTTCAGCACAAACACATTTGATCTCGTAAACATGTAGTTAGCTTGCTAATGCACAATGCAATTACTTTTCTTATGTGAAATAAATTTATGCTAACAGGGGTGTTTACATTATGGGGGTGTAGACCTAAACTAATTGGTCAGACTGAGCACAATACACTTATGTTGTTGTTGTTTAATCAACTGACATGAACCCATCAGGGTCCAGAGAAGGAGGCAGTCAGTCTGGAAGGATAATCTGCCACTAGTTTAAAAAGAAACAAAAGGCATAATGAAAGGATAAGTCATGACTGATGCAATGTACAAACCAACAAAGCCTGTCTTAGTCATTGTGTGGGAGGGGATCAGGTCTTACAGGAAAACTTGTTTCAGATAGCTGATAGAAAACTTCAGCCGGGACTTCTCATCCTACACAACCTGCTGCACTGGATCGTCTCTTCTACAAGTTCATCCTGTCAACAAGCACTCAAGTTGTTAATCTTGTTATGTCATTGTTCAAATGCAGCCAAGTCTTAGAGGAAAGTGTGCTTTTAGAGCTGCTGTTGTATTAATCATCTGACAGAGATTTTGTATTTGTTGTCTAACTGTTGAAGACTGACTTTGTTAAAAGCCACATGTATGTTTTAGCTTTTTTTTTTTAAAAAAAACATGGTGTTAAATTTAGGAGAACTCGTGTTTTTGTTTTATTTTTTTTCTTCATTTTGTCCCAGTTTAATAAGTTGTATATTTGTTTGCTTAGTTCGAACACTCTAGGATTAAAACAAACCTTGTGTCTATTATAATTTCCTCAAAAGAAAAAACCTGTTGCACCCATTCAGTCTTTGATAAGTTAAAAAAAAATACGATTTCCACTTTTAGCTTCTGAGTAGTTGAAATTGTTTTGTATGTTTTCTACCCATTGCATCACAGCATCACTTCCATGTAAGAGCATCAGAATTCAAATTTTTTCTTCTTCTTTTTTTCAGCTCTGAACCAACAGAGGATCACACAGAGTGCTCCAGGGAAACAGGGAGGCCAGCTGCCTTCCAGCACCCACAGTGGAGTCATGGGAGGAAACAACCAGATGAGGCTGCATCAGATTGAAAAGGAAAGACTCAGACTGAAGCAGCACGAGGCTCATCGGCAGAGACCGCAGGTCAGCCATCACAGTTTGCTTGTCTTTAAGAATAGTTTCAACCTCATGTAGGAAAAATTCCTCTCACTGTGCATGTTCCTTTAGTACAAAACAGGACAGTGAACCCCAATGACTCATATGTTAAATGAAGGCAACAGCAATTTAAGCCAGTAATTCTTTCAATGAGTCATGACTACATGAGTATAGTGGTGGATCTTAAGCCTCTTTGATCAGTCTTTATTGTTCATCTAGCCTGCTATGAAGCCTTATGACTCATCTATGGTAATTTTATCACTTCCTAACAGCGACGTGTCAGTGCCGCCCACATAGGGTGGTACAGCAGAGTGTACTAGTTTACTCAGGGTTGTGTCACAACACCAGAAACAGGGCTTTATGATTATGAATGAGAGCGCTAGAGACTTTGTTTACCCTACATTCACACGGGTTGTTTAAAGTTCATGGTGTAGGAAGTGACCCATGTGTGTACACGCACTAGGCTGTAAAGAGAGAACCACTATCTGACCTTATTGAAAGTCCACTGAGATTATGTGCTGCAGGTTTTAAGCAGCCTGCTTGTTGACAGTGTTTAGAAACTTTGTGCGATAGAGAAGGTGGCTTTTTAAAGAGAGATTTCTGGTTTCCTGACTATGTCCAAGCAGGAGACAGATTTGTACTTTTTTCGAGGTTTCACATTCATTTTCATGAAAAGAGAAACCATTTCAGTTTTTCCATGTTATCTCAGTGGATTCCCACCATGTTTTTACTAATGTTGAATTAAAACAATTAAATAACAGATTATTTTTATTTAAACCTCAACGGTTGACTCTTATTGTTTAAGATTGGACCATATAGAATAACATCTGCAGACCTGGATGTTAACATTTTAACATGTAGCAGGTTTGGATTCCACCCAGTCCAGATGATGTAACATTTGTATGTTTGGACCAAGGAAGTATGTTCATGTGTGTTAAGTTTTGTAACTCAACATATTGTATGCTTTGGTAGGATGTTAAAGTTTGCGGCAGTAATCGGACATTCTGGAAAAAAACCCAAAACAAATATGCTGGAGTGATATAAAGTCTTACAAACTTAAAGATGTATTTTCTGTAGATCTGCACGATATGGACAAACATGGAGTTATAGTGTTGTTTACTGTAATCATGGTATGACTTCTGCTAAACAATTTGGTCAAGTCTGTGTAACACTGTCTCTCTTGTGTGTTTCAGTCTCTACTGCAGTTAGGGTTCATCTGATTGGACACATTTATTATTCACATACAGGGCTGTGAAAAGCGATTTGTCCCTACAGATCTGTTCTGTTTTCTGTCACATTGAAATGATTCAAATTGTCAAACAAATCTAAATATCAGACAGACATTAAATACCAGATGCAGTTTTTAAATAATTTTTTTGAAGTAAAAAAAATGCTTCCCAAACCAACCCGAGCCTACATGAAGGACGTATCAGACAAAAACAAGCAAACAGAAACAGTTTTAGTGTTTGCAGTCTGTCTCATATTCAAAGGCAGACACGAGGCTGTTGCTGTTATCAGTGAATGCATTTTAGGTCGTGTTGTAGTGGATATGGAAAAGTCTGAGAGAAATTTGTTGACAATTGTGTCTTTTTTGCAAGTTAAGCTAATGATCTGTTTGTAAACTCGTGTTATTAAAGTAGAAGATCAGACAACTCGCTGTCCTCTGAGCTCGGAGCCTTATTCTGATCCCCTGGGACTGGTTTTAGGTTTGGCCTCATCAACAACAACCAGTTCTGTGTATGAAAATCAGAATCAGTGACACATCTCCCTGAATCACCTCTTGTGTTTGTCCTTTTCTAGTTTCTATCTTCAGAAATCTGTTAAACAAAGCATTTGTTCCAAAAAAGGGCAGGCTGCCACTAATCTTACCCTCATCTCCAAATAGGAAATGTGATTTCCGGTGGCAGATGGGAAATTTGGGTTCAGTCTCCCACTTGTGGGGAAAAAGTATTGTGGAAACCTATCAAAACAGAATGACAGTAACACCAGAAACCGAGGCAGCGGCATCCTGTGCCTCCTTTAATGTGACAGCCAGGTCTAGTTTGACTCAGCTGTGTTTTAACCTCCAGTAAAACTTCAGGTTTCACAGGACCTGTTTTTCTGAGCAGCTCAAATAGTCTGTCCACAGGTTTAGAGTTTTTATTCTCGGACTGTGTTTTGTTGATTTCCCTGTAAAAATTTGAAAGATCTCGAAATAGTGACAATTCGAGTCACCTTTCCATTAAAGGAGCTCGGGGAAGGACGTGAAAAACATGACTTCATATCCTCAAGCTTATCTGATGCAGCATGTGTTGAAAACAATTGTCTCTGACTGAGGCTGGCCTCCTCTGTAACATGAAACTTCAGACAAAAAAAAAAAAAAGAGCACCATATTGGCACAATGCACCTTATTTGGTTTTACACTGTGGCAGCAGTTATCAGACAGTTCAGTCACATTATTATGAAGCTGTAACTGTGTTTTAATCTGTTTCTGTCAGTGTTACTTAGATTATAATTTTATTTACTCATCCACAGGAGCTTACTTTGAGGAACCAGCTTCCCACCAGTATGGAGCAAGATGGTGGTACAAATCCAGTTTCCTCCCCTTTGGCCCAGGATGCTCGGACCATGACAGCCAACAGCTCTGACCCATTCCTCAACAGGTTAGTGTTTTACGGAGCATCCTCCTGCAAAACCAAATCAAATCCTAAACTTTACTGATATAACACATTGCATGCTTACAGCAATCTGATGTGCTTTCCAACAGGAGTAAAAAATAATGTGTAATAAAAAAAATAAAATGCGTATTTGCTTGTATGTGTACACATGCAAACATATATGGATCATTAAACACCTTAAGGATCTCCTTCCTCAGTATTACCTGAGTCACATCGGCCAGCTTGACCAAAGCTCCGGTTCTGGTTTAGCTGCTCATGCTTTGCGTGTCCTGCATGAAGGAATCTGTTCTTAGTTTGAGCTCGAACTCTGAGAGGTGAATTACGAAAGTTATAAAAACAGAGGGCCTGTCTCTTTGCTTAACCCTCCTCACATGCTAATGACTCACACAGAGCAGCAGATGTGCTGGAGTTTACCGCACTATAATGACCTCTGGTGTACAAGTCCTGCAATAAAGGTGAATCCTAACTAAAACGCTGTGTCTTTATAAAACTTCTGTAGTGTTAAATAATAAAGGTAATAGCTGGTGGATCAGAAACGGCTGCGATTATGAACAGACACAAGGATTTTCACTCTGGCATAAAATGATTTGCATTTAAAGCTCTAGATGTTCGATGAGCGAACATGAAGTGTGGAAAGGGCCGTAAGGCAAGCAGGCCATGAGAACATGTGGTCCAGTCAGTAGACAGGCCAACCTAATCTCCCCTCCTCCCTCTGTTCCCTTCACTCTCTCGGTCTCACAAAGGCTTCATTCATCCTGCCTCTGCCATACTCTGCCTACATATTTTTCTGCTAATTAGTATAGGCTTGTCAAATGTCTTCTTTTCTCCCTTTGTCTCTGTTGTCCCTTTCGTTGTGGCTTTTTACTGTGTTCTGCAACACAGGGAGGAAAAGTGAAGCTCTGTTTCACTTGTGTTGCTGTGGATTTGTCACTGCAGTTGTTCAGATGAATGTTTCTGTGCAGAATGTCCCTGGAAGTTCACTCTTTTACTTTTCAGCATTTGTTCTCCAAGTTAGTTCAAATGCATATTACTGTTTGAGAATCCAGCTAAATGAAGGTCCATGCACTTTGATGTAAACATCCGTGGACAGTTTGTAATTGACATTTCTTCTTTTCTTTGTGTTTGCAGCGGGACCTACCACTCCAGGGATGAGAGCACGGACAGCGGACTGAGTATGAGCAGCTACAGCGTTCCTCGCACTCCGGATGACTTCCTGAACAGTGTGGATGAGATGGATACAGGTCAGTTACCAACTAGATCTCAACTCATTCTCTTCTGATTTTAAAGCACACTTAGTGAATCGATAAAGAGATGATACAGCTCACAAAATGAAAACTAAAACGGTACTTTTAACTAAACATCCTAATCTCTAATAGTTTGGAGGTTTATGAGGAAAAAATGCAGCTGCTTTTAACTCATTAATTTGTTTAAACTTTTACTCGACAGGTGCTTTTTAAAAACAATAGCATTGATCTATAAAAACTGTAATTGGATCCTTTTAACAATAAATTATTCATTTTTAAGTAGCATTTTCAGGTTGTTCTCCAATCGGTTTGCTTTTGTGTGGTTGCACTGTAGCAGTTGTTTCTGTTCTGCTGCATTAACAGATTCATTTGCTTCAGTTCCTCCAGCTCAAACTCTGTTAGTAAATGTCTTTTTTTTTTCTGCTCATCAGGGGACCAACTTCCACCATCAATGGTAACGCAGCCCAGTCGTTTCCCTGACTACCTGGATGCCATCCCAGGGACAGACGTGGATCTGGGTACCTTGGAGGGTGAGAGCATGGCGGTGGAGGGTGAAGAGCTGATGCCCAGTCTGCAGGAGCCCCTGAGCTCTGACATTCTCAGCGATATGGAATCTGTGCTTGCAGCTACCAAGATCGACAAGGAGAGCTTCCTCACATGGTTATAG
Source organism: Pachypanchax playfairii (assembly GCA_006937955.1). Classification (NCBI taxonomy): domain Eukaryota; kingdom Metazoa; phylum Chordata; class Actinopteri; order Cyprinodontiformes; family Aplocheilidae; genus Pachypanchax; species Pachypanchax playfairii. The sequence goes on along the minus strand of SSNP01000017.1, from coordinate 4,737,626 downwards.
AGGACCTGAGCAGGGTGCTTTACTCCTCTCCCTCTGAACTCCTGTTCCTACACTCTGAACTTCTGCCTGCTCTCATCTGTGAAGGATTCATTTGTGCTTTTACCAGACATTTCAGCGAGCCTCTCTGAACTTCTGTGCCCCTCGGCGTGCAAGGCTAACCTCTTTTCAGGCAGTATTGTTCTGTTCTTTTCACTGGTGTGTTTTTGTTTTGTTGTCTTTTAATTGTGTCTGTGTCTTCAAGGCTGGCCTATGAACAGACAATTATGCAAGGGCCCCTAAATTGTTCACAGGTCTTTCAGTGAATCTAGGGCTCATTTACCCAGAGCATAGCTGAACTGGGCAGGTGCATGTACTTCTCTACAAGGACTGCCATTTTTACTCGTGACCTGGAGTATTTGGAGCTTCCCTGTCTTGCAGTAAAGCATCAAGCAACACTACATACACTGTGTTTGGGGCTAATATGTTTAGATTAATAGCTTTATATTTGGCCTCACTTTTAAAAAAAACAAGCCTGAAAAACCAAAAATGATGTATTTGGAGCATAAAGAACAATACTGATTTGGAGTGAAGGTAATGTGAGGCCTAGTTTGGAGATGATGGCTTATCTTTGGGAGGGGCGGGGCGGGTGGGGTTGGAATCTGGGGATCTACTACGTTGCTGCTTGGCTGTGCCAGCAAGAGTAAGTTAAACCTTTGATAGATCAAGTGCCTGCAGATGTATTTTTTAAACGCGAGCAAAATGAATAATTACGCAGTTTCTTTAATACAACAACAAGCATCAGGCTGTATTAAAAAATATAAGCCGCATGTTCCTCTATTGTTCAGTAATCCAAACTGTATTGTATTTTTTAGACAAAAGGTGATTTGGGATCTTTTTTTTTTAACCTCTAGTTTCTTTGTAACTCATTCTTAGTCAAATCTAACCCACAAGTCATTTGTTTTATCTTAATGTTTTACTTTTAGCGTGTTACACCTGTATGATAGCTTATATCAAATGACTTTTTACTTTTATTGTCTTTCATAGATGAAACCTTTTTAACAGGGTCAGCTGTTCTCACAGTGCATTGCTTCAAAATTCATTCTGCCAAAACACAGACCTTTTTTTTTTGGCTGTTAAAAAAAAAACAAACATTTTGCTAATTTTTCTAATTTTTGCTTTACTTTCTATATACATATATATATATATATATATATTTACATATATACTTATTAGTGTTGTTGTATCTTTGTTGATCACAAGCAACCTTTACTATATCTGCTAAACATTAACCAAAAAGGCAGATCTGTAGCGTCAGCTGACACTATAGCTCGGATCAGTTTAAACTTGTGTCAGTATAAATGAATTGAGAAGAAACCCCCCTGTGTTATGCTGTGTTGAGTGTTTAAAAGGGGTTTGTAGGCTACAGCTTGGACAAGTTTAAGCAGATTTTAGAGTCACATTAGGAGTAATGTAGAAAGTGAGGGTTTGGCTGATGGTTGAGTTACAGTTTATGATTTTTTTTTTTTTTTTTTTTAAGGAATGATTCAGAAACAATCAAATATTTCAGTCAGGAATTGTGATGGATTCCAAAGATGTGTTTTCCTTTAGTTTCTTTTGTTTCTGTTGTTTTTTTTTTTTTTCTTAGGACACTAACACTTATTTTTACTTTCACTTTCAGAGTTGAGAAATAGTGTGAAATGTTAAAGCAGTCTTTATGAACAAACTGTATAAGCTAATGAGATGATTCATGTATGTTTAAGTGTTAACACATCAGACTCATTCTAGCTAAGAGATTCTTTTTGTTTCCATGGTTTTGAGTGACTAACCTTTTAGATTTTTAAGATGAGGTTTCAGAACAGAGAAGCAAGTGATCCTTGAGCAGCACTCGCATGTTTACATACTTTAAGCAACTGCTACCGCCGCAGTGGAGACAACACTGATAACGTTCTTGTGATCATGTTATGTTGATGTTTACACAACAACTACATCTTTACATTACTACAGTAACCTTGAGTAATCAGCCTGCTGTGTGTGCCTTTGATTGAGGCCTTGCAGGATGGCACACTGATTCTGTTGCCAGCTAATGGTGAACTGGTAGCATTAACTTGATGCAACACATATATTAGATTAGAGGACATGAGTATTTTTATTATTATTCTTTATGAAAAACTTCAATTTACTACAATTTTTTACTGATCATGACACAGTATGCTAATGGGGTTTTAAAAGATGGATGAACAGTGTTGGTGAAAAACAAAAAGTGCAACTCAAATAAGTGGTACACCACAGTGCTTGCATTGCACGGCTAGAGTTTTCATTTGAATGCAAACATTTTGTCACAAATCTGATTTTTTTTTCTAATCCTTACTTAGTGTGTAATTGCCAGAACATTAGCTGTTGACTCATTCTAGCAGTAGAACTAATTACAAGTTAAAGGATTTTGTATTTAGAGTTTTCTAAATGCACATTAAATGAATTTATATTCAGCAGTGACTGTTCATTTTTGATAGATATGTGCATGTGTTTTAGAAAGATAAATTCTGTTACATTATACATTTCTTCATATGATACTTTGAAATTGGCCTTAAATAAAGTACATACTTTGTGGTAATTTTTACTTGTGTGTTTTATATATTTTATAAAGATTTAGTTGAAACAATTTGATCATTTTAGCTTGTTCTTTGTCATTGACGGACATCCTGATTTGCATCACGCACGGTCACTCTTCATAAAGTTCAATTTAAATATGCTGTCTCAACGTGCTTCTTGGTAACTCTGGGAGAAAAAAGGGAAAAAGTCCCACACAGACGTGGAGAAAGACTCCGACAAAGATACTCATCAAGGACCTTTTTGCTGAAAAGTAACTGATAACATCCTCAACACAATGCCTCCTCACTTAAGATAAATGGGATTTAAAGCAAGCAAAATAATAATAAAAAACACTAAGTGATGCAATTCCAGGTGGATATATAGATTACTTTAAAGACTTAAATGCATTTATTATTCAATTAAAATTTTCAACAATTTTTTAAAAAGTTGTATCTGGCGTTTTAAGTATATTTTCTAACTGTGACTGCCAGAAGACAGTGAAGATATTTGGAATTGATATGTATTTTTTGAACAATCATATAGACTTATTTCTGATCAAAGCTCATAAAATAAAAATCCAATCGATGACAGCTATACGATCATGTGCTCAACACTTCTGGCGCAGACCTACAGAGGATTTTTCAGATTTGAAACATTGCTAAAGTGGCTGATGAAAAAAATTGATCAGTCCTTCGAACAAAGATGTGAGGCTGTAAACATATTCACAGAGCTATTTAATTTTCTGTGATGGTGACTGTACAGTGAATCCACTGTTCATTCACACAGTCCATCACATCATGTAGCCTGGGGCTGTATGACAGAGGCCAAGCTGCCATTTTACACCATCCCCCCTTTGACCACAACCAACAGTTTCACTCAGACCAGGCAGTGAAGTATTTTACTCTAGGACAAAACAGCAATGTGAACAGGATGGAGTTAGATTCAAACCCCCAACCTTCTGATTATTGGACCGCCTGCCCCGCCCCCTGAGCAACTACCATTTAAAAGAGTGTATTTTTGTAAAAAAAAAAAGCAACAGAAGAAATGATTCAGAATTAAATGTAGATGAATCTTATTGGTTTTGCATACTTTTTTAGAAGATTATTTCTGCTATGAAAGATACACACTTATAATACACATACAGTAAGGAAATCACCAAAACGTCCTGATTTGGCAGCTTATATTTGTGTTAATCATCATAAAGTGGGAGGATATTTAACTTCAAATCTCTCTCTCCTTTACTTTTTTAAAAGTTAATATAAAAAAGTAGTTGGATGGATGTGCAGATTATTTAATCAAAGACAAAGAACTCTCAGGGGCGTCTGCATTCTGTCCTTCATCTAAAAAATATTTCTGAGAAAAGAATTTTGAAACAACTCTTACAACAAGGACATTTAATAAAGAAAAAACAATTAAATCAACACTTTATTCAAATAAATTTATTAATTACATGTATTATAATGTCTAATAACTATTCAAAATAATATTAAATATCACATGAGAAAAATAATGGTTATATTATTTAAACTGCATTGGAAACTACCACAGATGGAAACTTTAAAACAGTAAAGAGGAAACATCTGTCATGACAAGCTTCTGCGTGTCTGGTAGCAAAACATCTGGGTGTAAATATTATAATGTCATGCTAAAATGTGGACAAACAAAACTTAATGCAAAGTGTCTTTAAAATGAGCACAGCATTGTTTTGTTTTCACAGTGTGAAGTTTGCATCATATTCTAGAACAACAGCACTAAAGCATGAAATACAGTCCACAAAAAGGGTGACAGGAAATAAAAGTAGTTTCTTGGGGAATACACCAAGTACTGAGAACAAAACACAAGTTCATTTCACAGTAAATACAATACAAAACAGTTCCGTATACATGGATAATAATCTGAGTTTATAAAACTTTATTTGAACATTACTTACAAATGTATCCCTTCTAAATAACACACACAAACTTTTTGTTTGTGCTGCAGGTTTTTTTTTTCAATCTCTAATCCCAGTTTTATGAATGACTACCCAGAATCTCATCCAGATTGATATCTTTCATCCAGTCGTCAGTTCCAGAGCCAGATTTAAGCAAAGAGTCAATGAAATCTGAGTCTGCATTGATACCTGGGACTGTGTTGTCTCCTTCAGGCAGGAAGTCAAAGGTCACACGGTTGGATCTGGCATTCTGGTAGCTGCTGGAGCTGGGACTGGCATCTGTAAAATTCCCTGCTGGTACCCTTTGTTCAGGCGAGGCCTGGTTCATGTTCCTCAGTGGTGATGAACAGCCCATCATAGCCTGGCTTGGTCTCGGCCCTGTGTCTCCTAGTGATGGGTTTAGTGGGAGCATCCCAATGTCTGGTGCTACCTGGTTGGGTGGGCTGATATGTCTGGGTTGATAAAGATGGTTTGGCATGTCTTGCACACTCTGGGATTGTAGTGGGTTTGGTAGACGCCTAACACTCAGTCCAGTTGTCACTTGCTTGTTGGCTAAACCCCAACCCATGCCGACATTTGTCATTGAGCCTCCTAGACCCTGTACTGCCACACCAGAGGAATGTAAGTCAGCTGTTGCTCTCTGTTGCTGCGCACCTGCTACATTGTTCATCCCAAAAGATTTTCCTTGCGTGTTTGGTCCCAAGAATCTCGGTTTATTTTGGTTCAATTCAATCTGATTATGAGTGTTTTGCCGCTGGAACTGATCAATGCAAGAACTCAGATGGCAGTCTGACCTGATGCAGAATCTGCGGTCTGATGATACAGAACCCATTTTCAAAGCAGTCCCACTTGACAGTTGGCAAGATATGGACTGTGGGTTATTCTCAGGACCGTTGTTGGGAGTCTGGGAGTTCTGACCTATAGAGAAAACAAACAAAATCTTGTTACTAATAGTATTACTTGCCAGGATTTAAAGAATACCTTATGCATAATTTAGAAGTGCCGTACTGGTGAAGATATTTCCTTGCTGAACTCCCACAATGTTTCTTGATTGCTTATAATCTGGAGGTGGTCTTGTAAGATGTCGGCTGAACTGATCATGTGGGTTGTCCTTGTCCTGAAAAGGGAAAAAAGTTATAAATTAGATGATTATTCAATTCGAACAATTTTCAAAGTCAGAACTTCTGTTTAGTAAAGATATAAGCTCTTACTGTGTTGCTCAAAGTGTGCTGTTGCTGGTTAACCTGTCTTTGCATAGCCTGGCTTTTGGCTGAACTTTTCTGCTGGTTGTTTGGTGATGAAGTCTGCGAATGTGACTGAACCATCATGACTCCTAAGCTTCCATTAGTTGGCAGTCTTGGACCAGCAGGAGCAGCCTGTCAAAGTGGACACAAAACAGATTTTTTGCAGTAACAAAGAAATTACTATATTTTTAGATAACTCTTTTAGAAAGTGAAAGGTACAGAGATAGAATAAAATAAAAATAGAAAGTACCAAGGTTGACCACTAGAGGGCAAAACTCTACAAAAAATCACATATCTGTGTCAAAGATGCAATTCAGTCTCCAGAATGTGGTCAAGGCTACTCCCTCTGCAGATGAAAAAGGGAGACTCAGAAAGAGACTTTTTTAGGGAAAGGGGGTAGTGAGTCCTCAGGCCTGCCTCTCCCTTGATAATTGTGTATAAAGAGAGTGGAAAGAATCCCTGAGACAGAAGGAAATATGTGCCGATGGGAAGTTAAGTGCCAGCACCATGACTAGGTCCGTTTAATAAGTTCTACTTTACTGATCACTGTGTTGTGTTTGTTATAGAGACATTCCATCACCAGTAAATTTATTTGACTCATGACATAATTGATGATTAATAATTAGCAGCATTGCAATTTAATTGAGACCTTCATATTTACTTTTCTGTTGGAAGATTCCTCCTATATTCTTTTGCAGAAAGCTTTTAACATTGCAATTTTTTTCAAATGTGATATTTCCTTACACAGCTTATATTTATAAGAATTTTTAGGCGGCTCTGCAGTTTTTCTGAATCCTTCAAGTAAAATGTATCTTTTTGAGTGGACACAAGAACCTCACTATAGTTTTAGTTCAAGCATTTGTCATGAAGGAGGTTAATGTGCAGTAAATCCAAGTCAATCCTCACTACAACATACTGTAGTTTACTACATGATCTACAAACACCAGTTAAAGATTGATCAGATCAAATCTAAACACCTTCCAGAAACACCAGTGCTTCTTCTCTGGACCAGAGCTCCTTTAAAACGGTCTGAGCTGAATTTGAAAACTGTTCTCAGGTCAGATTTAGTTCATATTTGAAATTCTTTTTTGGAATGATGGTTGTTGTATATGTAGAGCGTACAAAGTGAACAGAGTTTTCAGAGCAACATTTCTCTTTCTCTACTTGACTTGAATCACAATAAAACAAGCAAAACAATGATGTTAAGTGAGGCATTAAAACATATGTTTCTCTGTTAATCTAAAAAAGACAATTCACTGAATCAAATTGCGGACTGTAAGAGATGTTGACCATCACAAACAAAATGGATGAAACGTTTCCATATTAGTTGTAACCAAAAAGCCAATGATTTTTTTAAGCTAGTAAAATCAAGTAATCCTTTTATTCTGATGTGTCATAAAGTTTTTTTTTTTTTGTTTTTTCCATACCCACTCCTTCCCTTTCTTATTCTTCTCAAGCTTGTTACAAATGAATACCACATGTGGCTCAGGCTCGAGAGAGGGAGCAGAGTGATTTAGCCTCCCATCATGCAGCGGTGCAGGCAGCTGACAGTGATCCAGGCCCAGCCTTGCCGGCTCTCACACTGCATTTCCTCCAGTCTGGTCTCAGGATGCTGTCCCCTGGGAGCACTCGGCATCTGGATTTGGCCGCTGTTCCCTTTCCCAGCAAACAAGTACTCCCTTCACAGTGACCTGTAGGCTCAACTCAGTGGGCCCTGCTCTTGTACTAACTAAAGGATGTGGTGCAACAAGATCATTATCTACTGCTAATTATCACTTATATATAGCTCTAGTTAAACATTCTATCAGTGATGCAGAAGTGAAACTTTGATTTGATGTTTGATTCTGGAATTATGGAAACTGGTTTTGATCAAATCAGCCCCTACATAATATATTTGCTGTCAACTTTTTAAACTTGATTTTATACTGACTGTTACTGTACTTTCAACTGTATAGTCAAAAGTTTGGACACAGCTGCAGAATTTGGAAGTGTTTGACAACTAAATATTTAACTAGCTGAATCTGGCAAAAAAAAGAAGCTAAAATAATATCTATAAATACAACAAAGAGGCATTAATGAAATGTCTAAATTAACAAAGTGAAACAGTTGTGTTAACGGATTACTAAATCAGTCGGTGTCTGCTAGACATATATTTGTTTTATTTCTTCAGTTCTCACTTCTGAGTGTGCATGATGGACTTTTAGGCATTTGCTCTCCAGAAATAGTCCATCCATAATTTTGAGAAATTTAAGAGGAATTCAAGACTTCCTCTACAGCCAAAAATTAGGAATCAGTTTCAGACAAAATAACAAAAGCAAGATTCTTCAATCAGACTTATTATGCTTGGATTGTCTTTCTTTTCCTATGACAATAACCCCCCCCCCCCCCCCCCCCCCCCCCCCCCCCCC
>SSNP01000017.1:4614120-4729466 GCA_006937955.1 Pachypanchax playfairii | reverse complement strand
CCCCCCCCCCCCCCCCCCCCCAAACCACCCCCAGAGTCAGCTTTCTGTCTTTATTTATAACACAGCTTCACTGTTGATGTTATAAATACAAGAGAACTTTTTAACAAACTCAGCTGTCCATGTACTTCAGTGCCCTCCCTGCTACATATGAACAATTAGAAGAGCTTTTGTTTTGTTTTTTGAGTTCCAAATTAAATTGATCTACAATTGAGGGTTTAAATTTAAACATGTTTTGATTTAATAACTGGTCATTAAATTGTTTCAAGTTTTAAATAAGCATGAAAACTAATGTTTGACTGGTTAAAATAAGTTTCACTGCTTTATTCAGAGGGAGAAAGCCCACTGTTGGTTGCTAGTGTTACACAGGGGATCAGGCCATTTTTTTCAGAACCTTTTATTTCTTCAGCATTACTAATTCAGCTCCCTGTGGGAAGAGATTTCTCTCCTTTTTACCCTCTTTCTAACTCGTCCCTTCCTCATTAGCTGGATTTTTTAACCCTGTCCCTCCTGACTAGAAAAGACAAACATCATTATCAGTATTTCTTTTAAAAACGTGTTTATTGTTTTGTTTTTTACCATTATTTTTCAAGCCTTGTGTGTTTCTAACAAAACTCATGGAAACTCAAAGTCCTTTTAAAAGATGCCCCACTAAACAATCACCACTTATAAACTCAAGCATGGCTTCATTTTTTAAAACATTTTTTTAAAGCTTGTGGTTCTTTGGGGGGTTTCTTTCAAAAAGTTACAATTTTCCCCTAATTTATCAAATTACAATTAAGAAATTTTCAGTATTAGAAATGCAGCTTCTCAAAGTTTCTTCTTCATTCTTTATTACCAGACTTATTTAAAATTTCCTAAACTGCTCTGGTGCTTATTTTTTATCTTTAAAGATGCTGCGTTATTTAAAAAAAAAAGTATGGTTAAATGCATTCATATACCATCACCTTAAACGCTAATAGTAACGCTAACACCAGAGCAAATTTGAACATTACTTAGTGCTTTTACCTTCAGTTATCTTGGCTATTGATGCATCAATAATATTTATAAAAAGCCTGTAAATTCAGACTAAAGATAGTATTCTGATTTTTTGTTCCTTTTTTGCAGGATTGTGTAGTTACAAGAACTCCTTATCTAAGGCTTCAACTACCCGACTCTGGATATATTTTCCTCCATTTGAAAAATATTTTAGTGGTGATGAGCAGCAGATATACAGTATATGCAGGAGAAGGGTCCTCCTATTTAAACCCACTTAAACTTTTCTAGCAAACATCAGTACTTTCGCATAAAACAGCGGTTTACACTATCAATATTTTATCTGTGAAGTATAGGAAACATTCATCAGCCCCAGTAAACACAGTTAGCATTGATTCTCAGTCATCCAGAACATGGTAATCATTTTTTTTTCCATAAGAGGCAGTTGGAACTCTTTTTCTGTTTCTTGAAACTATTTTGCCTTTCATCTGAAAGGTTTCTCAAAGTTCTGACCCAACCCATGATCAGAACTGACTGCTGCCAACTACAGGTAAGACACTAACTGCTCATAACTACTCCACACAACCCCTCTTTAAAAAGTCTCTTTAATGTAAGCTCATGAAAAGAGTTTTAAAGGGATTTCTAAAAGTATCATGAGAAACACTGTTTAAAACTTAATAGCCTAACACTTGCCAGGTCATTATGACTAGCTGAGTTCCACAGAACTGGTCATAACGTTTAATATATCTATAAAATCTTTCTAAATTCATGAAATGGTTACCCTGAGATCTATAATGAGATCAGTAATCTGGAATGAAAACTGAACAAAATTAAAGTTGCTGATATCTCCCTCATCACTCTTACTATTGTAAATCGTTGCACAATGTTGATATGCCTCCCACACTGGCCAGCAAATCATTTGAGCTGCATCAGCACAAACTGAAGAAACTACACTTGCTGTTGTGGGTAAGATAAATATGTCATAAAACAGAAAGAGCTTCTCTGTATTTCAGTTGTTGGTTCTTGTTGTGCACAAGCTGCCGCATTTGAAAACCAGGTCAAATTCAATATCCAGCCTCTGGCTGCTCTGACAAAAGGGCTGTATGGCTGGAATCCCACAGCATGTTTGGTTAACAACTTGCTGATACTGCCTTCACTTTCCTTCAGTTTCATATCTCCAATTCATTTTAAGTTCCATCCATTCAAAATGGTTAAATACAGTTCAACAAGGCAATAAAGATATCAACAACAGAAGTCACCTCGTTATAACCCCACATGTCAAGATGTTGACATTATTCTGATAAGTAGAGAATAATAATCTCCAAAAGAGACAGTGTAGATCTCTGGAACTGTAAGAAAATTGAGTTTTCCTCTTGAATTGGAATGATTGATGGAAACAAGTTAAATTGTGCAGTAGAAAATCTATTCTACTTTTATCAATACAGGAAGATGTGTTCGCTATTCTACCTTGTTTACTTCGATGTTTGTATAACCCCCTTGTTTTCTCCCTCTTCTTGCCCTCCCCCAGTTTCTGAAGCACTTCCCTTGATCTGCCGAGTTTATGAGAGCTCTCTTGTGTGGCTCACATTATCATTTTGCACAAAGACAGCTACAGATAGTGTTGGTACTAAAATGAAAGAGAGGACAGTCTAAATCTCCCCAATCATAACAAATCAGTGATTCAACCTCCAGCACCACGCTAAGCAGATTACTGTCATTTTCCACCACTTGTCCCTTGTAGCTAACAACCTCCAATTAGTAAATCCCGCTGCGCATATCTGTACCCTGACAGGGAGCCACCATGACAAGCAAAGAAATTAGAAGTCCTGCATGTTAATTTACCATGCTCTGGCAATCTGTGTCATCGTCAAAACACTTTCAGGGTAAATACATTTTGAATGGACTCACAACTGCAAAGGCACAGACATTAGAAGGAACAAAAACTCCCCAAAACAAAGAGGATTACATTATGACTGTTTCAGACAGCAGGGTTGCTGCCAGAAGAAAACTAAGGAAACCGAGTGAGAGGGTGGAAGTGTGCTACCTTACATCATTATCAGAAAATAAAATACGAAATCATGTTGCGTTTACATAGTAATACAATATACGAGCCAGTCCATGTATTTAAGAAACCACTTTAATATGCTGACTGTATTTCAGTAACGTAAAAAAAATTAAAATGTTGAGATCCAAAAATCTAATTGAGAGCTTTCTCAAATACAAAATAAGCTCTACCTAACATGCTCAAAATGACAAATACAAATAATAATAATCATAAAATGTGTGGGTCAACAAAAAATATGACAGCCCACTCACCAACTTGCTGACACATCATCACTAGAGCAGCTGTTTTAAAGAGCCAATAACTCAATACGCACGTTGCCATGGCCGACAAATACATCATCACTATGAACACTAAACACAAACATGCATGAAACATACCACAAAATTTAACCTATTTATGACTCCTATATAAAACTACTAATGTTAATATTGCTAATAAAAAGTACAATTTAAAAATAAATACAAAAATTTCCTGTAAATTCAAAGAATTAAGATGTTAAATAGAGACATGCACAGCAGCAGATCTAATCGGTGTCACATTAAGACAATTAATCTATATTCTGACCTTAACAATAACAGTAAAATTGTACTTTTAAAATACTGCTTATTCTCAAGAAAAAAAATCTAGACAGCTTTTACCTGTGGCAGTCTGAATGGCAGCCCTGCAGAAACAGACTTGGGTTGCAGACAAAGACCTCCTGATGTTGGGATCTGTTGGTTCTGGAAATGGAGAGTGGAATGTGGCTGATTCTGGCTCGGTGATGGAGACTGTTGCTGCTGCTCTGTCTTGTTCACTGAGCCTGTCATGACGGAGATGGGCTGGCTAGCAGGATGGGGAGCTTTGGGACTGAAGTGCAGAGTGGGCTTGGTGCTGAGACTCTTCAAGTCCAATTGATGGGAACCATTGTGATCATTTGACTTAAAGAGGCAGTTGCTGATGCCTTTATTATGGGAGCCAATCCTCTGCTGGCTGAGTGGGGGTGGGCTTGAGATCTTTGCCTTGGGAAAAGTGCTGGTGGTTGAGTGGGTGCTCATGGCTGAAGGCCAGCTGGTCATTCCCACATGTGGGGCTTGTTGGTGGTGATGGAGAAGTGAACTTGGTTGCTGCTGGTTTGCTGCCATCTGCTTTAGCTGCTGTGCATGGGATATCTCTGGCCAGCATGGCATGGCTCTGGTGTGCCCTGCCTGGGTACTGGTTTTCTGTGATGTGTTGGTAGAAGAGGTGCTGGTCAGCGTGAAGGAGGGGCCAGCTGAGGCTGGTCGAAGCTGTGATGAGCAGTCGTGAGCTGGCCCAAAGTCTTGCGAGTGCTCTGTCTTTATCAGCTTCTCCATTGGAGAACATAAATTGGCAGTAGCTCCTGCTGAGCTCGGTCGACCCAGATCTAAACCAAATGTATCATCCTGCTTCAGCATCTTCTCAAACTCAAGATCATTAAGTGGGGGTACTGACTTTGTCAGTTCATCGAACAGATCTTGGAGCTCTGGATCAATCTGACCTCCACCTTCCTCTTTGAAGTCAAAAATCATCTCTGAGTTTGACTGACCACATGACTGGATTTCCATAGGTTCTTTCTTCATTTCTTTCAGGGTCATGTTGAAGATGTCTGACCCCAGTCCATGAGGCATCATGTAATTCTTCCTCTGCATGCCAATGTTTGAGGACCCTTGTAGAGAATGAGTTAAACTGTGGTTGCAGGTATTATGGTCCACACCACCGGTGTCCACACGGACACGTTTAAAATCGGACCCAGAGAAACCGCAGGAGAGGCCATTCTGCTTGGATACTTGTCCTGGTGCATTTCCTTCAATCTTCCTTCGCAGAGATCCCTGAAGCTGCAAAATACAACATAGTCAAATTATAATATGGAAATATAAATAAAGACTTCCATAGATAATCTTCAACTTTCTCTTTATCATTTTATTCATTCAGTTATGCAGTTTAAAAAAAGGTTCTTATAAAAAATATTTTTAAAGATTAAGAAATGTGTTAATTTAACGGGATAGTTTTGAAAACAGTTATAATGAATTCCACACACAGATCAAAGTATCAACATTCATGTAAATACGACTTAACAATTAATAAAGACCTGTAGACACTTCAAATTCAAATTCAGAACAGACAAAAAGGTTACTAATTAGTAAAATAAAAAAAATAAAAAATCATGGAAACAACAGGACAGCAACAGACAATTCTTACAAATTGTAAATATTTTAGTTACTCAATGAACTTATTTGTATAAATCCAGATAATACACAAAACTTCCCAGTTATTTTTAAACACTTCAGTAATGAGGCAGTGGAAATCTATTGCGATATAATGTAGTCTGAGCTCAGTGAATGGGATGAGAAGATAGTTAAAAATCTGATACAGTCGACGGGTCGCTGAGGGAAGAATAGGTTCATTGTCTGTTTCTCTAATTTGCATACATTATGTTTTCCTCCATTGTGCCTCGGTTAGATAGCAGAGTTTCTCCTTTGTGGCTGAGATTCTACTTAACATGCTGGTACAGATATCTGATTTCTCTTTGTCCTATGTTCATGTCTTTATTTTCATATGAGCATGACTATAACTCACACTCTTCTGTAAGACCCTGCAAAGTGTGCAGTTCATCTTCCAAAAACAATTTCACTTTTTTATATGACAATGAGTCATTAAAAACAGAACAAATAGTTTATCTGGTGGCAATCTCACACTGTTGTATATACAGACAAAAAAAGGCTTATTTTATGGAAAAAACCCTGATCTGACTGTACAAGCCTGAATCCAGAGAACACTATCAGTGTGTGTTGTCTATTTCACTGTGGGAATAAATCTGAGTCATTTACACCTGCTGGCAAACATAACATTAAGATGATTCATAGCCAGAGGGTATTCTGCACTTGAATACATTTCTACTTTCATCATAGTACCTGCACAACCACTAACTCTGTCTAACAAAAGTTAATAGTCACACCCAGATATTTTCATGAAGATTTGAATCTCTTTGTTGTTCACTTTTATTAAAGCTAAAAAGTTGGGAGATGTTTTAAATTAAGACCTGCTCTGCCTCTGTTTTATTGTTTGCTGTTAAATAGAAGAAAAACACCTTGGAGCTGGTTTAAAATGTTTCACATACTAAACTGCTGACTGTATTCCTTCCTCTACTCAAATCTGAGCTTCACCCAGAGTCACTGGACAGTGCTGAAAGTGCTGTACAGATAAAATTACTTCAGTCAAAATCATTTTCATCAAAATGATAATTATAGTGAGGTAAAATTATATTGATTTAGGGCCTTTATATTTGGATGTAGGGATTTCTTCTGCTCGTTCTCACATAAAGTAAAATGCCTCAAGGCAGAGAGAGAGAGCAGGAACAAAAGAGCTCAGACCACAAACCAAAACAGCCTCAATGACAAACATTCCATTTATTAAGTAAGACCATTTGAAAATAAGGAGTCGGAGTGGAAATGGGTTGAAATGTAGCTTGAAGATAACGCAGCTAACAACAGCACAGAAACAATTTAATATGCAACACTAAACCAGCTGATTGATCAGCTGATGTACTGATCTGAGAGGTATTTGCTTACATTACCTGAACCCTGGCTGCTCTAAATGCATCTGTCAACAGTTTTTGAGCTTCACTAAACTCAATAAAACCTCGAGCTGTGTGAAAAAACTGTCAACGTAATTCTTAAACAAATTTACATTTGCAAAGAAAAGAGCAGCACTGACATTAGTGCAGCTGTTCGATTTAAAAAAACAAAAACATGTTACAGACTTTTCATTGTCAGGAAATCCTATCAGCAACAAGGGTGTCTTTCATGTACAAAAAACAAATCAAAAGTAGAATATGCAGAGATAAATGAAACCCAACACTGCATTTTTATGCATTTATGGAAAATGCTAACATTTTTAGGTTATCAAAAATGTAAAAGTCCAATATCTTCACGGAAAAAGACTATAACTATTCTTTATGAAATAAATCTCATCTTTAAACAAAACTAGAAGAAAATTTTGTAAACTGTCATGATGAATAAATCTTTGATGCTTATTATTCATTGGGAAATAAACAAAACAAATTCAGTTGCAAATGCACCAAAAGTCCATCTACAGTATTAATATTGACTGTCTTCATTAAGATCCACCTTGTTAGGCAATGCTCAACATGGCTTAGATACAAACAAACCCTCTGGCATGCTCACTAATTCCACAGGGCTCCTTCTGAAGAAGACAGTCAAGAGAACTGCTCATGGTTCAAGGTTCAGTCTGTCAACACACATCATGAATAATGGAAAAAACAGTGCATGCATTGCAAAAGTCGTTGTGATACAGATTGTTTCACTGCTCTTTTTGTGGGCCATTTTAAAATGGAGTCTAGTCAAAAGTAGATCTCCGTGTATTGACTTTGTGCTGATGAAATTTTCTGAAGGTTAGATAACTGTCATGTGTATTTTGAAACCATCTGTTAGAGTTAAAAGATTACTATCTATAACTGAAAAAAGGACAGTTAGTTCACACAACTCTTAGTTCTCAGAAGCAGTGGCCTCCTGCAGTAGCTGGCCTGAAATCCTCATGACTGATCTCAAAGTGAACTGAAAATAGATTTTTTGATTAACATTTAATGAGCTCAGATGCTCTGAATCACTTTGAAAGTGACTCCTGCTACACCAGAGGCTTAAACATATGTGTTATATACCGACCATTTTATTATGAAAGAATAACTTGGCACGTTTCCTTTCTTTCTCGGTTTGCTTCAGTGAACATAAAATAACAATCCACAAAGTGATTTTAATTCTTACATGATTTTCCTCCAAATTTTCAGTGATGAAGGGAAAAAAAATCCCATTTTGTATGTGATCTTTCACTGTGGTGCTTATTGTTGCCCTCGGACCATGGCAGTAAAAAACATGACCTTGTGCATGCCAAAGGAGATGATCTATTCATGGGAGCTGAAAGGCTGGGTGCTAGTGTGTCATGCTGAGCAGTGTAGTGATGCTGAGCACTGTGGATAGGGCTCCGGGCGAGGCATCACGGACCTCTCGGTACCATCTGTCATTCCAGTGGCACAGCCTTCAGAGACAAATACGAAGATTTAAGAGTGTTTGCAGGTTTAGAGTCCTTGTCTGTGTGTTTGAATGTGGCTCAACAAAAAGACTGAGCTCACCAGTCTTTAATCTTTTCACCAGAAAGCTGATCCATGTTGCAATAACCTCCTGAGACAGTAAGAAACCTCCCTCTCAGTATTTAACATAGAAAAAAAAACATCTCAAAATAAAAGAATAAATACAACTATTGTGTTCCTGGGGAGACATAATATTTATGAGAGTCTGCAGGTTGCATGCTGTTGCATGAGGAAATTTTGGCTCATTTAAGGCCAGAAAAGAAACAAGAGCCCCCTAGACCAGTGCCAGTGATCAACCATCATACAAAATTCATCTGCTTGGAGAAATGTGGAGAGCTCAGTTAAATAATGAAATTTGTTTTAGCTGTCTCAAGCTGGAAACCATGATATGATAGCCAAAAAATATCCCAGATAAGTTGTATTTTCTGAATTATTTAAAGGCTGTGGTGAAGACTGGAGGACAATTCAGAGCCTAATCAGGTCGGATCTGGTTTTTAACACGTTAGGAAAGAAGAAAGTATATCACATCTATTTGATGAAGAAAACAGATTAGCCAAGTTTAAATTGTTCAAAAAGAGGAAATTCTTAAACAATACTGTTAGTTTTTGTCTGTTATGATCTTCTTCACTGAAGGCGTCATCTGTTTTCCTCAAACAGAATTATTGCTGCAAAGGTAAGATTTTGAAGGAAGTGCTGCAGTAAAATCATGCTGAGCTACATTAATGTCTAAAAAATAATCAACCAAATAACAGGTAAATAATAAACTAGTTGCAACTTATTGAACTTATTAAACTATAGCTGCTTTCATCTGGGTCAAGAATTTAGCTTGAAAATAGTTTAAAAGGTTTACAATGAAGTTTCTCCACATATAATATACAATTTATTTACTATTATCCAACATAATTTAATCCTGAAACACAAGATTTCACATATTTAATCTGTTTCTGTGGGGCATTTGCCATAATGTGGCACAGGGACGTGTGAGCGTAAGTTCATGCTTCTCTAATAAGGCTGATGTGTACTGGGACGAAACAGCACACTGCAGAGGTGGGCTAC
Organism: Pachypanchax playfairii; assembly: GCA_006937955.1. Lineage (NCBI taxonomy): Eukaryota > Metazoa > Chordata > Actinopteri > Cyprinodontiformes > Aplocheilidae > Pachypanchax > Pachypanchax playfairii. The sequence continues at coordinate 4,720,272 of SSNP01000017.1, read as the reverse complement.
TTTTGGCTCATCAGCACTTTAGATCCCCACACTTCCTGGCACAGTTGTATTAGATTGAGGCTGCCCTCAAGAGAGCAGCCAGGAGAGAAAGATGAACAGCAGCAAGCTGAAAAAAAAAGTAAATAGATACAAATTGTAAGTTAATTTTATGGAAGCCTTTGGGAACCAGTGAGTGATAAGAACTCTTTACAAGATAAACCAACCTTTGTAAACAGAAGGTAGTTTTATGAGGTTTTTTGTTGTTAATTATTTTTACATTCCATGAGGAGATTTGCTAAATGCAGCTTGTCTATTAAACATTATTTACTGCAACAGCCTTACAGCTGAAAACTTTTTTAGAAACTATTCTGCCTAAAAAAGTAACCTGTAAGGTTCCTGTGATCTTTAAGACATTATGAGCAAAGTCTGCACAAGATGCATGTGAAGCTCTTTACGATAACAATTTTAAATAATAAAAAAATCTGATTATTGGTCTATTAAGGTAGGCCATGTGGATTATATTCATCCTGTCAGAAACAATGATTAGACTATTGGCTGTGACTCTGTCAGCGCATTAAGGCAGCACCAGCCAGGCCTCACCACTGCAGACGTACCACAGGTCACCAACATCACAGTGACAGGCTGTCACATCATATCACCCATGGCTATGTGGCTCACAGAGCTCCTGACACTGCTGTCAGCTCTCATCTGCATGTCATTCTTAAACACAAAGACATTTACTGAGGAGGGCTGAGGGCTCCCCAGATCCATGAACAACCCCGTCCAGCACGTACCAGCGGAGCTTCCAGCAAAAGACGTACCTTTAATAAATTCTATAAAGTCAGAACGCATAGAATGTTTTTGCTGCACCTTAAAACAAAAAGAGCAAATAATTTAATTACTGCACATTATCCTATATTTGTATATTTTTTTTCTTCTAAAAAGACCACTAACATTTTTATCTGCATGTAATGAATGTTAAGGAAAGGCAGGTAATAAACTGGCTATAAGCTCATATTGGTCTCCAGAAAACCATGCAGGGCCCATCTGTCAACTTCATTATAGACAACGGAGCTGTTGTAGATCAAAGGGTTTAATGTAATGGTACTACAAGCTTAAATTATCACTGGTTCAGCACCAGAGCCTGGAACACCCTTAAGCCACATTTTAAAGGGCTCCATGCTGTGCACCAAAAATGAAAGAGCATAAAGTATCTATCACAATGTCATGTTTCTTTTTAGTTGGTATATTGCACTCTGTCTGACTGCAGGAGGTAAGAAATGGTTTTCAGTCTGGGAAACTGTTTGAAGGTGTGGAGGTTAACAAAAATCTGAACATTAAAGGAAGGCTTAACCCAGCAAAATCTGATTGATTTCTAACCTCAGGTCAGTGGAAACAAGTGGTTAACTTTGCATTATTATATCATCGCCTTTTAAACTTAATCAAAAATTGGACTTGCAAAACCTAGTTTAAAAACATAACCTTTATTTTATTTGCATTTTCAGTCACCTGTGTTTCTGTAACCGGCAGCAACGACACTAGGAACAATGAAACAATAAACAAAATCCCTCAATATACAAGTAGGTCAGTTAAACATTCAGTTAAAGTTTAGTACATTTTTATTTTCAATTGGAGTTGCCAATTTAGTAAATAATTGTCATGTAATCCAACTGTAACATTGTTACACTGCTCTCATATAATAATTTAACAGTTTGATTTCAATTTTTTTTAGGAATGAAATCTGCAGATGACAAAAAAATATCAGTTAAAATGTCTTGAGAAAAAATCTTTAGTTTAAATATCTTGTTACACAAAAGTGAAACAGTGGAAGAAGTAAACATGTTTTTTAGCTTCTCTGAAAACAAAATCCCTCCTAAAATATTTGTACTATTAGGAAAACATGACTATACAACCACAAGAACCTTTTTTTTTTCTCAGCAACCGTCCAGCGCAAGACCAACCTCCGGTCATGCCACAGGAAAGGGCCCATAAGTAGGGAACAAGTTGCCTTCCTGTTTTCAAAGACGATTCCTATGGCATGCAGAGCAGTTTCCTGCTCACTAGGCTCAATTCACCATCTCAAACATCTGGCTGCTCTTCAGCATGCAGCTGTAGCTCGATGAGAGCCAACACTGCCACTACTCGGTTGAGCAACACAGTTCTGAGCCATTCCAGTCATTATTGTGACCACAACAAAGAAAACCCAGCATGTAGCTTTATTGTCTAATGTGAGGCACGCCAACAATGTGCATCACTCAGATTCTACACTAAGTTCTGATTAGATGAATTGTACCATGTTTTTTTTTTACAGCTTATTTGCCCTGTTTATGTTCTTTTACTTTACTATTTGGATTAGAAATTCCTTGATTCTCCATTTGAAGTTCAGCAACTGCAGTTCCTAAACAGGAAACAATATTTGTCAATATCTGATGTGGCCCCAGCAAAGTGCTCTTCAGCAGTGTTTCTGTGGCAATTTCCTAGAGAAACAAGGATCCATTTTATATCCCGTGGGAAACCTGGGCTGAGTGGTTAATGCTGTGCTAATGCTGTTTCCCTCAGCCAGGTCTTCATAAGCCTCATGCTTTTAGAGAGAGCGGAAAACACATTTAGTGTTTTAAATCGCTTCAATGGAGAAAGCTTTGAAAAATCTACTAGTTGAAAAGAGGATTCTTGTTGAGTTTTGCCATCCCTCTCAGCTTTCACTTCACACACATGCAGTCAAACAAATCTGCACTCATGGTCTGAAACAATCCTCCACCAATCTGGTTAGAAAAGGGGCGACGTAAAAGGAAAAAATAAATGAGTGGGAAGCTTTGTTTGACTCCCACTCCTATCAGCCCTGACATTCCAAATAAGGTCTATGGTGGTGGAAACGGACACAGAAAGCTCAGCAGAGCTCACTGACTCCAACCAAAGAAAAACTGTAAGAGAGAGACAGAAAGAGAGCGAGAGAGAGGGGGGAAAATATTGTGCAGAAAATATTTGACCTCTATATAAATTTATCATCAGCTTGACATTTCCCAGAGCGACAAAAACAAAATATCACATGACGCTTGTATATCTCAGATGGTAGATGATAAACATCATAAATAATATTAAAAAAAATAAAATAAATAAAGCTGATTGATTTGATTTTGAATGGCTGAAATAAATAGTTGTTATGCCATTGTGTAAATGTTATCAACACACATCCATCCTCTGCATGAAAGCAACTCTACTAGCCAACAAACATCAATTAGAAACATCGAATTCAATTAACTGTATCTAATCAGAGGAAGTAAGGGGTAAAAAACTGTCTCTATTTTAATGATTTCTTTCACATCAACATAACAGACTCCTACTTAGTGTTTGACACTTCAACTACTTAAACAGGGTTAGTAAAATTTACTGGGTTTTAGTACATACATGCTACTGTAATGTTTCTGGGGCGTCGTGTTCTTGGTTGCCTTGGTTACACACAAAGATGAGAATTTATGAAATAAAGCAGGAGGCACAGCAGGTATCTACTGCTTCACATGGATGGCGAGAGTCTGCACTGAGAACTCAACTGTAGTCATCACGAAACAAACGAAATCAGCTGTTTTTATTATTTTTTTAGCAACAATGTTGAATGTTAAAGCATAAAAACCTGTGGGAACTATCTGGGCCAGAACTAAATTAATAACTGTTCAGAACAAAGTAACTGGCTCAAAGCAATAATTCTAGATTTTTAAACATTATTTTACTTCATTTCTGATATCAAAGAATGTCCTGTCAATATTTTGGTAGTTGCCTAATACTACATTTAAAATACAACAACTGTTGACCTTTTTCTATGTAACAGCTTTTGATTATGGTATTTACTGGAGCTGCATGTAAGCTCCTCAATTTAGATTTATTAACTTGTTACAGCATAAAGGTCAAATAGTGCATCCTCTTACTTCATGGAAATTTTTTCATTTGTCCAAAAGTTTTATTATATCCAAACAAATGATTACTTATTTTTTTTCTGTCATTCAGTGATGTTTTCCCTCTCTCTTCCCTGCTGTTTTAAATGGAAGGTAAAAGTGTAAAGTAATGGGAATCATTTCAACCGCATACAAAGTGGAAAAAAATGCTGATTCATTTGTCTATTAACAACAAATTCATGTCAGCAGATGTGCTACAAATGTCAGTAAACATTACAAAACATACACTTAAAAGTACTTTATCCAAAAACTAAACACACCATGTTTCCTTTATAAGCTGATATAAAATGTGGACGTTGAAAGTTGAGACTGATAAATATTTGTTTCCTACAAGGATTTATGTGCATTTACATGTATTTGCTTTTTTAGTATGTCTCAGCTGGAAATTGTCAAGTTGTCAAATGTGTTAAAAAGCAGCAGGAATAAAAGTTACTTTATCAACTAATCACCAAGAGAAGTAAAAAAAAAAGTCAGCTCAAGAGCAAATACATTTCTGTAGAAGTGCCAAGAACAAAACATCAACCGACGCTATTGGTCATTTACAACAACCAAAAATATCACAGTATGATTTTAAACAGCAACATTTTCTTGTAAGACTGTCCAAATTTGCTCTCTACATAATCTTGCAGTTTCAATCCTCAACAAAGTCTGAGCCAGACACTATCAAAGTGACAGAGTTCAAGGTAGTAGCAACGCCTGTTTCCCTGAGCAGGTTTCTGCATGCAAACTCTCTGCTGTGTGTGTGTCTACTGGGTCTTGTAAACCAATGCTTTTGGTCTTTTAACATGTTGCAGCTGGTGAGAGAGAGACACAGAGTGTGCTCTCAGGTAATTTGTTTAAGTGGGAAAAAACAACTTTCCCATGATGTGATCACTGACTTTTATGCAAAGAAAGGGCAGGGCAAAGCAGCAGTTAGTTTGGAATGATTAAGCAGATTTACTCTGATAAAGCCATCACATCTTATCTGATCCACAAAATAATTCTTAGAAGTTTAAACCTGATGGGCTGGACCTTGAAAATAGATGGAAAAATCTTACATTTTAAATGACTTTCTTTCATGATTTAGAAGTCATGAATATACCACAACCACCTAAATCAAAACTATAAACAAATAATAGAAAACAAAAGAAAAAGTTGAAGAGTAGAAAGGTGATCATACAACTGTGTCATGTCATGCAGGCTTCACTTGTCCCCTTAGAGACCACAGTCATTTCAAATTAACACAAATGTTGGTCTAACTTAACCAAATGTGTCTTATGATGCAAATTTCTGTTCTGGTAAGAATTATTATTCTTTCACTAGATGAGAAAGATCAATTAATTGTCTGATATGGATAAAAATGATGTGATGCCCATGTTATGGTTGTTGTAGCCATTAACATTCATTATTTTTGTTTATAGTAATGTGTAAATATTTAAACACACTCATTAAAAGATGAGTAAGCTTTTAATTTAAACAATATTAAAACACTCTTACTGCATCATAAAGATACATTAAAATATTTAGTGTAAAAAATATATAAATCTAATTATTTACAGCCAAAGTTAGGCAAACTCCTGATGTGTGTGTTGTGTGTTTGTATGGAGGAGCTGCTTGAGTCCACAGTGATACTCAAAATGTACGGAGTCCAGTTAGTGCCAGGCACGGAAATAGAAACAGATGTTGGACAAATCTGTTCCCTCCATCTAAGAAACTGTATATTGTGTAAAACTCTGGTTTCTAAGTAGCTGGTGTTTTGTTAAACAGAGAAGACAAAAGCAACACCGGATATAAAATTAAATTTAAGGTATTATAAACAAATTACAATGTTTTTTTAGTAATATCGCTGGTTTTAACTGTTGCAAATTAGTGTGATGGTTCATTAAACGGAAGAAACTATTACCCCAACTTGTCATTTCTACACATGGCACTTCCTAACCTCTACAGTAAACCAGGACAGAAGCAGCACGACCAGAGATGATACTAAAACCTTTTTCAACAAACTTTTTATGAACGTTTCTGCAAACTTGGTGCAGATTCTGCAGAGTTGGTGCAAAGCTATACAATTAAAAATGCTGTTTATACTGTCGCCATGACACTTGAGGTGTATAAGTGAACATTTTCAACTAACAGGCAATTTTAAACTCAGCAAAAACCTTGTGATCGTGCTTTAGGTCTACATGCTGTATGGCAAGCTTGATAAATACTGCAACCATCCCATTTGTGGCCATATTTCACAGTTGTGTCACTATTAAGTATGTTAAGCCATTTTAGTGACACTACAGAAGAAGGTGTCACCACATGGTCATTTTTTCATGGTACACAGACACAAGGACAGACTCACAAGATGAAAAGAGCTTCACTGGTTGGTAAACAGCCTGTGACAGTCATAAAAGCATACTGCCTTTTAACTCCCTACACTGTCTATAAAAATGTCATTTCAACAAAAGGCAAAAATGAAAATGTGATGAGATTCCTGGAGCCTTTTTAGACCTTAAGCTGCAGTCCCATTTAATTATACCATGTTAGGTAAAGGCTGCACACACGAAACAAGCATTTCCATGGCAGGATATAATATTTGGTCTGGGTGGAAGAGATTATCCTGCTTACTTGTGTGGATTTCACAGCTCAACTGGCAAGGCATCTCTTCACTGACTAGACAGCTGTTTTTTTCCTCCTCGCTTTGACTACTTCAGGCAAAACAGATGAGCCTGGTGATTCAAACCCGGCCAAGGCAGCATAACAGAGAGGAAAATTCCCACTTACCCAGGGAATTAATTCACTGAGAATGACAATAAGGACAAATGCTAAGACAGTGTCAGTATTTTAATCAGTGCCTTGAAAAATAGTTTTAGTATAACGCACTATACTCAAAAGACCATTAGAGTAGAACGTTTGTGTAGGTTACATTGTATGTCAGCTGCCCATCTAAGCAACCATTTAGAAACAACATGTCAAAATATTTTTAAAAAGTTGTTAAAATAACAATAACAAAGATAAATAAAGACACATTGATACCACTGATAAAAAGCATATGAAACATGCTATTATCCTGCAGATGTAGCTCTTCAGTTTAAAACTAACCAATGAGATGTCAGTGGGACACAAAGAACTCCAAAATCACATCACCATGATCTTCTGGTTATCTGATACGGAAATACAAACAAAATGCATCCAGAAAAGTGTATGTCACTGTGGTTTAGTGGAAGAGATGACTGTAGGTTCAAACCCAGCTTCCTTCATTACACGTCCACCCAGAACTCCCTTATAGAGATAATGTATCTCAGTGGGCCTTTCCTGGTTAAAGTATGACAATGTCAATAAAATCTAACATAAAATAATTTTAATGTCATAGATAAGATGTCACTTTATTAAACAATCACTTTTTCTGGTCATATTTATGTAACAGATTGGATCGACTCCTTTAACATAATGGATTAAATGTCTAGTTAAACTGAACGGGGGGGTGGGGGGGGGGGGGGGGGGGGGGGGGGGGCAATAAAACTGTTCTATTTTGTAAATGCTAGGACTAAAAGTTAAAGGTTAGTTAGTTTTTTTGTTTTTTTTTTCATTTTTAGGTTGAATAATTATGAGCAGCCAATATGTTACCCTCCTGTTTTCAAGGGTGAGTCAAACTCTCAAAGACTTAACTACCATCATCTAACTCAAAAACTTTTAAACAAATTGAGCAACTGCAATATTAAATGTTTTTACTCCTTGTTACTTTCCATCAGACAGTTGTTTACAGGGTCACTAAATTCTCAATCTAATGATCTTTTTGCTAAACGTGTGTACTGTGGCTTTTTGCTGTACTTCGTCCCAGATTAGTTTTAGGTTGTAATGCTGCAGGTCGAATCCTTTATAAAACTGTGAAAATGAGTGAATACAAAAACAAAGACAATCAATAAGAGATTATCTGTATGAGCCAGTTTTTACAGAAGAAGAACAGCTGGATTACGAGACAAAACAACTTATGGTGTTCTGCCGCACCACTATGAACACAGAACACAGTTCCTGTAGTAATATAAACATAATTTGGGAAAAAGGCAACCAGGAAAACATCCGTCTCATGCAAATCATAATGTGTATAAAAATGTTATTTTGTTCAGTTGAGATATAATCTTTTTGACTTCAGCTGAGGTTAATGTCCTTTTGTAAAGACCCTGTTAAGATTAGCTGTTAGCTATTGACTTCATTTTTAGAATTCCTCAACATGAGATATTGCAGACTGCTTTCACTTTATGCCTCAATGTTAAAATTTGATTTCTTTCTAGAGGTGAAATATTTGCATAAGTACTCAATACAAACCATTTCAAAGATGTATCTTCAAACAGAAACTCTTACTGTGGGAGAAGGGTGTTGAATTTTCTGCATTTGCCATGGGGGCAGCAAATATTTATACAAACAAAGACAAAAGATTCACCATAAAAAAAATTGACAGACATTACATGCACAAAATATGCATTGAAAGTGATAGCCTTTAACTTTAAAGACACTGACAAAAAAAAGCTTTTGAGACAGGATTATTCCCAAAAGCATAGCGGGTCAAATTCCCAAACAATAACTGAAAAAAACATCATAAAAAAGGTTTGATATTTTTTGGGACTCAGACCCATAAGACAATGCTTATCTAATTGTGATCAAGTCACTTCATCCCACCTCAACGTTGTACTGTGAAGGAGATTTTATAGGGAGACTAGTTAAATTAAAGTTAATGAATTTATCACAACTGGCCATGCCTGTGTAGAACTGAACCACAAAACAACATGTTGTTAGATTATGGCATGAAAAGGCTGGCTTTGTTGCCGGATGTGGGAAAAACATCCAATAGACTCTAAAAAAAGCACAGGAAGGAAACTGGGGGTGGGGTGGCAGTGAGTAGCAATGGGGGTGTGGTGGTGGAGAGTGAGTGAGAAAGGAATGTTCTCTTCACTCTCTCTTTCTTGTTATCGTGCATATGCACACATAATAACCCCATTTTCTCACTAACAGTTATGAAAAGAATGCAGTATCATAATATTTCTATGCAAAAGCCAAACGATATTTTTCTATTTATTTATTTTTAATTTTTTCTTGAAGGCTTAATTTACAAGAATAGCTAAATTAAATACATGAGTAGGAGTTAAACTGGTTTAATCTTTGCAATCACCAACTGACACAACATAGAACTAATTAGAAAAGTACATTTTTAAACATCTTTCCTCCTTCCTAAAGCTAAAGGCCATTAGAAATTTGGCAAGTTTATTTTAAGAATGAACCTTCTAAGCAACATATGTCATGAGCTGATCAGATCTGTGACCCAATCAATACATTTTTCACTGATCAGTTTCTGAGTAGTTAACTCAGCGCTGTTGTTGACCTACTGTCTACGGTTTTACACCAACCCCGCCATAATACGACATTCAAATAATGTTGCAACGCGTCAGCGATATGGATGCAGTTCAGTGACAACTTGCAATGTTTGCATTTCTCATGGCGGTAGTGACAAAGGTAAATTAAATAGCACCTGTTTATTCAGACATTTAGAATGAAAACATTCAGTTGAATCTATGAAGCTCACTTTTAAAACTAGCACAACTAAACAACACACAGAAAAGACCCACAAAGACAACAATAACAACATGCTGTGCTTTGATAGGTTGGAGAAAAAAAGAATTGCTTGCTGTTATTCCTATTTAACTATCAAAAGAACATTTTACAGTAATGTTGAGCTACTGGGGGGCCAAACATGTGCATTAACTTTAATATACATACTGTATGAAGTCTGCAAGTCTGTGCTGTAAAGGAAAAAGCTAATTACAAGTATTTGTGTTAGCAGATACTTTTTCCTATATGTTTCAGATTGCTATCAGGAACAAAAAATAATGAAATAATTATTTTAATTCCTTAAATTGTCTCTTTAAGTTAATCTAATGTATTTCTTATGTTTAGCTGGATTAAACACTTTATATTGATACTCTAAAATTAATTCTCACGAAGAAAGAAGTGGAATATTTGTCTAAGAATAAAAACCTCCCATCTTTAAAAAAAGCTGTTGTGTTTTTCACACTATTTAATAAAAGAATAAAATGAATTTATGTAAAACAACATGGGCAGGAAAACTTGTTACAATGTATCTATAGCTTAACAATTAATTTTACAAAAAAAAATAATTACTGTTTCTAATACATAAGAAAAGTTGATGCATTTATCAGAAATTTATTATTGTTTTTGTAAATTCTAAAATGGATCAATTTTGAGATTTTTGGGGTTTCTTTTCCTCCCTGATGTCATTTTTATTATGATTAGTTAGTTTGAATCTGTTCATAATGAACAAGATTAAACCTAAACGGCAGTTTTTAATTTAATTTAATTCCACTTACAACAGTTAAGAGGAAAAAGGTCATTGCAGACACTTTACAAAGAAAGAAACCAAACAAATTCCTCTGAGTAAAAACTTAATGACAATGACTGTATTTAAAAATACAATTTTAGAAAATGTAATAAATAAAATCCAGCACTTCTGCCTTTGTATAAGCCAGTTTTCTGATAAAAAGCTGTGGGGATAAGATTCTTACCAGAAAGGCTTCTTAAGTTTCACCGCCCATCCATGCTGGAGATGCAACAGCAGTGTCTGTTTGCCTCAAAGCAAGATGGAGAAAGAGCAGGCGCCAAAACATAGTTCAGTAAAGTGAATTCTCACCACAGCAGAGCACTAATACAAACATTCCAGCTGCCACTTCTCAGCTTTACTGGCAGAACTGATGAACAAGAAGCAAACCGTGAACTCCTCTGGACCTGTATCTGGTGCACTGAAGAAGCTGAACATTACAGACTAAAACAGAAGATCTCAAGTTCATGTAGAATGTATATAATACACAGATATTTATGATAACCGTGTGTGCGTATATAGGAATTTCTGGAGTAATGCCCAGCTTGTACTTAGTAGAAGTTCAATGTAGTAAGGACATTATCTTAAAACAAGCCAAGGTGGCAAAAACTGCATGCACACACAAAAAGCTAATATTGCATGTCCAACGTATGACGTATGTTTACAACAAACAGCGTGGACATTTGCTTGTCTTTGTTTCATCCTTCACATATCTTCAGCCTGCCTTCAGGCTTGTTCAAACTGTTATCACATTCTTATATATGTCAATCATCAAACTCAAAGAAATGATGAAAACTAAGTTAAAGGGCTGAAGATGTGCTAAAAAAGATCCTTTGAAGTCCCTGCTAAGATCAAAAGTAATTATTTTGTCTAAACAAGTTGGTGGGTCCACAAAACTGGGTGAAGTAGCAGGACCAGCTTTGAAACTCATCCAAATGTATCTTTAAGAAAAGATGCCAATGGTTTCTGCAGCTGTGCAACATTCCTAAAAAAGACTAAACCTATATTGATCGTATATCTTAACATTAAAGTTATGTACAGCTTGTTTTTTTGTCTTTAACATTATTAATCATTGCTGAGACAGTGAAAGGTAAGTCCATATTCCATCCATCCATCCTTTATCTATACCTGCTGGCATCTATCTCCAGCAGTCATTTTGTGAGAGGCGGGGATACACCTGGACATGTCACCAGTCCATCACATATACATACACACACACTCACATCTAGGGACAACTTAAGAGCTGCCAATTAACCTCAAGCATATTTTTGGTCTGTGGGAGGAAGCCAGAGACCACAGAGATAACCCACATATGAGCAAGGAGAACATGCAAACTCAATGCAGAAAGGTACCAGCCTGGTTTTGAACCCAGAACTACCCACTGCACCACCGTGTAGCTCAAGTTCATAATAAATCATTTAATTTCTTCCAAAGCAAATAGAAAGAAGAAATGTCTAGAGGCAGATACAACAGAATAAAACACATCCATCATTGTTTGCAGTTGTTAAATCTATTTGAGATGTTGATTTGTACGACAATCCCAGCAACACGATTCCAGGCATGCAAACTCAGTCTGTCAGCTGAGTTTGTGACTTTCACCTATTTCAAATCTAAAATGTTCCCTATGGATGACTTTTGCACAGAGCAGAACATTACCACAATGCAAATGGAGTTGAACTATGACTTATACCCCAGAGCACAGCAACAGAGTGAAGCAGAGAGGAGAAGAATAAGTGAAAGCTTGTGCCTCTTTCAGCACTCTGCAACTCTGGAGCCTGGGAACTTCAGCAGCTTGGCTAGGCTCTGAGAAAAATCCTGAGCTGTAATGTAAACATGCCTGAACTCTGATCTAGCAGGGCCCTCCACTACTCCCTCCCAGTTCAACCTTGTATTCTGTGCAGCGGGTTTGCAAGTGACATCAGGAGCCCACTTACTCATATCCTGAGGAGGATAATGACCCTGGAGAGAAAAAAGCTGTTTGAAGTTTTGCGAAAAAATGTTTTTCTTTTCTTCAGTCATTTCTTAACAACAACAAAAAAATGGTTTTGTTAAAAAAAAAAAAAAGAAAAGAAAAAAATAGAAACAGGTCACATAGTAAAGCTTTAAAGGAATTGAAGTAAGAGAAATAAAGGAAGATAGACACAAAGAGCTAAAGCAGTAACATAAATTGACATGTGCGTTGGTTAACCAGTGACAGCTGTGATAGCTACGACATGCCCTGGAAACTCTAACATATCAGCTGGCTGATTTATCAGATAAATGTGAGAACAATTCCAGATAAGCTCCTGTTTATACAAACTGTCAGAGCTTGAAGAAAGTCTTCACAGCTAACAAACTGGTGCACAAAATAATTACAAAAGCATACAGATATTTCTAATACTCAGCTGAACCAGCAGATGGTTTTTAGGTCTTAGGAAGGTAAAAGTAGTACTACTTCTATTTCAATTTCACTATTTCACTCTTCACGCCACCTTATATGCATTGGTTATGAACACCTGAACATGCTTGTTCCCACAGGGCTCTGGTTTCAGCTCTGGGTAGCAAAGCACTCATGGACAGACACTCCAAGGCCTTACCCTCCACCCCCTTCTCTTCTCGCTCTCTCTTTTTTTCTTCACAAACACAGTTCTGTCCTCTCTTCAATTAAGTCAAGCAGGAAAAACTTGACGAACCTCAAAGAGCTCCCTCAGCAGAAGAAATCACATCAAGCATGAACAGATCCCTCCACAAGTGCCCTCTAAAAATATGAATGTACTCAAACACGGTCCTTTTGCCACATTAATACCCAGAGTTTCACACTTTTTTATGCCTAAACTCCAGATGATGAAAATTCATGAAACGTTAGTTGTTAAGTGATTTTTAGAGGCACCACAGGTGTACTAATTTATTAATCTTCCTAAAAGTCCCCATTGACATCAGTAACACAGTGAAACACAGTGCTGATAATGACTGGAATCATGCTGAAAGCACAATGAACAACAAAGAGATACAATAGGGACTTTCTAAATCTAAACCCCTTGGGAATTGAAGAATTTTGGTGACTTACCCAGTGAAATATTCACTTGCATAGAAACATTACACGCCGGGGTAATTTATATTCATACCATGGAACAATTGTCTACACCTATTCACAAGAGTCTATAGCAGAAAATGTTCTACTGTTGGAGTATCAACAAGGAAATGTAAACAAATGCACAACATTATAAAACAGTTTTCAATTGTGTTTTCCTATCCGGGTCTACAAGCCGCTCTGTAAATTATAAACATAATCCATGCATGTGTGTGTAAAAATTGTGGATTTTCTCTTTTAAAACAAGTTTTCTCTGTCATAAATATAAGTAAAGATTTAAATGCTTCAAAGAACAATCCACAAAGCCTGTTCTACTTCATCTTTTTTGTCCTTATTGGCTCCTTTTACTAATTATAATTCCTGTCACTGCCTACCTCACAAAAGAACCCATCCCATGTTATTAAAGGAGAAAATGGAGCACCATGTAACACTACAGGCTGAAAGTTCCTTATATCTAAGTTTCTCTGATGCCCGTGCCAGCATATTCTGTGCAAAAAGGATCTCTACGTCTACTTGAAGCACCAGCAGCATGTGATGATGCAGACTCCCTTTTAAACAATGTTTCACTGCTTCAATTCAAAAAGCTTTAATGAATGAGTAATTGTCAGACTTCTGCAGTGTTTGATGATGAGCTAATGAGCTGACCCATTTTATTGAAACAGGTGGAGCAGGGAAGCATCTAAACATGAGGTGCTGGGGGTTTATAGGTCAAGGACTGGAAACATTTGAAAGTAACACTCTTTTTTCATCAGTGTATCATACATAAATAAACTGTGTATATGAAACAGTACAACTGATGCACAGATGTGTAATAAACTGTTTATTAAAAGTTTAATCTTTAAACAAGTTGAACATGTTGATTTTGACAAACTGTCCAACTCCTCAAACAACTGTCCATGTAAGTGTCACTGAAATGGCTTATGCATGCAAGAAATTCATATTTGGTTCCAAATATTACAATATTTTTGGTTGTAAATTGGTATGGTTTATAGAGTAAAAAGTCTGTTTTATCCTAAGCATAAGATGTGTTTATCACACCATAAGCAATTTTTAGTTTCTTATCACAAAGGTGTGAAGATAAAAATCTGCAAAAGCTGTATTTGACCAGAGATGTGACAAGAATTTAACAAAGTCACCTGTATGAGCCACGATCAAACGCTAGTTGTACAAAGTCATTTGTAATGATAGTGTTTTATTATTATGGAGATTATAATATTTTGCATTGCAATCTTTGCACTTGTTAGTTTTGAATGCACAGAACTTTAATATTATTCACCAAGGACCCACAGAGTTTACACCAACACCATAATATTTACTATTACACTGATAAAAACTTTTATAATTTGCATATCATCTTATAGCCGTCTGCAGTGGAAACTGCCAATGAGGCTAATTATGACTTGCGATTCAGAGTGTAACACTTTAGCTTAAAATTTCCAAATCTCTCTGCAGACATATCCATTAAATGCAGATTTGTAGATATTTACAAAACAGCATTCACATGAATGACTGTGAAATTAGTGTGAATATGGTCATTTTAAGAGAACAGATATTTACTTTAAACTGGCCCCAATGTGACAAACCAATTACCTGCTTCAGTACTGTGTAGTCAACATGAATGTTTCCCCAAATTATCTACATCGGGTAAGGTATTATTGTTCAAAACTCTACTAAAAACACACTTTAACATGCAAACAAACAAACAAACAAAAACTAACTCTTTAGGATAATTAAATTCACACATTGATTTACAGCATTACAGCTTAGACAATATCACTAATTTCCATGAATTAGTTGTCTGACAACTAAATGACCAAAAGCTAAAAACACACATCATACCTGTTTTTAATGTGAAAATTTACCATTTACTAACACTTCTTATTTATTATAGTTACTGTGCAAATGAGCTGTTTTGATACAGAAATAACAGAAGTTTTACCACTAGGGAGTATATTTTGCAAATGGGATGCTGATCTCATATATTTTCAAAACCGTTAACATCTCAAGGTAAAACTGTTGCCTTGCAAGCTGTGTTTGAGGCTGGGGACCACAGCCAAGGACAGCTGGGAAATGTCTGTGGAGAAACAGCCTTAAGCCTTGGAAAGGCAGGGCTTCTGAAAACCTAAAGGCTGGATTTACCCTAAATGTCTCTGTCTGTTGCATCCAACATAAAACAGTACAGTAGGCCCAGCCCACCTAGGCTGTCAGAAGATCATGTTCTTTTCAGTATATTCCTTTTACATTGTATCATCCCTTGAAGACTGAGGAGGAGATGGGTTTACTACATGATTTTTTTTGCAGCACTCTTCAAAGACAAATACAGCCTTCCCATAGGCTGCTGAATAAAACATGAGTGTGCAGCATGGTGGGTTTTGTGTGTGGAAGGGTGTTGAAATGGAGGAATGGAAAGAGGAAAAGGGGGGGGGGGGTGGAGGCGGGGGTGTCATATGGCACTGCTGCTGTAGATACTGTAAAACACATGATCCATAAATGCCTTTGATTCGACACACATCCTCACTGCCCCACTGGGTGTCTGGAAACTTCTGTCTTGATTCATACGCTCTTCTTTGTTTTGCTATTTTGTGTTCTTTTTTTGGTTTTATGATCCCGTTGAGTTTCATGCAGGAATCGAGCTCTTTAACAAACTACAAATAAGAATAAAAGTGTGCTTGTGTGAGGAGGGAGAAGCCAATGTAAATCTTGGCAGGTACAGCGATGTCCCAGATTCAAAGAGTGCTGTTTCCAACACGGAGCCGCTTCTGGTGAAGATGCTTTACAATTTGCTGAACCTGTCTTTCTTTAAACTAATCTTAAAGATTCCATATGTTTTTATACAGAGACAACCTTAAATGTACAACCCAATCAAAAAATAGAAAAAAATGATTGTTTTAAAAATTTTGTGTTAGTAATAGTTTTAATTATATAGGTTAGTAATAATAACAACATTACATGTTTTTCTTGGCTAATCTCTTTAAATCTCCCGTTACACACATTTTAAATAACAAACACTTTAGTAAAACATGGAAAAAAAAGGTAAAAAGAGCCTTGAGAGGTAAAACACTGTTCATACTGAGGGAAGTAGGTTATGATTTTTTTTTTATAAATCTGAAACTGTGCAATCAGTAACTTCTCATTTCAAATCCCCGCTGCAGTCTGCTGTGCTGACTGACATGTACGCCACTTGTACACATTCTTACCTATTTTTATTTGCACTAAACACTGATTGCACTGAACAACTCAATACACTGTAGTTTTACTTTTTTTTCCAATTACAAAGTGATTACTCAGCACCTGAAAACTTTTACTGCATCTTCTTGTAAAACAAAAATAAAAAAAACAAAGAAAGTTCTGAAAGAAAAAAACACAAATAGACAGGAAGTTAAACTTTTATTTCTGGTCCTAATATGACCGTCTGAATATGGATATTCAATTGAAAGTTACCGGATCTATAAAAACAAGAAAAATTGCATTCTAAACTAAAACATAGTTTAAACTTATGTGGGAAAAAACAAAATAGGTATTTTAAAACACAAGGACATCTTGCCCAAGTACTAGAAATTCAATCTGGCATACAGTGATATTGTCATGCCAGAGTAAACGAGTTGATGAATATCCTCACTAATGCCACCATGATACTGGATAACATCCAAAACACAATTAATAGAACTGAGTATGAAATTTCAGAACATCTTCGGTAAATAAGGTCATAAAGTTAAAGCAGCTGAAGATGAAGCTCCAGTGAAAAATCTCTGTCATCAGTGATTTGAGTGATATTAGAATCTTGTCTTTGGCCACCAAAGGAGAAACATGTTAAAGTTTGTAAACCTTCCCTTGGGAACACAGCAATCAGGAGAAATTTATGTGAAACTAAGATGTTTAGACCAAATATATGCAAATGTTATCATAAAACTGTATTTACCAGGAAGCAGAAAAATTCATTTCAAGCACGATTAATTCAGAAAATATATATATACTGTATGTAATATAAAGCACCCAAACAAATGAAGTAATTTCCTGGAAACACAGCATCAGCTTTCAGTGTAGGACATTAACACGCCACATCCCTGTTCCCCAAAGACAAGCAGTCCTTACTTATAACTATTTGGTGATAAAAATTTACAAACTGCCTTTGGTTATGACTGTGGAATGTCCAGAACAAAATGTAATATGGCTCCAACTTTTATTGCACAAGTCAGTAAATCTGGCTGATGTGTATCAGTAAAGAAAAAAAAAAATCTGCTAAGATGTTTTTTCAGATGAAAATATGATCCCTGCTGTTTAAAGGATGTCAATCAGAAGACCCAACACAGAAATTTATGGGCAGAGAGGTTGTATTTTTGGAAACAGTCTTGCAAAATAAAGTTGAATTGTATTCCCTGACATAGTATTTGTTCAGTGAAATGGATTGTGAATCAAGGAGGAAGCATTTAATACTCAAAGAGAAAAAAAAAAAAGTCAAAGACAATTAATGTGAAGTATCAACAAACGTGGTAAAAGTTTTGAATCAATGTACAACATGGAAATAACTTAAACGGAACCACATCTTTAAATGAGCACTAATTCTTATTAAAAAGAAGAGATTAGCAGATGGATTTACCACAGAACATGAAGCTTCATCTTAATGCCTACTGACATACTACACTCATCTTACTACAGTTGAAAACACGAGACAAGCTTAATCACATCAGGTTTACAGTGTAGTCACGTTGTCATAAGAAAGCACCAACAGCATTCCACACAACAGGAGACTTAGAGTGACTGACAACTGTTATTCCTTCATAAAAATACATATATTTCAGTCTATCTACATGAAGGGTTAGGTAGAGCTGTGGGCTTTGCTGTGGGTGGCTCCCTGGGACCTGGGCTAATTGTTTCACATCACAGCTGAGACTGGCTGAGATCAGAGAACCGGCAGCACTGAATCAGGCTGTTCGACAGCCATGCATGGTATGCCAGGAAACACTTACAGTGCACACCCCACTCCAAAACATTCAGGCAAAAACTCTTCATGCATCATACGTGACCACAAGAGACTACAAGGATTTTCTGCCTCCCCATGCTGTTTGACTAAGCTGTCAATCCACTCCTCAGCGGGAAGCTGTATTTAAGTCAGCGATAATAAATTGAGAGGCAGGCATCAAGATTAGTATTGTAACCTTTTAAATCTTCTGATTAGGACCATCTGATGTGTCTAAATAAGCAAACATCTGCAGTTGCTGATTTTCAACCATTTAATGTTACATAGTTTGTGTTTTACACCATCAAATGACCAGAATGCTCCAAGTGGATAAGGGATAAATAGACGCCTCATCAGCATTCACTTTTAGTTCATTCTGTTCTGACTCTTGTTCCCAGATCTTTCACTGGGTAATAACAAAATCCTCCCAGTACACACAGGACTGTTAATCACCAGACATCCCTCGCCTACTGCATTTTCAAGGCCTGTTTGACTCAAAGTAAACATGTTCAGGAAATGTATTCAGTGGCTCTAAACATTTATATGGGGGCCTTGTGGCTCAAACAGTTTCACGGTCAGCAAATATTTCAAGAAGGTGCTTAGAGAGCCATTTGTTAAACACATGATAATAGGATACGACAATACAGTGCATGCTAGCATGCAGCAGTGTTGTATCAGTAAGCTTTTAGTTTCCATACTCACCATCCATCTCGTTGACAGACAGTGTAAGATAATGCTGAATCCCAATCTGATGAAAACAAATGTCTGTACTTTGTAATATGAGGATGATGTTTCATAAGCTCTACTGTGTGACCTATTTCTATGAGGAATGCACTTCCCAATACAGGTACAAAAGAAAAGATTGGAAAAAAACTACTGGTGAAAAAGCAATCTAGAATATGACTTTTCAAAAGCTCTCGGTGAGTTTAAACAAGCTTCAAAGATTTTTTTCTTCTGCGTCGATAAGTATAAGCTCATCTCTTCCTTCAATTTCTCTAAATTCATCTATCCTTTTCTAATCTAGTCTCAATGAATGAGACTGTTAAGGGCTGCTAACTCTGAACTCCAAGTTGGTCATAATCCATTGTGCTACCCCCCCCCCCAACTTAGTAAACATTTCCATTGCAAATTCCAATGTGAACAGTCAATAACATGTAAATATGTAGCCTTTGCAGACATCTTGTAATTTACAAGAACATAGTATGATGAACTACTGCAGGGCCTCAGAAATGTGCAAAACAGTGCTTTTAAATCTAAATAAGAAAATCTTTTAGAAATTATGTCAACATTTGTGAAATAACAACTCAATAATTGGTAGATGCAGTGAACTTAAAGTGGATTTTCTGCTTTGGCTTCTGTTCTGCTTCACCAAATCATCATGAGCTGTGAAAAACATTAACCTCAGGGTTGATATGAACATGTACGCCAGGACTTCATTTCCTCCTCACTTCTTGCTGCACTCATCACTTTATATAGAACACACTGCTCCAGAGTCAACATCAGTAAAAATGAAACGGTACATGATAATGATGTTCCCTGACCTCGTTTAGACAGTCAATATAATCCACGATGTTGTGTCTTATCTCTCATCATGTTTCACTGCTGTACTTTTTAACTAACAGCATAAAAATACATGAATGCTAAGGGATAAACTGTTTTAGCATCATGGATCATGAAGGAGTTGTTTTTCTTAGCTGGGAAAGTCTCTAGCAAAGCATTTACTGATCCAACTCTGACACATAGAAGATGTCTTTTCTTACTCAGTTCCACAAATGAAATAAAATAGCAATCATAGCTGCCCTTTTATGGCTTTATTTATTTATTTTTTATTGCTTTACCTGCATCTCAAGCACATTCAGAGACTGAACGTTTGCAGGTTTTTGAGGTTATATTGAAAAGTTGCTCGGGAAATAAATCATTGTCTAGAAGCTGAACTCCCTCCTGATGCCCAGTGAAAGAACACAACAAAAAAAAAAGCTCATGTTTCACTGCCTGCCTGAAAGTTAGTCCTCACACTGCTTCCAGGAACAGAAAAAAACCCTGTCTCACCTGTTTTTATGCTTCTGTTTGTGAAGAACAACCATTATTTTATTTGCTCCCATTTGCAACTGAACTTACATAATCAGTCTTTAATTTCATCTGTGCAAGCTGTTAGTTGACAGGTGGCCCAAACAAATTGTTTATTTAACAACGTGACACAAAGGAAACTGAATTGTATGTGCTGCAAAAGGAGACAAAGCTTCATAATAAATAGGTTAACTAAAAAACCAAAATGCACCTGCTCTCCTCTGTTTGGATCAGCTACTCAGTGGAGATGTTGATATAGTTTGCAGGAAATACAAAACCTCTCCATGGCCCAGTGACCCCAAAACCGCTTCCTCACTCTAGATTACTTTGCAGACTAGCTTCACAATCCCACATTGCTATCAATTTCAATGGCCTCTTTTTAATGATAATGAAAAGTGAAAGTTTGTTATAATAATTTAATAAATATACTCATATCGATTGACAACCCGGTGGATCAGGCAGCAGTGAAGCTATCGTTAGTCTCTTCAGTCATTCGGTGCACTTCTGTGTGATTTACAATGATTAGTTGCAGTCAGAATGATTGTAGCTTTGAAAATAACAAAAATATGTGGTTGGAGAGGTTAAGGGGGAGGGCCTTAACAAGGACTCAAAATTAACACTCTGCAACCCACCAAATGCATTTTGGCAGGTACCAATACAAATTTACAGGCACTTGATGAATGCAGCAAATAAGTTCAGTTATTTGTCTTGTCACTATTATTCCTACATTTCCCGTGAATGTCTCATTCAACCATTGGCTGCTTGCTAACATTCAGTGTGGTGGTTATGCTCCGGCCGAACTGAATCAAAATGACAGAACTTTCATGGACTGTGTGAGTAAGTGAAGCCATTACCGGTATATTAATTTTACTCTTTTCATGTAGCCACAATGGCTGATGATCAAAAAAAGTTACTTTAGAGCTCTGGCCTTAACTGTCAGAGGAATTTTAAAATTATTGGCAGTTAAAATTAATGAAAGGAATCTTTACAGCTACTTAGCAAACAGTCTCTGGATTTATCATATATTGATTTATATGTATCAGATACAATTCTGTTTTCGTTTTGCTTCTTAGTGTAAAAGACTTTTAGATAAATAACACGTTTAAAATTCTGTTTCTCAGGTGAACATGAAATTAATATAATAAATTGTGCAAAAACGTAAAGTTGATAAAGTCTCCAAGTTTAATTGTTAGTTTGATCATGGCTGAGATGTTGTCATATTGACCCAGCAGCAGCAAACATGTCAGTATCCTCATCACAATCATCATTCACGACTGTCACCAGATTACTGGTGTTAATTCTATTTATTCAGGTATGACCCATGACCCCGCCCCCATCAACTCACCGCTATTCGGGTGGAAACCTTCTGCTCGCCTTCTGGGCCCTTCGGCTCTCCATTGGCCCTGCTGTAATCTGGAGGTTGCTGGTTCGATCCCCTGCTGCCTTTGGTCTTCCGGTTCCCAGGCCCTTGGTGGACGATGTTGAGCAGGTGAAGCGTGCTCTCGTGCTCCCGGTCAGAGCTCTCAGCCTGACCTCTCTGGTAGCGGTTCTCGCAGGTGGAGTGATGCCTCCTGCAGAGCTCTATGCGGGCGCGCAGACGCTCCACAATGGCGTTGTGCAGCTGAGGAACCGCGGAGCCTCTGGAGGTGGCCACCATTGGTCCAGTCCCGACCCCACCGGGGATCGCTCCCAACCCAACACCCAACATGGGAACAAAAGTCCCAGCAGCAGACTGAGCGGGGGTCGCTTCTCCCATGCCCGCTGTTCCCTCACAAGTTTAGAAAAGCCCAGTCAGCCACAACACTGGCATGGACAAAAAAAAAAAAAAAAAAATCCGCAAAAGATTCAACTACGATTCCATGCGAAAAAAAGGAAAAAGAAAACACCTTAAACTACTGCAGCGAATCACTTGATTTAACCTGTTTTATCTAAATGTTTACCAATTAATCTGTTAAACTATTTGAACACACAATAATACATCTAAATGAAATAAATCTATTACTCTAATGTGCGTTAAAAGTCCCAAAGTTCCAGTACCGTATCATTTCCCAGGGTTGTCAGTATAAGATACTACGCCACCTATAATTAAATGTGAAATGATTTACATACATGAAAGACTCGTGGAATGAATCCGCTCTTCCTTAACGATGCGACCTCTGCTCAAAGATAAACAGGCTGTATTCTATATGAATCACTGGCATGATTCAAATCCATGGCACGCACAACTTGAGTTTCACCAATGTGCATGACATCCGTGTAACATTTTCAGCGTAATCTCATTAAATAATCTGAGAGTAAGATTATCAAGGAGCCAGTCATATGGAAGTACGCGATTCTTCTCCAAAGGCAGAGGAAAAAAGCCCACAAAATTCATAAAACTTCAAGACTCACGGCATTGTTGTTTGGAAATTTGTCCTTCCTTTCTTTGTTTTTCCATCTCCAACCAGAGTGGAAAATGGTCGCGAATAATTCAGAGAGCAGAAAGGCGAAACGCGGGCTGCCGTTATAGTAACCGATTGAGATCCGTCTCAAATAGTCCATTGACAGTCATTTGTCCGTGAGGCAATGGCAGATCTACTACACACAGACCCTCATTGTATGAACATTCCTCCTTTGACATGATGCACTGTTGTGGATGAAGCTGGGAGTAAATGCACCCCCTAGTGGACAGAAGGAGGATTCACCTTCAAATGCACAATTGACCTGAAATAATCTTATCAGGTGAGTGAAAATCCCTAATTATTTACACTGAAGAAAGGGATGAGAAATAGTAAGAGAACTCTACAGTTTGTTATTTTATTAAATATCACCATACAGATTCACCAATGTTTATGAAACATAATAAGTCCTATTCATTCTTCTGAATAGCTTTCTGTTAAGATATGAATCAACTAGTTTATTACAGGCTCTGCAAATGAGCCTGTAGTTAGGTAAATTATATCAAAACACAGAGAAAACTCGTTCTATGTCTCTCATTGAAGCACCGGCAAAATGCAATGGGCAAATTTCTAAAAAAACTAAAGATAAATCTGGACCTCATGTTGGATTATTTTTCTAACATACGAAATAAATCCTTCTCAAGCCAGTTCATGTTTCAGGGAGAAATCCTTCTTCTTCTACTACTACTAATAATAATAATAATAACAATAACAATAATAATAATAATAATAATAATAATAATAATAATAATAATAATAATAATAATAATGGTCATTACCAGGACTTTAAACCTAATTTCAGAAGAGGTTCTGTGGCAAACTAAAGCTCTCCTTATTTTTCCATAGCAATTAATAGGGCACATAGCCCCTGGGTTTGCTAATCACTTCATTATTGATTGTCAGCAAGTCTGACCATCTCTATAAAAGCAGAAGTGTTAGCAGTTTGATAGTCTGGATCACTGAAGCATGTTAGCACATCCATGACAGAAGGGTTGGGAAAGAAAAATAATTTAACTGTTGCAACATTTCAGTTGAAGTCTAGAGCTGCACATTCACAAATGCTAACAAACTCAAATGAAGTGAAGCAATGTGGCAAGTAAACACGCCAAAATTCCTTTACACTAATGGAAAGGACTGATAAGGTCAAACAGAAGACGATTGATTTGGGTTTTTGCTGGTAATGGCGGTTCTACAAACTGCTGAATCGTGGGCTTTGCTACTTCAGCATTTGAGATTTGATTTAGAAATCCATGCAGTCAGGGCATAATGTGTCATGACATGGTTTTTGGACAGATTTTTTACTGACTGTAAATGATTTATTGTCTGTCGGTTGACTTAGAAACGTGTAGGTGTTTATTTCTTTCCGCCAATTCTCTCCCAGAGAAACTGGAAATGAATGAAAAATAACAGTCATAAAACAATAAATTTGACTTTTGGTATCTTTTCAGGAACAAAGTGGGAAAAAAAAATCAAAGTTTATAACTTTGATGGTTTAGAAAGAATCATACTGCGAGCAATACTGACATCTGTCAAAACCAAAAATAAACACGCATCTCCTTCATCCTTCAGCAGCCAGCTTTACATTTCTGCTCATCTTGGAGGCTTTTTAATGTTCTCAGATCATTCTAAATCACACAGCTGGACACTTTTACACCGAAGTGACCTTTTAAAGTGTCACTGATGTAAAAGTCATTAGCATTAGCATTAGCAGAAACATGCACTGAAAATATGCAGAGTTTAAACACTAATAGCCCCATTATAGAGTCACATTGATTACTCAAGTATTTGCAGAATATTTTTTTCTTATTAAAAAGACGTAAAAAGAAACAAGGTTAATATTAAGTTTGTTGAATCCAAAACAGTGTCCTGTATTTTATAAAAAGGAATTATTTTACAAAATAAATAATAATAAATGACTCATGCACATCCGATTTTTGCTTGTACTTGTTCAAATGCGGTGTCCATCGTGTACATTACAGCTCTATGTTAGGAGAGACATGGTTAATGTTAAAAAATGTAAAAAGTGTTTAGGTTTAAATCTTAAAAAGAAACTTTAATCCCAATTTTAACTTATTGATTTATTCTACGTCCACAGCTGTATATTGGAATATTTTTTGTGTATCCAAAGTGAACCGTACCACATCACACCACACTGGTATTTACTTCTCATAAAGCAAAAAACAAACAAAAAAGAAACATCAATTTTAGTAAAGAGAAGTTTTCCTTATTCTCATTTATCTTTTCTTTTTTTTTTTTACAAGTTACAACTGCAAAACACACAATAAATTAATAAGTTACCACACAAGCAGTCGGCAAATGCTTTACAGTAGTAGCAACAACAGTGGTTAAAAAATGATCTCTATAAGTACAGTATATCAACCCAGTGAGAGTCTGACAGCAGATCTGAAGCTGTTGTTTAACACGCTACAACTCACAGTCTACCACAACACATACACAACTCCTGCTTACAGCGGAAACCTCTAGATAATAAATTACACATCCATTTCACTTCAGAGATTGACAAGCAGACGAGCTCTTCTTCAATCCTTTCTTTCCTCTTTGTTAATCACAGTTCATCAGGGAGTGGTTATCAAGCTCGACTTCAACTAACCAGTCATCCCATTTTATGAATATCGCATAAAAAATCCTATTTAGTCATTTAAAACAGAATTAAATACAACATACTTTGCTTAATTTAGCCTGTTCTTGTCCCCATTTGTAACACTCGCTGACATGTGTCAGTTAAAATAAAATAAAATCATGATTAAAAAGAATACAAAAACCAGTAAAAAACAGTAGAAAATCTTTAGAAGCAAATGTTCGGTAACACCATCCAGCACTGCATGGCCGTACCAGTCTAATTAAGATAAAAAGTGGGATTTACCCCTCAGTGGTTCCAGCCCACAGTGAAATATTGGACTTTACTTGAACTAGAAACTCATCATTCAGTTCTACTTAATACAATATGGTCCTCGTTTGAATAACATTCTGGATAATTACATTTCCTCAAGGCAAAATCTAGAGTGAAACAATAATAAGGCAAATGAAAGAAATTCAAGAGTTCTTCTCGATCACTGGTAGGGTGTCACATAAATTACTTTAGTGCACTTTTTGTTCATTCAACAAGATGCACTTAAATATTCATATTTCTGTTAGTAATACAGTTACTCTTCAGAGACATTATTGTAGTGTGTGGAATATTACACCTCTATTACTACTCTCCATTTACTACCTTTGTTTTCATGGTTTCTTGTGATAAAGAGTACCTGCTGCTTTATTTTTCTCCCATCTCCTCAGTTATCTAGTCAGTGCACATATACATCAAAATATTTGAGTCAGATCTGAAATCCTTCTACACATCTGCACATTAATGATTTGATAACTGCACAAAATTAATTGGCCTGCCATCCAAAGTGGCAGCTCTTAAACACAGTTTAGGCTCATATCTAATTAAAACCAAGGCAACAGTCAGGTGGAGTTATCAGAAGTGACTTGGACACAGGCATTTTGCATATTTGAATGGCTATTTTTTCCCTGTCCTTCCTCTAACCAGACATTCACTGCTAAGCTGAAATGATCGCTCACAGTGAATATAATCCCCTTCACTGCTTCTGCAGGACTCAGCACAAATAGCAGATTGAAGTGAAATGAGAAAGTCTGCCTGTGTGCCAGAATGGGAGACCATCTTGGCATTCCTGAGACCTGTAAACATTCTGTATATTAAAATAGTTATCGATTAGTTAGCCAGTGCTGCTCTTTTAAATAGCAGCATTGAAGTAAATTACTGAGCCGATGCAAACAAAATGAATAGTTGCAGAGGGACGGGGTGGCAGCTTTAATCATACAATGCATTTAGGAAGATTGGACTGACAATGAGA
This sequence comes from Pachypanchax playfairii, assembly GCA_006937955.1. Taxonomy (NCBI): domain Eukaryota; kingdom Metazoa; phylum Chordata; class Actinopteri; order Cyprinodontiformes; family Aplocheilidae; genus Pachypanchax; species Pachypanchax playfairii. The sequence continues at coordinate 4,693,587 of SSNP01000017.1, read as the reverse complement.
ATGAGGATGGATGATATATTTCTTTATATACTGTTCTAACAGTCTGTATTTGAAGCTTTGGTCAGGTAATTTACCTTTATGGCCTGATGTCATGCATGCAAACAGTGCACTGCAGTAATTATTATCACAGGCAGAGACAACAGGTATTAGATATTTATGGCTTTTTGCCAAGAAAGTTAAGTCTTAAAGAAGCCCCAGAAGTCTTTGTGGTAGTGATCCAAGCACTGACACTGGATGACCTGGACTTAAAAATGGAGAGCAGTCATTTTTCTACAAGTCAGTGTCAGGATTTGACTGCTTTAGCAGGTTCAGTAGACTGTCGTACGTCAGTCCACTCTTGCATTGTGTTTTGTAGAGCTATGGTCCTCTGTTTGTCGACCTGCACGTAGTCCACCTTCTCATCTGAAGTCACAGAGGATGTAGACGGCTGTGGAAGGACAAAACAATTTTAGATTGGGGTTTCAGATGGTAAGGCAGAGTGCGCTGTGGTAGAAAACAGAAAAATAGTCTCTAAAGTTGAGTAAACCTATTCACTCACTTTTCTGTGTGGGCTGGGGGAACCAGGCTGGAAGTCCAGGGCTAAGTAGTCCACGTTACCACACTTCCGAGGGGCTGGGCTGCTGGTGCCGCTTACGGCTGGAGAGGTAGATGAAGGATTCTGCTAATGGCATGAAAGAGGTTTCACTCAAACATGGTGCATTGCATCAAAGAAGTGTGTAAACAAGATGATCAATGCTCATACTGGAACTTACCATAGCTACATAATTCTCCTCGCTGTCTCCCGAGTCAGTGCTGGTGATGCTTTGTGTGGAGATAGGTCGATAAGGCTGGGAGGGGTTCACAGCAGGCCTGATGGAAAACAAAGATGACTGTGAATAAAATGCTGCAACATTGTCCTCTGTGTGTCTGTGTGAGAGTAACGTTGAGCAATCTGTGATGAATGACTGATTTAGGGCTCACATGGGCCGTGTCCATGATATGGTGACAGGGCTCTTATATGGCAGCTCATCAATGATCCCATTGTTCTTCAGATCCAGAGGTGTTGGCTTAGCTGAAGGGGAAAAAAATGGAGCAGACACTGTCAACAAAAGCCAGGATATTTATACAGCAATAATTCCAGTTAAACAACAAACAAATATAAATGCATCTAAAGCAGTGAAGAATCTCGTGTAAAATGCTCACATTTAGGTTTGAGGTTGCGGTTGATGGGGGGTGGTGTAACATCACTGAGGCGACCAGGCCGGTGACACAAGGAGGCGCTGCTCCCCTTACGGGCAGGTAAAGTTGCAGAGAACCCTGGGAAATCGAAGTGATGTGGCCCAGGGCTCATAGGAATGTAGATATTCTTAGGACTGTCAGCCTGGGTAGCGCTGAGCGGCGAGGAACCAGGATTCATGGGAACATAGTTATCATCTGAGTTGCTACTATCTGAGCGAGTCAGAGGGGTGTGGGTCCTCTGGAACCAGGAAAAACAAAAATCACTTGAGTCTCTCAGACTCCCAACAATCTAAGCAAACGGTTCTATTCAGTTGTAGAAAATACAAACGTTGATATTTTCCCATTTTTCTTGTTGTTGAAAGTTTTTAACAGCTTCTGTCCAAATACTCACCAGGTAAGAGCTGAACCCGTCATTTACAGACTCCACCGACTGGCCCGAGTTGTTGAAATGAAACAGACGATGGTGATTGCTGATTTCGAATGAGGAGCCTGTAGATAGAAGCAAGGAAAGAAACCATTAATTGCCACTGCCATAAATGTTAGAATAAAAAAAAAAAATCCAAATCCACAGTCAAACTTTACGCACATTATTGCACAACATTTTAAAAAAATGCTTGAGATCTAAAGAAGTCAACTTATTTTTAATAAACATAATCAAAGTAATGTAGTACTATTAGATGTGCACAATTCATGAATGTCACACATGTAAATTCTCGAAGGTCTTAATAACACGAGCCTCAAGTAAATTATTTTTTAAAATAAAGCAACAATCATCAGAAACTAAAAGCATGCATTGTGCCTGCCAGTGCCTTTTTTAAATTGCTTATCAGTCTGGAACGAGGCATTCTGGATCAGGCTGTATGATTTGAATTTCATTAGTGCCTGAACTGAGCAGTGTCTGCTACACTGGTCTCTTTGTTTCTGCTCAGCTGCCAGACTTAAATCAGTAAAACAAGATATAAAGGAAGAGAGAAAGAAAGAGCGGAAGAGGAGGTGCAAAGCCACTTTAATACCACAAGAGGGTGAACTGATCATGTCTGGCTTTTTTTTTTTAAACAGGAAACAGAGTAATAGTGTGATCTCAAAAAGGTTTGTGTCTGTCACAGTTGTTTTTTTTTTTTTTGCTAAGAAGCAGCATTTGGAGAAGACTGCTGTAGCAACCGTACCTCTATGCAGCCTGATGTTCTCAACAGCAGGGAGAGTATTCCTGCGTGGGATGACCGACACGGCAGAGCTTGTGTCACCGTTTTGACTCTCTACAGATTGAGGACTCCCCCTCTGCCCCTCAGACCCGTGGCTAGGTTTAGGTGGCCTGGGTGGAGGAGCGCAGGAGGATTCAGAGCTAGAAGGTGTCAAGGAATTGTGGTTCTTATCAACTGTCCGTGGTATTTGATAGAAGGAGCCAGGCGTTGTTGGAAAGTCGTAATTGTCAGGGGAACGTTCATTGCCATGCATTGTGGCGAGAGTGTTGCATGGGGTTTTAAAGGTATACACCTCCTCATTTTCGAAATCTGGATCACTGAAACTGCTGTGAGTTGGTGCCTCAGAGCTGTAACCCCTTGGAAGTACGTAGCAGGCCTCCTGCAGGGAATCATCGTGCACGGACAAGTGATGTTTTCCAGGTTTGGGAAGGCTATAGAACCCACGCAGATGAGCACCCGTGCCATTTATACAGTGTGAAAAGCCGTAAGAAAGTTTCTGCACTGGTGAGTCATTCCCCACGAACATATTGCTTCGTGTGGACTGAGAGAAACTGGCACTCCTGTAACAAAATAAACACAGATAAAAATAAGATTTTGTCTAATGGTATCGCTGCAGAAAAAAACAACAACATCTGTTTTGAAAAAGACAAAAAAAATGTATGCAAGCGTAACACGCAACTGTAGTGCAATTACTCAAATAGCCACTAGATGGAGATACAACACTTTACTTTTGCACTGTAGGTTTTAGAACATGCTCTTTATCAAGTGCCTGAGCAGCATTTCATTTAACAGCCTATTTTGTAAAATGTTCCTCATTTTTTTTTTCCACTTATGTTTTAAGCACATTGACAGAAAGAGGGCATCAGTGTTAAGGAAAGAAAATACTATAACTTTCCCAGATTTTCTCAGCCTCAGTTAGTCACCCTGGGGACGTGCCTCATTTACTCTGCCTCCTTTACAAGGCTTGACCTTCAGTACCAACAAGAACAGCCCTACAGCTCCAAAATTTCTGGACAGTTAGTTGAGCAATGGCCCAATTTGGTTGGCCAGTGCAAATACAATGCAATCTGTTAAAAATGCATGTAAATGTGTTAGCTACACTCGAAGCTTCTATTTGTTTAAATCTGCATTAACAAATAACTCACACTTCAAAGCCAAATTACAACTGGTGTTTTGCTGATTATATTTCCTTTGTCTCCAGCTGACTTCAGTCATCAATCAGTAATATTGTTCATTATGCAATCTTTCATCACTGTGGCTGAAACGGAGCTTTTCCCGTGAATTAATTCAGAACACAGGGAGTTTTATTCAGAAATGAATCATACCCCATCACCAGATGCCCGTCTTAATTAGCCTGCTCAAGAAGCAGAAGCTGGGGACAGAAATATTTACATAAAGCTGATGAGATGGATTGTGAGATTTGATTTTCTGGGTTACACAAAGTCCCAACGCAGCAGATTTATGTGCAAATCGTGGAGTGGAGAGCTCAATTCTATCCTACGTATGTGAGTCTAAACCTATAGGAGAGATGAATTGCTGCCTCAACCTCATTGATCATCCACTGTGCAGGCTATGTGCTGAGCAGCATCATTATTAAAGCTGCTTTTTGACTCATAGAAACAGGCGGGATGTAGAGGGTGAGGCGATTGGTAACGGGAAACTCTGTCGGGGTATAATGAAAACATTTAGCTTCTTTGTTTTTGTGCTCAAAACGTTCATATAAAACTAGCCTTAAGCATGTTTACATCTGTCGACTTGTGGATATTCAGTTTAATAATACTTCATTAATCACAGAGAAAATACATGAATCAAAGATAAAATGAAAGGATTAATCAGTTGGTTTTATAGCAGTATCTGGTCCCCCCGCCCCCATCAATTAAATATTTTAAAAATGTGACTATACAGGCTAATCAAAAATAGAAATATTCATCTGATTATTTTCTATCTCTTATTATTAGATCTGAAAAAAAAATAATACCATATTAAACAAATGCTATACTCATTATTCACTACAATGTATTATTATCCTCATTATTTATATCCTGTGAAATTATAGTTAACAACCACAACTTTACTATTTTGTCACATACTATTTATACAGCACTGATTTTAGTTTGATGTTATCTTCTCATGATGCTTTATCACATGCACACACTCACACATGGATAATTCTTCCCCTGTAACAGTAGTTTGAACCCTTGGGGGGTTTTGAGCTGAGGAAGTGTGTAAACCTGTGTGTTGACCTGGGGTAACAGAAAACAGGAAACTGACACAGGACGTCTGAGGGTCGTGACTTTTACCGTGCGCTCTCAGTCTTCCTGCTCATGCACTGGTGGAGGAGGAGGTAGTCCTGAGGTGCGCTGTTGGACAGGGAGCCATGGTGCGAGTGGCGTGCAGGCACATCAAAGGTGAAGAGCACTGGCTGGCTGGAGTGGATGGGCACTGACGACTTGCGTTCTCCGCTCACTGGAGCCACCGGGCCAGTGACATCTGCTCCAACAGACCGAGGCATATGGTGTAATCTACTCTCTGCAGAAACAGAAATTGGAGCCATCGATTAGTTAAAACACAAATGTTTTTTTTCCTCCTTTTCCAGGTATCATGAAAACTAGAAAATGACCAGACAAATTATTCCTTACACATTTGGTTTGGCTGTCAAAAGCTTTGAATTAAAAATAGCAGTTTTATATTCATCTGAGAGTTTGAGGTCTTGTGTCATTTTGTAGTCATTCCCCTTTAGCCTGCACTGTAATCAATACAGGAGAGGGATACTTCTCTGGGGAGGACAGAAAACAACATCATTCTGCTTTTAGAACTACAGAGAGCTGGTGGTTGATCAGCACATGATCCAAGCAATCCTTTAAAACCAGGGTCAATGTGCTTTGTTTGATTTTATTGAGTCAACCATTGTTTTGCTAAAGGAGACAGTGTGAACAATGTGGTCCTGCAGTCTTATTGTTTCTGTGTGACATCCCCGGTTTTTCCATCGACTACAAAGAAGAGACAAATCCAAGATGAGGATGTTGGAAACGGACTGGGCAGGAAGCCAAAATGAGGAGGTGCTCAGTGAGTAGAGAGTAGGCGGTCTACTGATCTATCGACTGATGGTGCAGTGTGCAACAGTAGCTGAGAGAGACTGGGAAATGAAAAAAAAAAAAAACTCATCTGCTGTTGAAGCTAATTTCTCTCTTTCACTGTCCAGTAAAAGCAGAGCATGCATGACAACATCTATGAAATAACAATGAATTTCACTGCAATCTAAATGTGATGGAACTATTCTTTGGATTATTTCACTAAACTGCCAAAATGTTTCACAGACATTTCAATACAACCAAGTTATTCTAGAGTCAGAATCAGCAAATGTTGTGATTATCTTTAAGATGAATAAAGAATGCATTACTAACAATTTTGTAAATGTGAAACATTGTAAGTCTCCCTTTTTCTTTTAATTCTCCAAAAGAAACTGCCTTTAATAAGAAAGGTTCGGATCAGAGCTGGAAAACATCAAATGTGTTGTGTGAGGCTGTACGTGTGCATGTGGGGCAGTTGGAGGTCCGTGTTATGGAGTCCAGTTAGCTGAATGAGGCCACATTCATGCCTGAGGGGGAAAAAGTCTCTGTCTGCTATGAGGTCTCCAGGCCAGCGGACACCAACGAGTTGCCCCGACTCACAGCAACACAGGCAAAGCAGGGACTCCCCCCCACCAATGATCCTCAATTACACCATTGTTCTGAGTGATTCCATTCTCCCTGGGCTGGTTAGGCTCCATCTCCTTTCTCCACAAAAAGCTTTGTAAAAGCTTTCATCCAGTGTGGTGAGTACTACCCCCTCTAATATGGGTAGATATATTGATTTGTTGTCAAAATGCAGACCCACCCACCCAGGCTGGTGTGAAGAGCTGCTTTGCAAAACACAAACTGCCCTAAAACAAAAGAAAAAAACAATCTGCTAAGTGCTTAAAATTTAAATTTGTATGTTTTAAAAGTGCATGTGTGCAAACGGTTGTGGGTTTTTGTGGTTCTATGAAATATTTTCAATTAGCTGCTCAAATGAGCGACTGTCAGAAACAGAGCGAGATAAAAGATTGCTGGTCCGGTCTGCTGATGGGACTACGTACATGACTCATCACTGACAGTAATGGGCCTGATGATGAATGTCACCACTGGGAAACAATTCCAAGGACAGAGTAAAACCTCAATACAACAGTCCAAAAAGAAGCAGGGAAACAAATGCAATGACACTTTCTCAAAGAAACTCTGATTTTCACTTTTTCACCTTATGTCAAGTAATAAAATACACATTGTTTAAGAAATCAGTTGCACATGAGACTGCAGCTTCTAAAGAAAAACAACCAAACTTGCAGAGACCGATGAAAGTAAGACACAAATGTTTTCTTTTGAGTTATGAGACTTACAGCTGAAACCATTTTCATTACAGCCACATCAAACCAACATAAACCAAGACATTTCAAAACAAAAGCATTAATTCTACAACATCAAACAATCTAAAGCAATGCATTAAAAAGAGCCTTTTGGTTTGTGAGTGAGACGTGACTATTCTGGGTCAAAGAGCTCCAAAGTTCATGAGCAATTTTCCAATTCAGCTCTATAATATATCACCTTCTGTCTCATTGGCTCTGTAGCCATAATCTAATAAAAGCTAGCTGCTGGTCTCAGGGGGCCAAAATTAGAACTATGCTGCATCACTCATGACAAGAACATCTTTGTCGGTTGCTCATTTCCTCCAAGTCTGGCCAGAATTAGATGAAAACATACCCTAATGTGATCAGATTATACGTAAAAATAGGAGAAATTCTACTAATCCTCTGAAAGAAAAGGAGAGCATTCAGGCTTTTAAACTCAACATGGATTTAAATCATTCTATAAATATCCAATTCTTGAATTATTTAATGAAACATAATAGAGTGGTATACACTGTCAAGCTGCCATTACTTTGTGTTTTACCAAAACACAATTTCTTTAATGGTTACTAAGAGATTGCACTTAAATGTAAAGGCTGTGATGCTACAATGAGCCTCGCTAATTAACTTGACTTATATCATGGCCCTTTGGAGTGACCTGTTACTGGGGGGAGGTCCTTGCAGGACACTAGGGTCATGCAGTTGATGTAAAGTGTCTTAGAAAATGAAAACACTGAGTTTTATGTCCGTATTTTTATCTCAAATAGTTTCACACTTTAATGACTAAGGTACTAAACTGTTTTTGTGGTTCTAAGTATATGTGCACATTATTAGCGCTTCTGAATGGACCTATCTGTAAACCATCAGTGTGTCCCATAAGATAACAGAGCGAGGTCTATTTTCATGTGGTTGGAAGCTAACGAGGGTCAAGCACCTTCTGGCTGGAGTTTATCTGAAGACAACAAAGTTACAAAGCGGCATCAACTCCACACTGAAAATAGCAGAGACACCCCCCACCCCCCCACCCTCACAGCATCATGTGAGCACCATCACTCGACCACACTGACATCAGTTTGTCTCAATACACTGGAATAATGAATCACCTGAGAGACTTGGGCTTGTCAGGGACAATGAATTACAGAGTCAGGGCAAATTTGAAAAGAGTAGCTCATTTTCAACAGCCTGACCTCATTTCTGTAATGTGATGAACATACGGAGCATCGATCCTGAAGCAAAGTGGACACAGTTGAAAAGTTGAAACTATTACAGTCAACGCAGCTGGTTGGAAAAAAAAAATATTCTGAACTTTTCTGGAGTGAAATGAGATGCCACCAGTAACTAACTGACCTTAGAATAAATAGGTTGATGCTTTCCATTAAAAGTTTTGGTGTGGAAAGTCAGGTGAAGTGACAAATTAAATGCATGTAATGGTAATACACATATTGTAATATAAACATTCTTAAATTCAATCCGGAAACATAAAAGATTCACATCAAATAAACTGTGCAGATTTAATTATGAGCAGCAACAACTGTGGCATTAAATCATTTTATATTCTTACACAATGCAAAACACCTTAACAAATTACAGTATCTATAATATTAAACTTCAGTATTTTCCAAGGAAGTTCCTCTTTAATCACAAAATTTCACATAATGTAAAACTCTTTACTTTTTAATATGAATGAACAACAAAAAAAATTATGTTTACGTTTTACTGTAACATTCTTCCGGTCTTGCAACAGGTGACTTTAAGGACACAAACCTCGTGCAGCTAACTTATTCACCAAAAATATAGCTCGTTAAAGCTTCACATGCCGCTCAGCTGGGATATTATACAGATTTCCTGAGAAATAACATTTGCTAAATCCAATTGCTATTTAATTCAATAATCGCAAGTAGCTGTTTTGTTAATCTGTTTGACTTTTTATTTTTGACAATCTTAGGAGCAAAAGTTTAAGTGGGAAAAATACATTTTTATTGTTTTCTTTTCCAAAGGAGAGAAAGGTAACAGGACAAAATGAAGAGGGATAAAAACTGTGAGAGCTGCCCTGCAAAAGGACTGCTGACAAGTAAAATCCTCGTCCCTTACTGGGGACGATCAGCGTCTTTGAGTTCAAACAGAAAACAGAACAAAGCCTGTGATTGACTAAATGATGCTCCATTCATTAGATTGTGTTCAGGGGTGGGTCTCTGTTGTGCAGACACAAGCCACACAGCCAGTCAGCAGTGTGTCCTGACAAAAGCACTAACACCCAATAGCAGATTGTAAGAACATGTTTTTGTTTTATTATGTTATAGAAGTCAAAAGTACTTTAATAGAAAGTCACTACTTGTCATTGCACAAAACTAAAATATATATTTAAATGCAAATATGATTTGATCTTCAGACATTTAAAATGTTTACAGGGAGATGTGTGGCAGCTGCAGCAATGGCAAACTGTTCTCAGACAGCTCATAGCTGTGGAAATCTGACCTTCCAGTGCTGGGGACTCACAGTTTTGACAAAAATCAATGCAGATAAAGGGCACTTTGGTAAGAGAAAAAGCTCGCTCTGTTTTAAAGAGAGCAAAGACCCTAATCACACTCAGAGTACAGTGTGAAATCTATTTTTTAAATATTTAATCATTCATCCTCTAATTTTCTAAGTGAGGAAAACATCACCAGTTTCTCGTTAGTCCTTTAATTAATTTATTATTTTTTACTCAGTCTGGAAGCTGTAATGCATTTTTATACTAACTACATGAAAATCAGAGTGTTTAATCAGGTTTTAAACAAGAATATACACCAATGAGAATGAGCCCATAAAAGCCTTTTGTAGCTGAAAGCAACACGGACGTCACTTCCTCCTAAAACATAACCGTGGAAGCTACAACAACATGAAGGTCGAGGTTATAAAGTATCCTAAAATCTGTGGTGCACCAGTTTCTGAGACTTTCTGACATTATTAGGTTAGTCTGTCATTTACGGTTGACTGTTTTTGGACATCAGCCCACACAGTAGGACAGAGGGAGCAGCAGACAGATAAAAATGGCTCAGTTTGTCCATGATTTGTTGTGGTCAGTTTCAGAGCCTCCATGAGAAATGTTACAGTTAGTACAAGGAATTTTCAGTGAAAGATTAGCATGTGTAAACTGCTGCAGCTTTTCCATCACTTTTGATTGGAGTCAGAGGTGATACCAGAACACGTCCTCAGAGTGGTTTGACCCTGGAGAAATGCTGAATAAACACGTTTCAGCTGCACTTAAAGAACAAGTTTATAACCGGTATAAATAATGTTGATCATTCAGAGATTCTCACTATTTCAAAGCCAAAAAGCTAAAAGACGTTTAAAAGTTTAAGCTTCAACCATTTTTGTAGCATGAAAAATGGTTGCATTTTAAATGTTATTATTATTAATACAATTATTTTTGAACATTAGCTGGACTCTTTCAATCCTTCTTCATTAATCAAATGTAATTTGTAGAAAAATTTAGTCAAGCCCTTTGATTTTTCTGCTCGGCAGACGTCAAATTCTGTGACTTGGCAGGAACAAAACATGTTGCCATTCAGCAGTGAACTAGTGTGAAACTGCACTGTTGGACTGCTTCCTTATATCAGTCTGTTCTGCCATTCTCCTCACATTTTAAAGATTTCAAAAAAAATCAAAATTCAAATTCAAACTTAAAGTAAATTATTGCTAAAGATTAGCATCAATAACTAAAGTATCCCAAGATAATTTTGTTTCTTTCCAATTCAAATTGATTATTGTATTTCAGAATATTTCTACTTTAGAAATTAAACTTTAACATATAGAAGAATGTGAATTGTGAACAAAGGTTATGGCTTTACCATCCTGTTTGTTCTTTAAATTCAGTGTGAAGAGTTTTATACAATCTACTTCTTCTCACTTATTTACTGACACATTTCTTTCTGAAATGTTTGAGTTTTAATGGTGCAAAATATCAAAAAGATATCAATTACTCTGTTATTATTATTAAAAAGGTTATATTTCTGCAGCTAAAAGGTTAGTATTCAACTACATAGTCACAAATTAAAAAAAAAAAATGCTCATATAGACAAAAACTAAAGGTTTTGTAAACTTATTGATGTTTTTCAGCATTGAATTTGCTGAAAAAACAAATAACCAGGAATACACTTCCAGAGAAGATGCACTAATGTTCCCTAGAATTCTAAACACTTTGAACATGGGCGTGCATAGAACTGTCTGCAACATGCGTCTGTGTGTACTGTGGGAAAGTGCAAGTGAGAATGACAGAATAACTTGTGTAACTTGTGTTAACTGTCACATATTGCAACCTGCAGGTTTTACCTCTTACAGCCTGCTAAAGCAGATCAAACTGACTAAATGACTGAAGGTGAGTTCAGATCAAAGTGCCTGTAAAATACTGATGATGGCAAAAAACAACTAAATCCTCAGAGAAACACAAACACATCAGCACTCCTTCAGAAATGCTGTCCAGCCAAGTGTAGTTAATCCAATTTAGAAAAAAAAAAATAATCTTGCACAAGGACAACAAATGTGACATTGTGTACAATATGTAACACAACTGCTTAAACACACAGTATAATGTTTCCAGAAACCTGATCTGTTGTGCCTAAAAGTTTGGTTATCGTGATCATTTTGTTTTGGCGTGAAAACAAACACGCGGCTCGACTTCTGTGTCTTCAGTGTAAAGTCATTTCCATAAGAGGAACTAACATCTCAGGTTTTTAATACAAGGCTTGTTTACCTTCTGATAGGGAATTCCCACTCTGTTTGATGACACAATGACTCACATCTGCAACTGGCTGTTTTTATCTGCAACTACAAGAAGTTGAACTCGTTTTAAGCTCCGTCTAGTCAACATCCACGTGTCTCCGTCACATTATTAACACAATAATCACAAATATAAGATTGTACTTATGCTGAGATGAGAATAGTAAACCAGTCTCCACATGTTGCTCAATGCCAGATGAAGAAACACTCTCGTGCTTGCTAACTGCCATGATTTTCAGCATCAATGCACTGCATAGTGACAGGTGGTGTCTACTAGTCTGAGTGGGCAGAAATGTTTTCCAAATGTGCAGAGAATTTCCACACAGCGAGAATGTTTATTCAAAAATGTTCCCACACAACTGTAGTATTCAGAAAGCTTTCTATTTACAAGTAAATGATGTTTGATAAATGTATCAGGGACATGACACGAGTTGTAAAAGAATCAAACAAATTCAAACTCAAGACCAAAATTGTCTTTTTTTTTTTTTTTATCAAAGTAGTTGCAACTTTTTCCAGTACTGTGCTTTTAAAATATTTAATTAAATGCTAAAAGTTTTATTAGAAATTGTTTTAACATGACAAAAAGCAAATAGTCCAATCCTGCTTTTGTAGGAACTAGTTTCAGCCAAGCTGTCTTTTTCATCAGCATACAAAACAACATATTTAATAAAAATGGATTCCACAGTAAGCAAGCGTTGATGAAAACATTCAAGAGGTATGTGAGAATTTGTTTCCTTTTGCCTTTACTGAAAACCTCAATACTGCTCTAGGGAACAGGCAGAAGTCACTGAGATGAGAAGAAGATTTTATCTACATAAACAAACTGCAGGAATTAGAGAAACCCAGGCTTGAAAAACCTCTTGTGCAAAAGCAGGTTTTACAAGGAAGATGCATGCAATTTAGATTATTCTCATGTCGATTAGAAGAGAAAATGGAACTGGCAAAACAAGGAAGAAGGGACATCTGTGTGCACAGAACATACAGACTGTACTAAATGGTTTTTCTTGGTCTTAGCATGAAAGAAAAAAACATTTCAAGAAGCAGCAAAGGAAAACCATGGGTGCATGTGAAAATACAGAAAAACATAACAGGATTTTTAAAAACAATTTGTTATACTTTATTCCTTCTAAAAGACTGATATGCCTGTCAAAAGGACTGATACACTCTAAAGAAGATATTCGCTTTGGTATATAATAATAAAACTCATCACTGTTTCACTGAAATTAAGAGCCCAAGGCACAAATAATGCTGAAAATAGGATGCTATGAAGAAGAGTCACTGGGTTCCAGAATAATGTGCCTATTCAGATCAGGCTGCTAACAAAATCTAAACTTTTACACTATAATTTAAGATCTGCTAAAAAAAGGAACACGTCACATTTGACTTTATAAAGACGTTTCAGATAGAACTTTCTATGAAAAAGGAACTAAACATTTCAGAGAAAACCATTTCGTGATAAAAAGAGCTTGACGTGATGTTCAAACCGAGGGGACTGTGACCACTGCTGCTGATGTCATGACAAACATTTTATTTTTTTTACTTAAACCACTCTTGAAGCTACATCTGGCTAGCAGCACTGAAAACACTTCCAAAACTACAGCAGGACCTCGCCAACTGCTCAATGTGGACTTGAGGGACCTTTTTGTGATGTGAACTTTATTTCGCTCTCCACCAGTGTTGTTCAGTCCACACCTGACATACTGCATGTTACAGATGATCAACCATGTGCAAACAGATTAACGTCCATCAGCTGCCAGATGGCAGGAAAACAACAATATAAATACAATCTGGATGTTTAGGAATACAAGAGACTAAAAGAAACATAACTGAATTTAGTTAACAAGTTTTTATGGTTAGGGTTAGAGATTAAATGACATTATCTCTAAGTTTTATGAGGTAAAACAACAACAGACAGCTAATGTATACGGCTAACCAATAATACCAACAGAAAAAGACTTACTTCAAGACATTACTATAAACATTATCTCCAGCATGTCTCTCTGATGGGTGTCTGTGTCTGTTAATTGACCCAATTGTATCAGTGTCAGCTTCTGAAGCCGCTCAAATCAGACTTCATTTATAATTTCATGCATAAAAGCAACACAAAATGCTTTACACCCTAAAAACAACTAAAGACAGTGATCACACATAAACACTAACACACAACGGACATTTACACAGTAACACACACCATACCCCTACCCCTTATATACACAATAAACACCATTACAGATAAGGAAAAAACTGAAAATGTGCATCGCCTTATAAAAATTATTCAAGGTAATTATTTCCATCCTCCTACAAATATAAACGTTTCAGAGACTTACTTTGAAAAAAACAAATAGAAAAATCTAGAAATGAGTTCATATGTTGTGTCTATTTATTTAGCAGGAAAGTTCTTATTCCACTCTCAAATAAAAGGACAGAAAAAATTCTGTTGCCAGTGATATTATGTGGCTGGACCGTCACTTACTTTGCTTGCTAACCAGATGACTGCAGTTTTAAATAATATGATCAAGCTCAGTGGGAGATTAATGGGTAGAAATTGTTGAGTTTGTAACACTTAATTGCCGTTCAGTCTAAATAACGTATTTAGCTAAATAAATGATCCATCAACAAGTGAATCGAAGTGTTTCCTGATGTAAGTTGACAGAGATTTATTCCCTGAAATATTCTTATTCAATGTGCAAAGAAACTAACTGGGACTTTCTCAATTATCCACTTAACTGACAAATCAGTGCAGCATAATTCAGCTGTTTCAGATATAATTATATTCAGAGTTGTAATTATAGCTGACTTTTTTAGCATATGAAACAGACTGCAATAATAAGATGACCATAAGTAAATTCAGTTCTTGGTTAACTTGAATGAAAGATATAGAGTTTATGCCTTTATCCAGTTTATAATAAAAATAAATCTCTAAATTAAAGATTAAAAACACAAATTTGTTAACTGAGTACACAGAAACAGAAGACAGGCAGAAGCTCCTCACCATGAGGGTCATCCGACTGGTTGAAACCACACAGCTGGCAGATTGAGCGGACCCACTTGTTCATCTCCTCTTCAGTCTCAGCAACAAGATAAAAAGTGCGATCTGAGGTCTTGATGTCAAAAACAAAGCTGTCCTGGAACTCCTTCCTCTTAAAGGTCAGGCCGGCGTCCACCTGCTCACAGCAGTGCAGATCGATGACTCGGATTGGCTTCTTCGAGTGGTCGTTCTTGTAGTACTCCAGAACATCGGGGTCACCGCTCATACGGCCACTTCGGAGGATAAACCAGCGTTTCTTCCATGCCTGGAATTAAAATCACAAAGGTAAGAACCCCAAAACAAAAAGAATCAACACAGAATTCACAGATAGATAAAATGTTACTGTGGAACAGTACACTGTTTGTTTTTTGCAAGAAAACCAAATTTAATTTCACATTTTAAGCAATAAACAGCAGTGGTTATGTTTCATTTCTTACTGTGTGGAAGGTAAAGTGTAGCCATGGTAACACGCTCAACAGCTGGACTCCAGTTGTGGTGTTAACTGTTGATCAAACAGACCTAAAAGAAAAGTCTGCTTTTTTAAGCACACGTGTGGTTGTGTGTGGTTGGTGTATATGTTAGCGCCTGTTGGGGAAAAGGGGGGCTAGCAGGTGTTTACTCCCTCCCAACGTATTTCCTGTGCAGATATCCCTTCTTGAGCGAAGAGAAGCAGTGCTCCACTGACAAACTGCAGGCTCCTTCCGCTTTAAAGCAGATTAAAGACATGTCTCCCGTCCAATCAAAACCAAGTCACGTGCATATTATCTGTAACCTTTGTTGGAGAGTGTAAAAATCCATCATTTTTGTAGGAACATCACCTGAAGGTAGGCTGGGTACCTGCTTCAGTACAATCACTAATAAATTAGGAGGAAGTGTGATTTTATTTACTGTTCGGAAAGATACACAGGAAGAAGAGCGGCCTTCAGCTCTAGAGCTCCATGTGATTTTCCAGTGGGTGTCTAAAGGGACTCTGTTCTCTGTGCTGCAAAAAGAGGAGGAAGATATACCAGGAAGGAGAGGGGGCGTAAAAGGAGAGTGGAGGTGGGGGTGGGCTTTTGGATGTGTGCCAGGGATGCACTTCCAGCAGGCTGCTGACACACAGGATCCTGCTGGCCCCCTCTCCCTCCATCAACACAGACACTGCTGCAAGGCTAACACCTCCCCTCTCAAGCTAACTCCACAAACAAACAGATATTCCTAATCTCTACTGAAAGTATGAATGCTAAATATTCTATTCTGAGAGACCATTAACTCCAAAGTGCAGAGGTGATGCAAATGATGGCTGAAGAAGCTGCCGTGGCTTTAATGTCATGGTAGTGTGTCGACACGAACAACCTGTCAGCATCTGTAGTGGCCTACAGGAGACAGCAGGAAAGAGCGACAGCAGAACTCAGCTCTTCCTATGTGAAACTAGTTTCGGATGCCAAAAAATAAATCTGTTATCATTTCCTCTCATGCTCACAGACTGGCAACTCTGAAAACTAAAGACAGATTCATTTTACTAAAGATGTGCTCACTTTGATTGTCTTGAATTGTTTGTGTTAAAAAAAATGAAGCTGGATTTGGATTTTTTTTTCCATCGGGGTTGAACAGAAATGTGATAATAACGCACTAAAAATGGTTGAACTGAAAATTAAAGTCCAGTTTGTTTTAACTGTAGATTTTAGGTTAATTACAACTAATTATCAAAGTTTATTGGATAATAAAGTGGCTTGCATAACAAGACAGTCTGATAACCTGCACAAAGGATGAAAATCGTGCAACTTTGACAAACTAAAATTAGTTCTCCTTCCAAGTTTAGGCTTGTTTCGTTGGTTTTGCAGCAATACAAAACAAAATTAATTTGCAAACTAGGAGCCTTTTACAAGAATTGTGTTAAAATTACTTGATTTGAATAAAGTGCAACTCATGGTTCTCCGTCATCTCATCCTTTCCACTCGACAGCTACGCATGTATGATGACGAAAGGAGTATCACAACAGACACGCCATGCAACACTGCGGTGCAGCCGACCCCGGGTAGCGAGGCCACATAGACACGGTATCAGGTTTATTCTCCCTACCCTTTTCAGATTTCACCACAACTCAAATAAATACTGAGAAAACATTGCTATGGAGGAAGTGAGCAATTAATACTGCATGACAAATTAAATGTTTAGAATTTCTGTAAACACACTGCATGTTCTTAATGTTGCTATAACTTCAGAACAGTCTATATGTACATAAATGATCAATTTCAAAAAAGCTAACTTATATAAATCTTTTTTTTTCCAAAAGATGTTTTTTATTGCATGAACATAAATACATTCCAATGTGCTAAATTTTGTAAAAAAAAAAAAAAAAAAAAAGTAACAGTCTATCATGTGGGAAGAACGTGAATCACACATTAAAATTCTTTATTAAAATGAAAAAGTTAAAAAGAACCTTTTTCATTCTTTTCTCAAGTGTTTTACTTGTTGTTAGTTCTGTTAAAGCTCTTTGTTTCCAGGAAGTGCAGTTTATGATCTTATCTTCAGTGTGCCTTCCACAGGTATTGGGGTGTATGACATCTTGTTTTATTTTCACACAGACTGATACACTGATAAAAACTGGAGCCGCAGAATCTTAAGAAACGAACAGCGAAGAAAAAAGTGTAATGTGATGTTTATCAACCCTGATGAGTTGCGCAATATTAAAAAAAAAACTATATTAGGTCATTTCTGAGTAAGGGAGTATCTTTTGAAAGTTCACCAAATAGAAAATACAACATTTAAGGGTGTAGGACAGCAGATTCCAGAGAAGTTAACAGAGACACTCCTCAAGTTTCCATCTGTTTGTTTCCCAACTGTGTGAATGTATTCCACCAAACTGCAGAACAGTCATCACAACGAGATCAAACACGAGCATGTCACTTGCTGTTTATTTAAAATTCTTCCAGCCCACAATGTATTTATTTGTTTGTTTTTTATATTTTTCATCATTTGAATGTTTTGCCTTTTTTGGGAAAAAAAAAAGACCCTAAACTTAATTGGGAGTTGGAGTGCAGCCCAGTTCTTAAAGGTCGGTGTGACCCAGCTGGGTTATTCCTGGCATCCATCAGCTGTGGACAGCATATAAAGCTTTCAAAATCAGAAAAAAGTCACATGATTTAGAAGACAGAATGATGAACTTAATTGGGAATATAAATAAATTATTGTTTGGTATGAAAATTAGAACTGAATATATATATTTTACTCATAGTTAAACCTTTTTAAAATATGCCTTTTCAGCAACACAAGCGACAAACAGCTTCTCTTTTCGGAGCTTTTCTCATGCAGATTTTTCAAAAAAAAACAAACCTCTCTGACAAAGTAAATTATAAAGGAGGAGGACACAAGAAAATGAGCTAACCCACCCACAGTCTGTCCTACAGAGCATGTCGAAGCCCATCGATCACTGTCTGTAGCACTGGGAGGTATAAGAGCTGTAAAACTAGGCTGAACTCTCGTCTCTTTGGATCTCCCCTCCCCCCCTCATGGCTTTAGTTTAAGCTGTTCAGAAAGTAAAGGGGTGGGGGCTGGCTACAGACACAGGCCTTGATAACAACTGGACTAGACAGTCCCTGGGAACGTCAAAAAAAGTTTTAAACCAGGCCACAATAGTATTGTGCAAATGAAAGATTTTACGAGTGTTAGTCAAATTGTTGTCTGAGAAATATATTGCTGAGCACAATGTACATGCTGTAGCTAACACGTTGTGGTGTTTGCTCATAATAACACAATGTTCCTTTCCCAGAATGAATTCAAATAAAGATTATATCAAAGCAGGAACAAAATAACTGACACACTAAACAGCTATTGCTGTTAAAATGATGCAAAATAAACTGTGGGAGTAAGATGTTAAAAAATGTCCACCGTTTGGGTTCTTCTGGTCTTAAGACTTTAAAATAAAGAAGCCTGCCAGCACTTGGAGTTCTCCTTTTAGATAAGCAGCCATCCATGTCCAAAGATGAACAGTTCAGTCCAGTTTGTCACATTCAATCATCCCATGAAGACGTGATCTTACTGTTTTCATTCAGTTTGTCCTGAACTCAAACACACAACCGCGGAGCACAGACAACATGTCTGCATCTATTTCTGATGACTGGAAGGAAAAGATCTAATAACAAAACCGTTCAAAACATTCTTCTGAGTGAGTTTGTTTCTAACAAGGTGACTTTGTTTCATCTGCGCTGTTTCTTTTGTTTCTTCGGATGTTGTAAAAGTAAGGAATGTTTATTTTTTTCCTATTTTTAGCAGAATGTCAAAACAATGATTCTGCTGGAAGAAAACACTCCATACGAAAGCTTTTCCATCATTGAAATAAAAGAACACAATATGTGAAAGTGTCAATAGTTATCAAAGACTTTACATTTGATTTTGGAAGATAAATACAATGTGAATAGGCCACAACCAAACATGAGTCACATCTGTTTGCACCGAGTTTATTAGTCTTCCATCTCAATAATGCCGACTAATTAACTTAGTCGAGGTCTAAACAATTCACTAAAGGTGTGTCCTTTAAGGAAACGGAGAGACGTGTGTGTTTAGTAGTAGGCTATGTCAACAGGCTGTATGATATGAATCAGTCAACATGTTTTTAAATGTCTATGAGCAAACAGCCAAGTTAAACAAATATGTTATTCAAGCTAAAGGATAGAGCAGTTTTGTTTACCTCTGGTCCCATTAAAGCAAAAGGAGGAGGAGTCAGCAGGATGTTGCCTTTGATTCAGCGTCATCTAGATTACCAGCATCACATTCACACAACACTCACAGCTGCACAAACACTGGTACTGCGAATCTGTGCCCAAGTCAAGAAAACCACATGATGTGGACATCGTTTCCTCTTTGTAGTTTTGGTCAGTTTTTGGACAAATGACTTTCATTCATTAATATTTTCTAGTGTTTGATCCAAACAACACATAAGCACTGATGCCTAATCATTACAGCTTCTAAATGAGAGTGAAAGATGAGCTGAGACTCTTGGCCCCGTCTCCTAACACATGCTTCAGTGATGTCCAATCCGGGTCCAGATGGGGACTATTCTGCATGTTTTATGTGTGTCTGCTCCAACACATCTAATTTGAATCAATGGGTGATTAACTGCAGAGGTTGAAGACATGCTGAACAGGTAATTAACCAATTAAATCAAGTGCGTCGTAACAGGGAAACAACAAGAACAGGCATGATAATGGACCCAAGAGAACCAGGATTTCACACCACTGCAGTGGTGACAAATTTCCAAAAGGATCTTATAATATATTTGTCACAGAAATTATGTGAATTATGTAAACAGTGAATTATTCAGGTAACTGTGTTAACATGGTGGTTGAGTTTTATTTCCTTTGTTTTTAGTGGTAAGATCAAAAATAAATGATTTCTCCTGTATTTAATCACTTGTTTACACTATTGTTTTGTAGTTTCACTAATTTAACCAGACAGAAACGTTACATCTCATCTGGTGTCTAAATGAGACTAAAACGATATCTTTACAGAAAGCTTTGCTCCACAACAGAACGGCAGTGAAGACAGTTTTACAATGCATTCATTAAAACTGTTAAACTGGACACCACTGAATGAGTGAAAGATGGCACACTTGTGATTCTGGTTTATACAGCAAAGCTCGCTAACTGGACAATAACAATAGTTACAAAACTCTAATCAATAGTGGGTCACCAAATCCTCTGAACAAATAAAAAGACATTTTAAATGAGCTTTCTACTGTCCAAGATTAACATTTTTGAAAAGGTCTAAAAATTGAGCTGAATAAGCCACAGAAAGTATCCGTGGCTAACTGCGTTACAGGTGTCATGTATCTGTTTTAGCTGTTAGGCAACAGTTTATGTGAGCTTACACGAGCTACAAATGTTTCCTTCAAAGTTACGTAGTTCTCACAGGGTTTTACATCTTCACTCTGAGTGAGACATTAACCAGACATCTGTCCCACTCCCAAGTTTAAAATAAACCTTTTCTGCAGCATTAAAACAAAAATCAGGTCCCAAGCAAATCTGTGCTCACAGTGTTCATCTTCAGCAGTTCCAACACATCTCATCATGACAGATGAGATGATCCAGAATCTCAAGGGTTAGAGACAGCTTTGCCCCTTGCATGTGCCCAGTAAACAAAGATGTTCGGCAGAGACTCTGACTAGAGGACTGCAAGGTTTAAAACACGACAGCTGCGTAAGAACACCTCTGCAATTTAAGTTAAACTGCTCAGATTAACAAAAATGTCAAAACACTGACTGACAAACTGCAGCTGCAACACATAACATGAGGAGGAGATCTAAACAGGCGTGCGCATTAATAAAGAACGTGGGAGGTCAGTTACTTCATTCAAACACAGTTCTCATCAATAAGAAAGATGGAAACACTTCAAGTATTTCCAACATATGTTGAATGCCCACAATCCTTATAAACAACATCAGCATTGAAAGTCATGGGGTTGTGGTAAATTATTCCACAAACCTACATGCAGTGTCATCTTCTGACTATGACAGAGAGCTTCATCTAGCGTGTGATGATGAATAAAAGGCAGTGACATTTCTCCTGCATTTACAACTCAGAGAGGAATGATCTGTGAAATCTGTGGCACGTCACATGAAAACAACCTCGAGAAAGCTCCCAGCAGATATAATCAACCTCAATTTGCAGCTGAACAGTTATGTTATTAGAAAAATGAGTAATCTCTCACTATGTCTCCATTTCAGCAGAAGGCTGCTCTTATTTAGCACGAGCCCACTCTGACAGTTTAACTACCGGGAAGCATTATCTTCAATCAGAACTCTTTGTGTTCTTTCCTCTGCTTCTGCCGCCACCGGCAGCTCATAAATGAGCGTGTATGAAGGGCGTGCTGTGAGCATCTTCTGGGTCTTTTATAAGATTGCACAACATGAAGCTGAAAAGATAAGAATAAGATGTAAGGAAGTCTAAGAGCAGAGACATTTGCATACAAACACCTGACTTCAGCACCTGCTGGGATATTACTCAAGTGCAAACAAGATGAGTGCATATTCCCCTTAACACAGCTGTGTCCAAGCAACGGTATATGAGAAGTTAGTTAAAACAAGAGACAATATGCATAAACTAGAAAAACACTCAGAGCGCAGACCTCCGCCAAACACCTCAGTTCCCCCATATTGTGATTTATGACAAAAAGGAACTTGTATTTTTTTACTAAGCACCCAGACCATTTTTTCTGGAGTTACATGCAGGTGTTAAAAACAGCAATATCACACAATGATGAAGAATCCTTTAAAAAGTTCCTGGATCCAGGCAGTGATACGGATCACCCCCAGAATCTATTCACTTTGTTATTGGGCCATTTCAGACCTTTAATGAAAATGTAATCAAAATCCATCCAGAACTGTTTGCTAACTAACAAACAAACCCTACATTAGCTCCTTGGCAGAGGTAAAAATACTCATCAAAAACACACACTCTCACAAAACTACTTTCCAGCATGTTAATTAATTAACAGACTAAGCCCTTTTCAGTGTGTGCAATGGCTAATCACCTACAGATAGCAAGTGATACAAGATTCCTTTTTTTTTTAACAAAACAGACAAACACAGCTTAAATAAAAGAGGGATGTTCTTGTGGTTCATCTGATGATGTCACACACTGCTTGGGGAAAGATGGTGAGACGGCCCATTCAGCCAGTAAATTTGAAACTCGCTTAATTGTGAAATATCGCAACTCTTTGTTGAAATGTCTAATTAAGGATTCCTAAAGTATAAAAAGATTCTTTTTAAGCTTTAATATCAAATATTTTGTCCAAATGCATGTTCATTAATCTGTTCTAGGATATACAGAAAAGAGATGCATGTGCTTGTAGCTATTTTTTATGTACCTACTGCAACCACATGTACCACAACCACAATGTACTTGACTTACACATTCCAACTCCTGCAGGTTTTTAGAGAAAGACCACATTTTTCATATGAAATAGAAACACCTGAAAATTCTACACTGTCATTTTACAATGCAAATTTGTTTTGCTTTGTTTGCAATATTAGTTTCAAAATTCCCCCAAATTGTTAACCTATTAGTAAAATGTTGCCCTTATGACATCACAGCATGCTAAACCTCAAAAATAACCCTAATAACAAACATTAAGAGATTACCCAAAAGGAAAAAAAAACACCGTCAGATTCCATTTGCTTCGTGTTTTAGTCACTACCACCTACAGACATACTTATTCTCCCACTGAGCACAACTAAAGTTTTGTTTTTTTTAAAACCTGCATGCCATTTTCTTAAATTATAGCACTTTCTATATTCAAGATTAATAGAGGGGTGAGGCAGAAAGGGTGTAGATGGATGTTGAACTTTAGAACATTGACATAAAAGTCAAAGGCTCAGAAATCTTTTACTTAAAAAAGGTCATTAGGTGTAACAGAAAAAAAAAAAACAGAATAATGAACAGAGCCATCGGATAATCACTCCACCTACAATTATTCTGGTCAACAAGCGATCCCTTCAGGACAAAATCAATAACGTACAACCAATGTCAAGTTCTTGTCAAAATATCAGAATGCTTAATTCCTTATTTTTTACAGACGTAAGGCAGAAAGATCTGTAATCCAATCAGGAGATCAATGAGTTCAGCGACCTTGACAGAGACCTGGAGATTGGAAAAAGGATTGGAAAATCACCTGGGGGTCGGATCAGTTAAACTCTACTGCAATGTGTTGTAGTCCAGACATTCGACTTTTGTTTTTCTCTGTAGGCTACAACCCTTCTAATTACAGAGAGTTCACATTGGTGTATGTTCAGCCACAGACTACTGTGGGAACAAAACACAGCCAACAGAAAATCCTGCCAGATGTACCAGCTGATTTTAGTCACTGTAAAACTGAACTTTTGTTTAGAAACCTCCAAAATTGTGTTAATTCTTACTAAAAAATAAACATTTGGTTAAATGAAACAGAACAATACTCAAATAATGGAAACAAGCAAACTCACATCTTTCCTTGGGTGTCTAATGAGAAATAAACGTTTCAACAAGCAGTTATTAGCTGTAGAGTTTTAGAAGCACCTCAGGAAAGAACCCAAACTTACAAAACTCAAAGAAAAAGAAAATGTTGAGCCTTTTTTGATTACTGGTAACTCTCACCCTGAATGAAAAGTCAGAGATTCATAACCTAATAATGGTCCAATTTATCTTTATAGGAAACTCAACTAACCAATATCTTGACAAGCTTATCAATCATTTTAATACTTGAGATTTGAGGTAGATTAAAGTGTTTTACAAATAGACAATTTATAAAAAAGATGTGAATGTCATCATTTGTTTAAATAACTGCTGACTGTACAAAGAGACAGAGTTTTATTAATAGCTACCATGGTGTTAGTGTGCCTTAGTGTGAGAGTTCAGCAAATAAACAACAGCTTTTCACAATTGGTCCAATTCACAAGCAGAAACAAATCTTTGGGAACTGATTTCCTTCAGAAGAACACTATTTTAAGCTCAGCCAATAAAAACGCGACACAGAAATGCATTTATATACTTGCCAACCAATCGGATTTCTGCCCTTGTCATGGGATTTCTATCACAACACTTCCTGAAGGTACCATCCAAAGGAAGTTTGGCTAATGCTGCTGGTGAAATAATTATATCTTGTACCAAAAGTACAAAGGCGCCAAGCTCAAAGGGTTGAAGACGTAGAGCAGGAAATGATGACAAAGATTGAAAAAGACAGAAAAGAACAAATAAAGAGAGATAAATATGGGAACTATTGGCAAGGCTGGAGAGACAGGGGTGTGACACGCGATTGAGAATTTTATGCATTAAATTAAATTGCTTTTTGCTCTTGTGCAACTATTAAAGAGCCCTACTTATCAACATGGTCAGAGGATGGCTAGAGGATGTAAAATATAATCAACAGATTAACAACCATCACAATAATTTTAGGTTTCCATCACATTTCAAACACATGAATCTGCACACGTGGACATAGCTATGGTGCTGCAAAAAAAATATTTGATTTCTTGTTCTACCTTTTTTGTCAAACTTAAAGGTTTCAATCAGCAAACAAATTTTAATATCAGACAAAAATGATCAAAGTACAGTTTTAAAATTATGATTTATTTTGTTTATTAAGGGAAAACCATATTCCAAACCAACCTGGTTCAGTGTGAAAAAGTAACTGTCCCCTGTTAAAGAACAGATATTAAACAGTTGTTTCAGTCATTGACATCTATCCATCGGCATGGTGTTAGCACTGCAGACCTCACTTGCCTCAGTGTTCACGATTCAATAGTAAGGAAACTCAAAATGTCATCTGTGAGAGAGTTCCAAGGCATAAACCCCTACTGATCAAAGATAACACAAAGGCCCATCTTACATTTGCCAAAAAAAACATCTTGATAATCTCCAAGACTTTTTGAAAAATATTCTGTGGACTGACAAGGCAGAACTTCATGTTTTCCTGTTAAATTTGGCAAAAAACTACACTTTGGAAAAAAAGATCATCATACTGACAGTCAACATGGTGGTGGTAGTGTGATGGTTTGGGTCTGCTTTGCTGCTTCAGGGCTTGGATGACTTGGCATAATTGATAGGAATATAAATTCTAGACTTAAATAAAATGAAGTTATTTGATTGCAGATGTTGCTGACAATGGAGGCACTACCAGCTTATAGGTTTAGGGGGTAATTACTCTTCAACATAGGGCCAGGTTGGTTTGGGTATGAAATCATTGTTTAAAAAATTTGTTTGACAATCTGACAAAAAAAGTAAAAACAGAAAACATTTGTATGGAGACTAATTCTTCACGGCACAGTATTGACAGCAAATTTTGATTCTGACGCCATGTCAGGCCTTCCCAGTTTTTCAGCTCAAAGGCCCTCAGATAAAACGGAACAAGGAAAATGCCTGTATGAATGCCGGGTGTCTGTCAAAGCAGGAACTGGGAGGCGTTGAGAGCTGACCTCTGAGGGCAAGGACTTCCCAAAGCCCCTCTGCAAAACAACAGCGGACCCGGCAGCTGATGGTGGGACAGAGGCTGGTGCTAGTGCTTCTGCTCACTCAGCCTGCCTTCCTCCCCACATCTCCTCTCTTGTGCCACCCATAGGGACACAACAGTGAAATCCTGATATTACCTTATCAATACAATCTGTCTGGAATGTGGTCGTACCACGGTGCATTTGA
This sequence comes from Pachypanchax playfairii, assembly GCA_006937955.1. Lineage (NCBI taxonomy): Eukaryota > Metazoa > Chordata > Actinopteri > Cyprinodontiformes > Aplocheilidae > Pachypanchax > Pachypanchax playfairii. The sequence goes on along the minus strand of SSNP01000017.1, from coordinate 4,667,814 downwards.
ACAAACATGTTTGCGATCTTAGACACAACTGACTTATAGAGAGAGTTTAGGAATATTTACAAATGACATGCTGCATGTGTGATTCTGACTGTGTATGTAAAATACAATCCTTGTTTGCATGACTCATTCAGATGACGTATTATTACTCATATCAACACTGACAGTTCTAAAGGGATCCATCAATTTCAGTGTAAATAGGTATAAATGAGTATTTTCCTATACAAAAAAAAAAATAAAATCACTAGTAAAGTACTATATTTATTGTCTTGGGAATTACTATTTCATAAAAAAAACTGCTTTACAGGATATAAAGGGGGTTAATGGGGCAGAATAATGAAGCATACCATCTCACCACTGACAGATGAGTTAAATCACCTCACATGAACTAGGCAAGAGTTTCTGGGTAAGTGCTTGATCCATCAGTTGTTTTCATGTTCCTTGTGCTTTTTCTGGCCACTGTTCAAAAAACACAAGCAAGCCACTCCCACTTATCCCTAAACACTCCTACCACTGGAACCTAAATCAAAGAAGAGATAAACCTCAACCGAGTGATTCAGTTGGACCGTGATAGTTTTTTTTTCACACTGTGGAAATCCAGTGTGTGTGTGAAAATTGACGACACATGTTTGCAGTCTGCTGTCACATGCTTAAGGGGGGGTGGGTGGGGGCGGGGGACGGACAGAAAGTTTATACTCATCATCATGTGTTTGTGCAGCAAGTGGGATGCAGCAGAGTGCTGAGCCCATATGGTATCCGTAAACAATTAGAAAACATTTAACAAGAAGTAGTCATGCATGTATGTCTGGAAACCAAAATATTTGCAGCTTTCACCTCCAGCTGAGTGCAGACTTTAACTGGCAATGGTGTGCTTTGCATAAATTTACATGTTAGACTGCAGTATTCACAACCGTTTTGGATGTGTGCCACAGTTTTGGATACCATCTATGGAAAGTCGCACATGATATGTTTTAATACATTGACCATCTATTTTACTAAAAACTTATTAACAAACACCAGATATATCTGGCTAAGGATGAACTTGGTGACAGGAAGGGGTTGCACATTGACAGGGAAAGTCTTGTTAAGGATTAAAATCCATTTTCATTGTAGCAAATAATCTCCTACAAGTGCCATATTAGTAACTGTTGTAGCATTTAATATTCACAGCCTGGAAAAAAGAAATTTCCCACATTTCCTCCTACCAGTATAACAGCTAATCAAACTTGCTATCAGGTTCCCAAAAGTGACACACCTTCAGTGTGGAATGTTTGGATGTATAATATAGTTGTGGCTGAAAACATCTCTCTGCATTACCTTAATTACATCACATGAGAGTAATACTGGTGAATAAATGGCTCTGATTGTCTATAGTCTGACTTTAAATGGAAGGAATTTCAGATGGATGGTTTATCACATTCACAAGTCTCTCTGCTCTGGACACCATCTCATGACTCTGTTTTCTGGCTCAAACTGTGTCTGTGGTTGTTTATAGGTTATTTCACAGGGTGAGAAGGGCTGTAAGCTCCCCGTCCAAGCTAACGTGCCATTTTCTCCTCTCTTGTTTATAATGTTCTGTAACCATGTAAGTTGTTGTTTTTTTTTCCTGTACTGTTGCAGCTGCTGGTCCATAGTGATCCACATGGGTCTCTGTGCAAACAGTGGCCAGATTTAAGTGGAAGACATTGAGGAAATGACAGGATGGGGGTTGCATTTGAAGATATTCAAGGATGGATTTCCAAATGAAACACAGAGATGACATCATGGCAAAGTCAGCTAGCAGGAACGTGGAGAGGCCTAGTAATGCAACACCATACATAAACAGTGGACAGCTGTATTTATAGGAGATTGTCTCATGGTTCTATCTGCTTCCATAAATCCTATTATCTGATTTGCAGCAGTTCCTCAGTCCAGCACCAAACAAGGCTTATAGAGCTTTATTTAAGAACACAAATACTGCCCATTTATCACCATTGTTGAAACATTAGTTGACTTGGTTGAGATTAAAACTTGTCACATCACGATTAGACATTACCTCATATGTGCCAAATAAAGCCAAATGATAGTTTTAAATCAGGAGCTCTTTATTCAAATTTTTAAAAAGCTGTCAAACATTATTTAGGCTTGACCCCAGGTTATAGGAACTCTATCATGGGTTCCATGCAAAACCAAGCAATTGCTTTTTTTGCACTGTAACTGAAAATATCAAGAACAGGTGTCCTTTCTGCAGAGTACTTCTAAAGGCAGGTAGTGTTTAGATAGTAGTAGGATGCACCTGCTACACTTTGACACCTCTTATCTGAGACAAAGAGGAACAACAAACACAAGCAGACAATCTTGACAGAGAAAACAAACGAAGAACATTGGCTTAACCGTCTTTCTGCCAGTCAAACTTCTACTTACATATCTTCTTAGCTTTTTCTCTGGAGGTGATTTCCTCAGCCAACCCTGGAAGATGATCTCTCCACCACTCATGTTTGCCAGTGACTTTCCTCTGCAGCTTCTTCTTGCTCTAAAAGTCACTAGTGCATGACTGCTGCTCCACAGAGAGGGTTCGGCTGCTCAAAGCGCTCTCGGTGTTTGGCTCTCTCTGCTGCAGTCTGCGCACCCCATTTAGAAATCTGAGTAGTAAAAGAGTCGGAGATGGGGCCAGTGGTGTCTGTCGGGGCTCTACCGGCGTGCAAAACACTTCAGCTCGACTCTGGGGGAAAGTACGCACGGCATAGGGTGGCGGAAAGCCGCGGGGAAACTACTCAACTGACGCGGGCTGAGGAAGTATCTCTGGGTGTCTGCAGTTTGTTTTCCCAACTCATGCCACGCCCACCGCGCAGAGAAAGGGATGGGCTGCAGGGATGAACAGGATGGGTCAACAGCTTGTCAAATAATAACAATAATAATCCAAACTCCTAAACTAATCCTCGTAAAAGCATACGTTTGTATCTTAAAAAAAAACATCTTGAAAATGTTTCACACAAAATACTAAACTTACTTTGTTTTATTTAAAAAAAAAAAATTTCAATAGAAATGTGTTTAAAACATCATGAAGTCTTAACACTCCCTAACAGCAAATTGATGTAAGTTTTGAAGATCGAGGACGAAAAACAATTCATAACATGTGATTAGGATTTTTTGTTAAAATTGCACCTTCTCGCTGGCAGGAATGAGAAAAAGCACCATCTTGTGGAAAGTGAACCTATTAGTCACTTTCAGAGCTGTTAGAAAATATTTATTCTAGTAAAGGAATCTTCATTACACTCAAAGGTAAAAAATGTTTAAAAAATCATAATTATTTCATATGAAATGTTATACTTCCAGATTATAATGATCATCATTTTATCAAGGGATAAGTTGAATAAAAAAATGACATGTAAACCCCAAACATTTTATTTTTATGTAATATTTTATTATAGTCAAACAGTAAAAACAGCTTTAGGGATGTATTTGAGAGACTCTGGACTGCATTTTATAGAAGACAAGAATGTGAAAATCTGGGGAAGGGAATCACATCTTTGATATTGTCGACACCCAGAATGCATTGCAAATATCGCTCAAATCCCAGTCCGAAGCCACCATGAGGGACAGAACCGAAACGCCTCAAATCCAGATACCTGCAAATTCATGCAAATGTCATTAAAACTTTTATCTTTAAAAATGTTGGCAATGTAAATGTTTTCGTATTTTAATAGATCATTTTACCAGCTGTAGGTGTCCTCCAGTCCAACCCTAAAAAAATCACATTTAAGTAAAGACAGCAAAACATTAGCATCTTTAAAAATGTTATTCAAGGAATCATTTTTATTTATATTCATTCATTTTTATAAATCCAGATCCCCACAGGTCTGAGCAGGAATTGTACATGTTAAAGATAACTTCAAATGTGCACATTTCCTTTTTTATCACCTTCAATTGTACAATATATAAGTTTTTTATCTATTTTCTATATAAATATTTTAAAGGACTTATATTTCAGGAAATGGGATACACATACAGTCTACACACAGGCAAACCTAGAGTAACAATACAGCAATGATACAGCTTACTGCAAATATATAAGCATGTCCAGATTCTACATTCTTACTCTTCTAGTCGAGCCTGGAGCAGATTCAGCCTCTCCTCCCTCAGCGAGCCCCCACAGAGCTCTCCTACTCCTGGCACAAGAAGGTCCACTGCAGCTGCCTGCACACAAACAGCAGGCTGACTCAGCTCAGATATGCAAATCACCTCAATAGGCCAACTGGCACCACAGCATAGGAAATGAATGGTTAAATGCTATCGTCACTCAGCGTTTTCAACAATGGGGCCATGTCTTACTGTATGCTTGGGATGGTCCTGGTTGTCTCTTGCATAAAAAGGCTTCAGGTCATAAGGATAATCAGTAATGAAGACTGGAATGTTCCCACAATGTTTCACCAAGTACTTCTCATGTTCTGTCATAAGGTCACAACCCCACTACAGAAAAAAATAATTAGCAAAGGTCAGAGTGGATGGAAACAGTTTACAGGAGAAAATGTAGATGTCAAGTTTGATGCATCAAAGAGTAAAAATAAATCAACTTACATCTGTAGGGAAGGTAAATGTTTCTGAGCTGCGATGTAAGATGTCTATAGCTTCACTATATGTAATCCTGAAAATAAACACAGTAAACACACATTTAAGATAAAGAAGATTTGACACAATATTTCTATAATAACAACATACTCACACAGGGAAGCTCTTTATCATCATAGCATCCACAGTGTCCTTAGAATTAACCAAAGCAACAGAAAGTAAAATGTTAGCTGAGGTTATGACAAAGTCAGATGATATCATGGCTGTTTGGAGTACGGAGTCAAGTTATGTGTCTGCGTCCTTCAGAACTCACCCTGTGTCCAGGAGTCACATGCCTGTGAAACAAATCCACATCCTCTGCACAATGAGCCAACACATGCTCGGTAGCAGATCTGAACACGTCCTCCATGACCTAAAGTGCAGGTCAAGTTTAATAGCTGAAACATTCCCTGGCAGCCGTGCACAAAGGGGAACTGTAAAAGTCTAAATCAATATTTAATTGTATGCCAATTTTTTGCAGATCTTTGAAAAGACTATTTAAAATTGTAAAGTGTGTTTTCTACTGCAGACAAGCTGTTATTCACAATAACAGCTGAGGGTCATCTCTGGCCAATCAGCAGCCTGGATTCTTCCACAAAACCCTAACAGCTTGGCTCAGATGAAACCTGAGCTAAGACTTTAGTTGAAATAACATAATTTACATCAAAATAAATATATATTAAAAAAACAAATGTGCAGCACTGCATCAAATAATGTCAAAGAAAAACTGTGGCAAGTTTTCATGTTTTGGAAGTTTACAGTTTGGAGGAAAATGCTGAGTATTTGTTTACACTTGAGACCTTCATCAGTCCATAAAATAACACAACATAGATACTTGTGGAATAATGTTACATTGTTGGGATGAAGTACCTTGGTGAGATTCTCTAAGGAGTGAGTAAAGGAGATCTCTGCCTCCACCATAAAAAACTCAGCCAGGTGGCGTCTGCTTTGGGAGTTCTCTGCTCGAAAAGTTGGCCCAAATGTATAGACTCTAGAAAAAGCCCTGCAACCATAAAACACATGCTTTAAAACAAGCTTCAGTCCACATGCATCAAGATGAGTGTATTTATTATCGTTTATCTCACCCTGACATCACCTCCAAGTGAAGCTGTCCTGATACAGTCAGGAAGGCAGGTACTGAGAAAAAGTTCCCATCATCCACATAATCTGGACCTGATGGCTGCGGCAGAGAAGTAAATATTTAAACCAAAATCAATCCTGTTTTGATCCACATCCAAATGATCAACATACTAGATTCTCAGTATGTTGATATGTAGAGCTTGAACACTTACTTCAACCGTGAACAGCTCCCCTGCTCCTTCACAATCATTTGAGGTAATGATTGGAGTGTGAATCTGTACAAAGCCATTATTCTGAAGACAATACGCAAGTAAAAATATTCAGAAACATGTGCTTGACACTAAGAACAAATATAACACTTTATCTGGTACTTTTACCTTGAAAAATGAATGAATTGCAGATGTGGCCTCACTTCGTACCCTCAGCAGGGAGCTAAAGACGTTTGTTCGACACCTGAGATGAGGAAACTGGCGCAGATACTCGAGGCCGTGTCTCTCCTTAATTTTAAAGGGAAAATTCTGAAATAAAAAAGAAATGCAACAATATGAATTCACATTTTTTACAACAACTCTGTAAATTCAAATAATGTGTTGCATTGGTTGAAGCATTCCTCAGTGTGACAGTAAATTTAAGATGGTGTTGTTACCGTGGGGTCACTTTCTCCAACAACACGGATCTGATCTGCCTCCAGTTCAACCGGCTGCTTCTGATGGGGACTTTTTCTGAGAATACCCGTGACTTCAACAGCACTGCCAAATGTAAGCAACCTTATATTGGGAAAAGATGTATATACTTTTCATTAGAAGGCAGAAGACAGGAAACAAACAGCGTAGAAAAAGGTTTTCATGGAATAAAACCAGATTTCTTACGGCTCGTTCAGATCTGCTCCAGCGACAACCTGAAGTGACTGTAAGGAGCTTCCATCATTTACATGGAGAAAAATATGATTCTTCTGAGCTCTAACCGAGCGAACCCATCCCTGCAGCACAGACGAATCCAATCAACAGTTTCATTTGGGCAATAAACTGTGCTGTGTTTTTATGTATGAGTTTTTAGAGTAAAATGTGAACATGCAGTAATATTTCAGGTTGATTTAAGATAAAATGTGTTGAGGAGCCGTATCCCGTCACAAAGATGCACAGAAAAAATGACGGGAATTGAATTGTTAGGAGTTTTAATGGATTACATTTCCTTGAAATGATTTACAAGCAGCTTTAATTATAAAGATGTTCAATAGCAAAATGATCATCCGCATTGCAAAGTAGCTGTTAGCAAAAGCGATTAAAGCAATAAATTACCTGAACTCTGTAATTAGCTTCTAGTTCAGCTCCCGAAAGGGCTTCAGATATTCTTAGTTTTGAAGGAGTCTTCTTACAGTAATGTCGTAAACCCAACAAAGTAACACCTCGACAGACTGATGAAGGTGATGAAACAGAGAGCGTCTTAGCTACAATCTGAAACATCGCCTCTCTTTCCGATAAAAATAAGATAATAAACAACTATAATCTCAGAATACCATAAAAAACATGAATGCACCGAATAAACTTGTTTTGTCGATGGTTTTAAGGGGTTTCCTTTCATTTAACTGTCAGTTCTCACATTGTGGAAGCTGACAGTAAAACTTCCTGTTGACATCAGTCGCCATGCTGCCAATGTAGTCACGTGGTTTCTTGTAAACCAATCCCTTTCCAGCTTTGATTTTCTTGCTGTAGGGAGATGTAGTTTTATGCCATACTTACTAGAAATTACTTGTTTTATGTTAATTTATGAAGGAGATTTTGTCATTTTATGCCACATAATATAGGACACATGAATATTAAATTATCTTCAAATTATCTTCAAGGTTTATGCAGCAGGTCCAACTGATCCAAAATCCTAAAGCAGGATTTTTGATGAGATAGCATATTACTGCTGGTCTCTCCACATGAATTTTTAGGACATCATTTTAATTTTTGTTCTAAATCACATATGAAGCAAATAATGGCTTTTCCCAATTTTGAAATCAAACCTCTGGTGTCAAGGTGACAACATATTTTTTAGAATCCCCAGGTCTAGAACTCAAAGCTTTTAGTTTTCAGGGTCCTGTCCTGTTAAACAAGCTTCCTGCCAGAGGAGAAAATGTAATTGAAAATAAATTTTTAAAATGTATCATAAAATGTTCAGACTGACACTGATGGATTGATCCTGAAACTATGACAGATGAGCTATAACAGGATAAATCTCCCATCAGTACAGAGAGCTGAGGAAGGTCAATTTGTGTGTAGGGGCTGCAGTGGCCTAAGAGGGGCTTAAGATGGTCATTCACTAACCAGGAGGTGAGCAGTTCCATCCCAAGATATTACTGAAGTATCCTTGGGCAAGATACTTAACCCCAAAAACTGCCTCCTGTGCATCATACAGATGACAGCCCACTGCTCTTTTACCAGTCAAATGCAGGTAAATAATTAATATCAGTTATCACAGTTATAATCCTACTGGGTCTATTCCCACAATTCACTGCAATAATAAATCAGATCACCAAGTATTGTAAGAAGCCCAGACAATTATTCACCTGGTCTTGCCTGCCAGCTCTGGAGTCCCCCTGGCTCAGGTTCGCCAGCATTCAGAAAGCTGGAGTTCTACAGCTGCCTACCAGCCTGCCAGCATTAAACCCAACAGGGAGGATTTACAACATCAGCAAAGTTACTGATAGTACAACAGTACGAATGTAGCTAATCTGAACACAGTTGTAAAAGGAACCCAGACTTTTTTCTGAATAATAGAAGAGGGATGACCTCTTGGGAAGCTTATAGCATATCAATATTAATTATCAAATGGGAATTTTGTAAGTTATTTATTGTAGTTCAAACACATTGTATGGGGTTGAACTGCTTCCCCTCTGGTAACAAGATCTGCAATCTCCTACTTTTCCACAAGGCTGCACTGTAGATCTATGAGAGTTTTATTGCCTTCCCAAATCCCCACCTATAGCAAATTTATTCATTTACCCTCCAGTTGCCTCCAATATATTATTCATTTGCAGCTCCAAGGTCTTCTGAAATGAAAACAAGCTGGTATTGTTATGTTCTCTCTGCAGTTCCATTAAGCATAATGCAAAGGACCTGCTGGCTTTCATTGGCAGCAGACAGTCCAGCACACCAGTCAGTTCAGATTTTATCCAATGTTGTTTTTTTACGAGGCACGAGAAACATGAAGGTTGGGTTACCCCCAGTGCTTTCCCTACTTGATTTATGAATTTCACTTCTTTGCAGGCTTGGCATATGACAACTAGCATGTGGGAGAGATGCCTGATGGCACGTCGCATCATTTCACAGACTCATATCCTCCCACAGAAACCAAAAGGCAATGTATGCATAAAAAAAAGGAGAAAGCTGTATGCTGTTCTGCCTATAGGACTATTGCACAACTGGAAAAAAAACCTAAACCAAAATGTTATCCCTTTGATGATATAAATCAACAGAAAGGCTGCATAGTTTTCCCTAATGGAAGATACTCAGTAGCTTGTTTTTGGAACTTGTACTGGGGTGTGAGGGGTTTGGCAGTGCTCAGACAACCTTATTTGGGCTTAACAACTTGTTAAAATCAATGCACGATTAGTCAGCAAAACAAAGGATTTAGTTGTAAAAGCTCAGATCTCAAGAGGATCACAAAACTTGGAGAGCAAGTACATCTTCTGCTCTCTGTAGGCCTGTTTGTCCAACGACTGCAGAGTCCTAATGACAGCACCACCTACCACGAGGCTTCATCAGCTCCTCGAAATATTCTGCATTCACAAATGAAAGGCTGCATTGATTTTATGTAACATGGCTCGTTAAGTGCTGATTAGACCATTATAGTGGTGTGATATCAGGGAATGGGTTTGGGTGACAGGCGGCCAAACACAAATCAAAAGGAACTAATCACCCTTTCTAAAAGAGATTTGGGCTGCTACACTGCTACACCCACGACTGTTCAGCTGCTACCACAATGATGCGGCTGTGTAGGTTTCACATTTAGTGGACCAGTTTCTGTAGCCTCAAGCTCAAACACAATGTTTATTATCAACAGTGCACAACACACTGACAATTTAAAAACAAAGACGCTAGCCATTAAAAAGTCATGAGTTTAAATTATACTTATAAAATCCAGATAACTAGTGTATTAACTCATTAAAAGGGAGACCATATTAAATCAATGTCAACACTTTCCATAATTGGTGAAGTCATCCCTGAAGCTCAAAATGGAATAAAAATAAGTGTAAATAGATATTTCTCACCTGTACATTGAACATTTTAACTGTTCTACACCTTTTTGGATGTTCTATCTCTTAACAAATTGTTCAAGAAATTGATGTCAGTAAAAGTAAATTGTGTAAATTTCACCAGCATTGAAACTTTTGCTAATAGCTGTGCTGCCTGAGCAAAAAAAGAAAGAAAAAAAGGTGAAGGTTTATTGACATCAGATATTACACAATCAGATGGAGAAGAATAAAACAAGTAACATGTCCCTTTTAGATTGTAACCTTTTTGGACAGCTATTATAATCCTCTTCATGCTGTTCTATGTTCTATAGGCTAAAGGTAATTAATGTTTAATGAAACCTTTTTCCTTCATGTGTAACCTCCAGGTTACATTTCTTGCTCATCATCTTGTGAGAACTCAGTTCTAAAAGCTTTACTTTGAGCTTATCTTTTAAAGCTCTTACCTTCCTGAAATTACTTTTGCTAATTTTGGGTCAAACTTGACAAACTGCTGCTGAGTTGAGTGGGATCTTTGCTCTGCACTCGACCCCCCCCTCCCCCTCCCCATCAGACTGAACACTGGTGATGAGGAGGAATGTAGTCACTTCTCTGATTACACTATTGTCCTTATGTGTCTCACAGTGTCACATGACTGTGTTGATTACTGTAAAGCTTTCCATAAGGTATTAATGCTCCGAGTCAATATTTAAATCAATGCTCAACATCAAAAGCACCTATTATCATTATTATTTTTGGAAGCAGCAATCTCATTTTCTCTACAATTTTTATTTATTGTGAATCTTTAACACTGACAGATTTTCAGGTATTCTTTATACTTAATTTTTTAAAAGGACACATTGTTTACAGTCCTGCTTTTGGAGTATTTACGACAGTTTCATCCCTAAAATTGTCTCATAAGTTTAGTACTTAAATCTTTTCTTCTCTTTCACTGGATGAAATCAAGTAAAGATTCTCCAGAGATGGCTAAGAATAGGTGAAAAAAAAAGCTGGAAGGTAATTTTAGAATATTACACATCATCACACAGTGTTATCATTATTCACACATACATACAGTATATAGTAAAATTAAATTGTTTATTCTCATCATTTTACATTTGTAAGTGTCAGGTTTAAAAACACAGTGTAGTGCTGTTAAATTTCCACAACCCTTCTTTTCCGACTAATTAACAGAAAAGAAAGCAAATGGTGAAACCAAATTATGGTGCAGAAATGTGGCTTAATTCTAATTAAAACCAAGTCCATCATGGTGCATCACGCTTTAGTTGTTGATTTCACTTTGTAATTTCAGTCAAATTAAATATTAAAGCTATAATTTTGTTCTCAGTTTAAAAAACAGCTTTATTCCAAAAACGTGCTATCTTTTTACTCACATCATTTCCAATTTAATCCTAATTTCTGCTCAGGTGGCGCAGTTGGTAGCACTGTTGTCTTGTAGGGAGAAGGTCCTGGGTTTGATCCTTCTGTATGGAGTTTGCATGTTCTGGTTTGGTCTGGTTCTGGAGTCATGCTTGCACAGCTCTGGTTTCCTCCCACACAACAAAAATAGGCTTGATGGACTAATCTAAATGTATATGTGTGTGTAAATGGTTGTCTGTCTATATATGGTCCAGTGATGGTCTTGTGACCTGTCCAGGTGTAAACCCGACTCTTGCCCAATGACTGCTGGAGGTAGGCACCAGCTCCCTGTGACCCTGAACTGGAATAAGTGGGTGCAGATAATGACTGTCTGACCTTAGTCACAAGCTGAAGCAGCATAAGTAAATAATTTCACTTGCAGTTTCACTGACAGAAACATTTCAAATTGTGCACGTCAATGTTCTATCAGAGAACAAAAAAAAAACCTTTAAAAACTTTTACATAGGTGAACATTATAAACTATTTTTGTTCCTTTTTTACTGCACTGTCACTTACTACTCACCACTGTGCAACAATTTTATAATCTATGCTTTACAATAGTTTGACATTTGCAGCTAAATGGAAAACCTTTTGGCCACATTCTGCACTCTACACTGAGTGCCTTTTTGTTCAACAAGCACTTTGTTTTCTCGAGCAAATACAATGTCCCATTTTGAGAGTACCAGTAAAGTGATCAACAGCTTCAGAGCAAACTACAAATGAGCAGAACTGTTGTGTGAGTGTGCGTGCATGTGACAGAGCATTCGGCTACAGCGTTATCAAAGATGTATCCTTCCACTTCGATATATATTTCTTTTACACCCCTTGTCAAAGCGCTAAGGATCCAATGATAAGCGAAAGATAACAGTTTCTAATACTGTGAGCTAAACATGACTGTATAATGTAACAGAAATAGCTTATCAGCCTTGACACACAATGCCGTTTGAATAGGAAAGAGGTCTGCTTTGACATAATCGCTTTTGCAGGTAAGTAAGTCATACAGATGTACATTTAATCACAAAGGTCAAGGAGTTGAATTAAATTGTTGGATAGTCCTCGGGATGTTCAGTGTCTTTGCCAGGGGCTGTGTGAAGTCAGATAATATGTGTTATAACACGTCTGTTCACACTGAACAGCGTGTCCTGCTCCAGACAACATGTATTTCAGAAGATCAAAATAGCAACCAGTCTCCTCCTCTGGCAAATTCTCTCCCAGCATATGTCCAATCATAAATCGATGACTAATTACTTTAGTTTCTCCAGACACAGCAGCTACCCTCTAATTAGCTAAACAATGAGCGGTAATGTCTTGGGTTTCCATGTGGGCTTTTGAGTTACACTCACTGCATCATTCTGTAAATATGGGTATTCAACCAAAGTATTTTTTTATTTTTCAGCGTACTTATGAAAACAAGGGCTTGTGCACATATGTTGTTAATAATTAGAACAGTTCAGAACTGCCTGAACTATTCATCATAACAAAGGAGCCATCATTTAACATTCACTGTAGGCTGCAGTGCATAAACGACGTGGGAAATTTTCTCTAAAGAATAAATGAACAACACACAAAACTCAATGCAACATGATTTTAAAGAAAAAAAAACATTTAAAATTGAACCGTTTAAGGGAAAAACACTGTCCTCCAGCTGCTACAGGTTTTTGCATCTGGTTTATTCCTGCAGTCAAAAAATGTGTCTATCCACTGCATGATTTATTTCTACAGTTAATTTTTAAGATACATTTTTACATAGATTTTATCAGTATTGTCTAAGAAACTTCTCTTTTCTTTTGGATTAGGTTTTTACTTTGACATCAAATCTTTTTCTCAGCTTTACCATGTCTCTATAAAAGCTGTTTTAGCAACTGGGATGTCATTAGTCAGAACTGTGCACTATAATTTTCTTCATAATGTTGCTCAGCATCAAGCAGAAATCTGTTATTTTATACAGTAACATCTCAGAAACAAAAATATAAACAGATCAAAAGATACAGACAAGTTGCAAGTGAAATCTGCATGTTTACATGTAAAACGACAGCGTATAAAACACACACACGTAGACGTACACACACGCTGAAGATGAGATGTTGTTCTCTCTGTCAGATCGTACCAACATGCTAAATTATTCAAAATGATATTTCATGTCAGTTGTGAATGTGAAAACTTGAGGCTAATTTATGTTTATGTGGCAGAAAAAAGGTGTTATAGTTTGAACGTCTGCTTAAGAAATGAAGTATTGACTTTTTGAATGCCAAGTAAAAAAAAAATAAAAACAAATAAATAACAAATTTCCCTGGGCAGATCTACATAACAGCATTTATATTAGGCTCAGAGGTTCTGTAAGCAAAACAATTCTGGCTTTAAATGTGAAAGTCTGTATCAACCGATCGAATGAAGACTCTGTTTTGATTTATTTTCTTCAATAATTTTCATTCAGAGCCAAACACTAAACTTAAAATCTCCTCATTTCAACTTTATGGCGTATTTGTGCTTACAGGGATTTACTGAAAGGGTTTATGTGTTGAAGAAAATGCAGCATGTAATGATTGTGTTAGTAGCTGAAGATTTATTGTGAAAAAAACATTGATTCATGAGACACAAGCAAAGTAGAAACAACAACTAAAACAAAAATAATAATATTTCTTATTTTCTAACTAAGTGCTTTAGATATCTAAAAGCCTAATCAATATAAATCTATTATTTATGTTAGCACACATGGATTACATAAAATTGCTAATATACACATATTTAGCAATGGCTAGAATCAAAACAGGTACTTGTGGGACACCAGTGAACAGACGAGGTAAAGGATGAGTCTTTTTTTAATTCTATGTTCAGTCAGATAACTTTTCAAAATAAAGCTAAATTTGATCCATTTGCTGCAAAACTTGAAATTGTTTGTGGGGTGCTGATGCACTTGAAATTAAGAGGTAAAAACTAATATTCAGAGTTTAAAAACACAACAACCAGTGTCCGTCCGTCCATCCATCCATCCATCCATCCATCCATCCATCCATCCATCCATCCATCCATCCATCCATCCATCCATCCATCCATCCATCCATCCATCCATCCATCCATCCATCCATCCATAACCTAATACAGTTGCACATATTCTATTGTTTCAACACATTATGCTTGAGTAGCATTTTGAAAGTTAAATTATTTATTCATGTTTTTCATCATTTTAGTCATGGTGATGAACAAGTCTGCACCAGACAGAGAATAATGAGCGTTCAACTCGTAAAAAAAATCAACATTGCCTAATTTTTATAACCATAAAAAGTTACATGATGAGCTTTCCTAAAACATTAAGCATCCCCTAACCTTTTAATACACCTAAATGCGTCTAGACGTGAGCTTTGAATGAGTTTTGATCCAGTGCTATGGACAGATTTGACCTCAGGCGTAATTAGCCTAATAAAAGCATTGGATATGCTGTCAATATGATTTGCATAATTTGCAAAGGCAGTTTCACTCCTGAGTGCAAGCAGTGTCTGTGTGACTTAAAACCGCTGCAATGACATTTTTCTGGGTCCATTGTTCACACCTGTCAGGGGGAAATGTGATGGGATACGGCAGCCACAGCTGTGGTTTCTGCCTCCAGTGAGCCCACTGAATCCACCAAGGCCCTGCTGGAGACCAGTACACATTAACCAGGATTACACATATTACTGAAAGACAGACTTTTAATTTTTTCTTGTGCTGACAGATTTAATTTCTTCTGGGCTTTAATTCTGGTACAATCCATGCAGATAAAAAAGTGAGATAAAAAGCAGAATTGCTGCACCAGCCAACATAACAAGGAAAAAAAAAACACACCGATTTAAAATATTTACATTTCAAGAGATTTTTTTTTAGCAAAAAGTCTTTTTAAGACTTGCAAATCAGTTTGACTGAATTCATTTCTTTTGTTACACGTGTCAAGAAGTGAAAGCAACCTTTAGTTACATGTCACAGGTGCAGGGTCTCAGTAAGAAACCTCCAGACTGTGAATATTTAAAGTCAGCCCAAATACGACCTCGCTTCACAGGTTATTGATAATCTTTGTGATGTTCGTGTCAGTAAAATTAGCGTCAACGCTGCAAAATGTGTAATGAGCGTTTTCAAGCACAGAGGTCAGAACTGTCACATTATGTTGCCTTAAACAGGGGCAGTGCAGGCTCTTTCACAGGCTCTTAAGCCTTTTTTGGGGGACATAATGCTTCTGGTATTATGAGCAAACAGCATTGTACTGCCTAAGGTGCTGGTAATGCACATTTTCCATTTTCCTTTTGCAGGTTAGTTTGTCTGAGAGGCAACACTAGCCTTTGTATGACCCACAGAAAAATGACACTTTGAAAAGCCTCACATCAGTTTCATTTCCAACGGTTGGGCTTTACTGGGTGCATCGGTGGCTGCTATGTTCCGTCATCATGTCGGGCATCCAAATGAGACCTAAACCTTGAGGAAAACTCTCCCTCCCTTTTCTATGCCCAGTTGGTTCACCATTCCTTGCCCCATTAGCTTTTACGATTGGTCCAGGATTTGCATAACTGGTGGAAAGGGGAATGTGAACCTGAAAGATTAAAGACAGACTCAAAAGAAGTCATATCAACACTGGGAAATTGAGTTGTTTTAAGGGCCAGACAACTCCGAATGTCCATTAAAACCAACTACGTTCTAGATTTAGGTGAAACTTAACAAGTGTAGCCAGTCATTCTTAGGTGGTGCTCTTTGATTTTGCTGAGCTTTAAGAAAATAAATGTCATGTATATACTGTACAATGCCTGAGATTGACAGGTAAAAGAGGGGACAGCAGGTGTTTTACTTTAGTGGTTGTTTTCTGACTTTGAACACAATTTATCAAAGGAATGGATGGTTACGTTTCAGCAGGAATCAAGCTTGTGCTGATTTCAACTCCTAAAACCTCTCCATGTGTTTATCCAACACCTTGGCTCAGAGTTATCAGTGAGCAGAAACATATGAAGTGTAAAGCCAATGTGAAGATACCGCTAAACATCAACAGCAAACCCAGAAAAGGTAATGAGAAATAGTTCAAGCATGGTGTTTAGAGAAAGGTTTGCCATTTACTGATGACATGAACATCAGTCTCAAGCCACATTTTTATTCCTTTCTCCTCATACACAGAACATTTTTAGAGAGGGTTAGTATAAATGTTCTTGCTGTTGTTAAATAAATCAGATTCAGAGTTTGACTGGATGCCACTTAAATGTTGTAGCTGTCAATCTTTGGAACTCATTGCAGACTGCATTATCTCAGACGAAATGGAAAGATAAACAAGCCCGAATGAAAGAACAACAGTTTTGTCAGATTATTACAACCTTCTATGTTTTCATTCTCAGAAGCCAATGCAACGTGTTGCTTTCATCAAAGGATAATTAGAACGACTCTCAATACCCTAAAGAAAAAAAAAGACGAGCTGCTCAGTAAAGGGAGAATTTTATTATTATTAATGGGCAGCATCATTTTTATAAACGGAAAATAAAAAAGTACATCCTGATATCTTTGTTAAAAGCAAATAGCATGACATTCTAAAATAATTACCAGTAAAAATAATAAATGGTGATCATTTCTAGTATCCAGTTCTAGATATTTGTTAAATATAAACCCAAAATTCTCCTTTTCATTTCATCACATTGCATTGCAGTGATTAGCTTTTTGCTAGTGTTTATAGTAACAGTATTGTTATGATTCTATAAAAAGACTACAATCTTTTGTGCTTGAGGACATTTTGCCTTTCTGCAGCAGAGCAACTTACCCAGCACAGGATTTCTGCTTGCAGCAGTTTCAGTTCGCTTTAAAGAAATCCTCTTTTCTTGAGGCAGAGGTTATCTCAAGGAAAATGAGAGTCATGGATTGAAAATTTCCTTTAGTGTAGTCAAATTAGCTGGAGCAAATAACTGAACAGGATTGTTTCCTGAGAGATAAGTGGTTCATTTGGCTCAAAATAATACAAAGTGGAGACAAACAATTGAGAGAAAGGTGTCTGTTTTGGCAACGCAGACCCTCATGCTTTCCTTGGGGCAGCTCTGCCTGCAGCGAGTGTAAATGTTCTAGGCTCCCTTGATGCCGCCACACACTGGCAGCTAACTCCCGAACCACCCCGCCTGCTAACAGGATTAGCCCCTGAGCTCCACTTGTTTCAACAAAGTTATCAAGTTTAAAAACACCCCTCATGGTGGCTTTTGTAACATCAAAGGATCGGTCCTCGACTTCGACAGGTTAATTAATAGCAAAGTTTTGCACAGCATCCCTGGAGGCTTGCTTGTCTTATAAAAGTTAAGTACATTCATTGTAGAGACATTTTCATTAATAGACTCTTATGAACTGGCATTCAGCCACATGTTCACTTCATGAGAGAATTTCAAAGCCTTAACAGGTGGCAGAGCATGTTTAACTTTAATGTCAGATTAGGTTGATTAAAGTTTGCATGGAAAATGTGCAGGGTGAGAATTAATTTATGTATAATGTGTTGAAGATGGAAATGAATAAAAACACATAATATTTAAACAGTAAAAATAAAATCTTAAGCTAAACGGAAGACGATGTTTCTTTTTTTAAATGGTGTGAATATCATTTTTGTCATACAAAAAAATCTCAAATGTGAAATCAAAACACAAAACATAAACACAAAATATTCCCTTTATTTTTTTTTCTACCTTAAGACTACACAGGCTCACCAATGTAGCTCTAAGAGGTATCTACATTTGCATTTTATATACAGCTTACTTTGATGTCCTCATATTTACACAGTCAAAGAGAAGCGCTAAAAACACAGTGTTGAGAACAAACCGCAACTCAAAATGAGTCCAAAACTTTAGAAAAACATACAGTCTTATGACGCAACGGTTATCAGTGCAATATTCCACAATGCAAATATCCTTCATTCATCTTATGTTGAACATACATGTTGTTTTTGCAAACAAAATGTCACTTAATTAAAAAATAATAATCATGGTTTGTTCATTTTGTCAATTGTACAGATTAAGACACTCGGCCATGTTCTCACCACCACTACACACACAGACAAGTTCATATGCTGGATAGAAAAATGACAGAGTGTGCAGTGGCTTGGCATAATTCCAAGAAGTCAAATCAATGCCACAAGTTTCAAAATAGTCTCTTGAGTTTTCACATCATGACATTTTTTCTATGAGCTTAAGTCCTTTTGCAGTATGAACCGAGGGAAGAGGAAGGTCAGAGGGTTACAGATGTATGAAAACCAAAAAGTGTCCATGTGGGTTATTTCTGAAGTTGTTACGTATAGACAACCTTTAGTCTGTAAATGGGAGCGAGTACACCTGCAGGTCAAATGCATTTCCACCAACCAAGTGGAGCCCTATTCTGGTGAAAGAAAGCACTTTCGATGCTGACCTGCAGGCAGCCCTCAGGGCAAAGTCAATTTGTATCTTTCATCACATCCACAACACAACCCAAAACCTTTCTGTGTCTGCAGCCAATATGCATATGAAGCCAGAATTCACCGGGTCCTTTCACATTATTTCTAGTCTTACTAGAAATTACTTCCATTCAAAGTTGTATTTGACTGGACACTGTGTTGTGGAATACTGACTTACTGATAAACAAACATTAAGGAACTGAGATCAGTAAAATGAAGTGAGTCTCATGAAATACACAGTACTCAATTTAACTAAAACCACCTTCTTAGTTTATTCCATGTGTTCAAACACCCTTAAGCACTGTTCATTACAACAATTTACAATAAAAGGGACAATAATTCACATTTTTCTTAATTCACATTTGTTATAGTGTTAATTCATATAGCTATTTATAAAACAAAACTAAAATATGATTCAAAACAAGTCCCAGAAAATACATTTTGTTGCTTAATACAGACATTAATTCCACAGTATTCTCTTACAGGGTTGGCTCTAATGTAATTGTATAACCAAGTTGTTTGACCACAGTCAAATAAAACAAGGAGAACTCTACCCCATGTCTTCATTTTCTTCTTTAGAAAAAGAAAATGTAGCTGTAAATGGAATAAATGACAAATAAAATCCACACTCATATCCCTTTGTTGGCTTCACTATACAATTTAGGCTTAATTATGCAATTTTTATTAATTTTGTTGTTGATAAAATAGGCCAACATGCACAGTCAGGGTGCACAGAATCCTTCCAAGTCAAACCACAAATGAGTATAAAGCCTCCTCTTATAAAATTACGAGACATCACACAAATGAAGGTGCTTTGACAAGTTCAGCTGGGGTTTTTGATGAAGGACTTTACTGCCAACAGAAATCTCTCTCATTATTTATGGATGACGGGGCTATGAGGGTTTCAAGTATAAAAAAAGAAATGATTAGAAGAGATGGAATCTCCTTGGCTGAAGCGCAGAAAAAGGCAGAATGGAGCAAGCTCGTGAATAACAATCTGCAAGTCTGGCAGCAGACTGAGCCGGGGAACATAATGTATTACCAAAACCTCTCTTGGATTCCTTTGAACAGAATCACCAACAGGGATGAGGGAATGGAGTCACAAAACCAAGTCAAAGACATCACAAATATTCATCCTCTAGCAGCCGCACTTGGAGGGCAAAGACTGGTAAAGAATCTTCAGGAGGAGAAGGGCACTCTTCAATTAATACAGTGCAAACTTTTGCAACTGTTTTGTGTTATTTTTTTTTACAGTATAATAAAAACCAAGTTGAGCACAGTCAAAAAAACAAAAAAAATGTGGTCATGTACACAACTGTCTTTGGCAAGAAGTCCCATTTCCAACATCAGAGTCTATCATTCAAAAGCTTCGTGTTCATGTCACCTTCGGCCCATTTCACTTTGTCTCATGAAGTGAATGTTGTTGACACTGTCTGCCAGCTCAGGATACTGGTCGACTGAAACTACGTAGAATCCATCGTAGCCTTGCACCTTCCCTGAGCCCAAGAGCTGCTGCTTCTCTCCCTCAGTCCAGGTTCTTGAGCCTTCCTCTCCATCCCTCAGTCTCTGGCGCTCCCGGGCCCAAGCCTGGCTGACAGCTCGCTGTCGGGCCAGCTCCAGCACTCTGACTTTCTCCTCATCCACACTGCTGCCATAACGCGTATTCAGAAACAGAGCTCCATACTGCAGCTGGATGTCAGTGATGCGCCTAGTCCTGCCATTTAGCACAGTGTTGACCTGAGACACAGTAACGTTGACGCCATTTTCTAATGTGCGCCGTCCCACGGTCATGCCAATGAGGGCCAGATCTCCCTCCACTGAGCCCAGTTTGACAAAGTAGTGGGTATCCATTCCTGCGATAGTGAAGTGAAGGCTTTCGAGATAAAAGGCATCATTCAGAACGGCAGCCATGCGACGTCCATCCTCATTGGCCAAGCTGATGATGTCGGTGCTAATTCGACCCTCTCGAATGGCGAACTTCACCCCCTTCCCGAAGATGGAGCCACCAGAAGCAAAGATCTTCTTGCCACTGGTCTGAGGACATCCGGCACTTTCAGCTTTGTAGATTTGACCGAAACGCTCCAGTTTCACGAAGGCCTTTAGCTGCCTCTGAACTTCACACTGAACACCCAGCAGAGACTGCAAAACAAAGACAAGACTGTTTAGTCACAGCCCCCACAGCAGATACAACAGTCTGCTATATTTTCTGTTTTCTTCCTCTTATTAAAACAATCCAGTCAGTTGCTTGAAGACTGTGTAAATACTTACCAAACATTCACTTCTTTCTTCATATTTTGGCTCTAAAACCGTTATCTTTAATCTACTGGTACTTTTCAGGGGCACTCAGCAGTGCTGTCAGGTTTCAGATGCTCCCTTTTCAAAAGTAAAATTCTTACTCTACTCCGAACATTTCGAACTTAGTGTTACAGCTACAGAGTTTCTTTGCAACATAATACATAGAACTGAATAATGTTGGTTTGACATAAAAAAAACAAAGTATTAGAAACTGTAAAAGCTAAACAATAGACATTTGCAATTCCTTTTTTTATGTTTGTTTCAATAAACTGAATGATATTACACCCCCCACCCCTTTAAGATTTGCATTTGATTAAATGTTGTACATGTTTAAAAATAATAATGAAAATGTTTTGGTTATTGATGACAAGCAGGAAATTCATGAAGCTTTGAAGTTGTGCACACAGAGTGAAGGTAATGGTAGAGGTGTTTGTCAGCAAAAGCAAAATCTCTCTGATTATTTGCGACAGGCAAAATGATTTTAAAAAGGGTGAAATAACAGTCTTCTGACAGCCCTGCTGGGCCAAATATGAAACAGAAGTTTGTGGGTAACTATACGGTGTAACACATTCTGTAGGGGATCAAAAGAAAGACCACATTCCCTTCAGCCAAACTTACTGCTTACTCCTAATACTACTTGACAAGACAGATTCCTCATAAAGAAGAAAGATGTTAAAACCAAGAGGATGATAGGAAATGGAAGCCAGCCAGCAAACAATGAGCCAGTTGCCTGAGTGCATCTGAGCAGCAACCAAAAGGCTCTCAAATACTGCGCCTTCAAATCATCATCCAAGATATGAAGCTCTGAGCATTGTGAGGAATTTTCATCAAGCTGTAACATTCAAAGTCTCTCTGACAGTTTTCTAATTCTGTCTCTGTTAGATGGTGGCTATGGGCTGGGGGACTGGGAAGGATAGACCGCGCTGCAGTGAACAGCATGTTCTTTGACGTGACACGGCATCAGATCCCGCATGAAAACGAGACATGTGAAAAGGAGGGGGCAGATGTGCTGTGGGGCTCCTTGGGAGCCATGGCCTGCAGGGATTCTTCACACGGTGCCACTCCATGTTTGTTTATCATGCCAGAATGTGACCTGGTCAGCTGTTCCAGTGGCTGTTGGGGGAACAAATGCAATGTCCCCCCACCCCGATTCTCTGAAACAACCTCCTGGGAAACTCCAAGAGTGGCATCATTCACACAGCAGGGGTTGCAATCAGCCTCCAGCAAAACCCTGAATGAGAAATCAAGCCCTGCTCATCACAGACCTCATCTGTCTGGCCCCTCATGGCATTTTTCAATCTGTGTGTGGATTGAGTAGCGTGTCAAAACAGAGACTTAAAAAGGCAGAGAGGGAGCTGAAGGTATTCTTTTCTTTTGATGAAAACAAAATGAAATGCCAAGGTATAGATATAAAACATATAGTCTGGAAGTTATATTGATTTGCAGAAGAACCCTATGCTTTACTGAGCTGATCTGGCCATTTGCAGTGAGGATCAACGTGGTATAAACTATCTCACAGTAGTATTTCTAAAAGAAGAATTCTGGATTAGAATTTCATACCTCAGCTCATAAACAAAGTAGGGATAAATTATCTCAATCTTTTCATTCACCGTACCTTCAGCTGAGGCGTGCTAAAGGCAAAACATGCTCACTAAACATAAAAAATGTTCAAATCAAGGCTAAAGCTCGATATTGGAAGCCTTAATTTATGGTTCTTTTGGTTTTTTATTATTGCCTGATACCAAAAGGCAATATTTTTACCAGTGTCTGAGTGTGTTAGTCTGTGTTTTTAGCAACATTTATTTTGAAGTATTGGATGGAAGAAGCCTTTATTTGAAACAGTGACAAACAGAGTTTGGAAATAATCTAAATGATTTTACACTGTTGAGCCTCTCAGTGAAGGAAACAGAAAAAAAACAACATTTAGTTTTACGTTTCCTTCTTATCAACATTAAAAGATGAAATCCATGAGATGCGTTGGCAATGAGGGGTGACCTTTCCTCTAAAATCTTACTTCACCATCACTTCACCAAACTTCATTCATATTTAATATGAAAACTGTAAAAAGGGATTTTGTTCATTCTTCTTTAGAATAACACTATTCCATCAGACCTACTCTGAAATATCCAAGCTGTAATAAGATAAAAAGAAGAAAAATAATTACAATAGAAATACTTGGAATTTCCCTGTGCTCAATGCAAAAATATGCTATGTTGCATCTCCTTTGTAGACTGAAATCTTTGGTAAGTTGAGCAATTTCTGAGGCTTGCCAGCACGGATGAGTCAGTCTCAGGGGCTTTGGCAGTAATCCTTCCACAGCAGACTCTGCTAGAACATAACTGTTTCTACCTTTATGGTTTTATACAACACAATCTTTTTTGTAACATTTTTGCATAGATTCAAAAGAATATAATTTCCTGTGTAATTAACCACAGCACTTGACATAGCAAGTATGATATGCCATTTTTTTTTTGCATGTTTAAAGTCTTACTATTTAAACATTCACATCTAAACAACATTATTTTCAGCTTCCTGATGATAAAATCTAATATTTCTAGAGCCAACATGATACAAGTCATCAACACATTCTGACATAAACCATAATGCTGGGGCCTTGTACATTATTTCAGATGCTTCCAGGCACAAAAATAAAGAATGTATTTTTTGTTAAAACAAGTACCCTTTGTGTTAAGGTGGCAGCCAGAATGTTACGCTACACATCTTCCCCCTTGATGGGTGCCATTCACTTGTCTCGCTGTAACCAAAATCCATGAAAACAACAGTGGCCTCTTTAATTATTCAGGTGAGTTGGGGGCAACTTAAAAGGGCTGATACAAGCGAGAGTCAGGGCATGTCTGCTGCTTCTCAGACCTTAGCCAATAGTGTAAAACTGAGATGAAATCAATGACTGGTGGTGGAGGGAATGAAGAGTGAATTTCCCTAATGGCAGGACAATTACAAGAGCTGTTTAGCCTGACCCCATTCCCCAAGATGGGGATGAGGGACAGAGACCTGGCTCACTGTGCCGTGTTCGCTCTGATCACTGGCAGCTCCTCTGGGAATCTGGCTACACAAAGAATGCCTATTTGCTAATGGTGTTGAAAGGGACAGAAACAGAAGCTGATCTGTGAAAGGGTGAAAGCCGAGATTGGTGAGTTACTACCTTGGTACTGTCCCACTCCTGGGTCTTGATCTGGGTGCGGACCAGCTCATAGGACGGCTCCATGCTCTCTGTACTTGGTTTACGATAGCCAGGGATAACGTTGTACAACTGGAAGCCAAACGTCACCAACCAACTGTTTACATCTGCAGGGAAAGGGGTTACAACAGTTCAGCACTGAGACACATTAAAGCAAACTACTGATCCGACCGATGATTCATTTTTAAAATCTGATCAGTTGACATTTTGTGGTTAAGTGGATGACTTCTGGAAATACTACTCAGTCAGGGAGAGCACTTGATTTGTTTGTAGGAGTGAATGAGCTTTCCTAAACACTTGAGATGGTGTTGATGATTCATGTCCACTCCTGCATATGCCACACTAATGGCACACAGCTGGATCCCAAAAACAAACTTTTGAGAGCCTCCACAGCTAATTATAAACCACAATTTCATGTCACCAGAGAATTCCACTAAATATATTTCTAATTCTCAGTGGGTTTCTCAACAGTAATATTTTTCTAATGAGATGTTGAGAGATGAAAGAGACACATCTAAGATTTTAATCTATACAATCATGATAATATGATATGTCTGAAAGCAGCCAGTAACACTGTGAATGCATGTGCTTGTGCTATTCAATGTCAAAAATTGCAAGAATCACAGAGAGACCCCATTACACACATTAGGAACCAAAACCTGTTAAATATGAGCTATTTATCTCAAGCTCTTATAACGGACAGCTGAATCATTGCTGGGGGGTGGGGGGTTGTCACATATTGAGACTGCCACATTATGGCACCCAACAAAGCTTCTTTAAACAAAAATTTGTTTGAGGACAATGAAAGGACCCCAGTAATTTAATGAATGAAATTTAAATGTCAGTGCTATCAATCACAATTGAAGCAGACCCACTGCAGTATATCTACTAGTCTGTTTAGTATTCAAAGCCCTTAATGGTGGACTGTGAAGCTGAACGTGATTCTGATTAGAGGGCAGTTAAATAGCTTAGTTGAATACAAAAGAAACTGGAGGCTACAAGTAACTTTAAAAAGGCTTAATTTTTCCTCTTATTATTGTATATATGTAAACACAAAAAAGGAAAAAGTGGTAAAACGAATGATTTTATATAGACATCATACTGTATATATAATTACATAATATGAGGCAGAAGGAATGCAGAGAATTAAATGGCAGTTTTATGAATGATATCTGACTGAGATCGATTGCTTTAACTTCAGAGTATTTACTGAGGATCACTGATGCTGAAATTTTCCTTTTCCAGCAACAGAGGCTGATCCAGCCAGTCCTGGCTTTGGTTTCTAAGGGTCCATTGTGTTCCCCTTCCCCACTGTGGTGCTTTCACTGCCATTTACCTTTTCCCACAAAGAACACAGAATATTTCTGGGAAGGATCTGAGTGTTCAACAACAGAGAGGGTTTGCCATAAAGCACTGCTATCTTTGAGCACTTTCAAAATGATAGCTACTGGGCACATGAACAAGCATAAATGTGTGCATGCACACACATACACCCAAATAAACACACAACCTCAGTGAAGAGGCTTTGAAAACCAAAAACCTACAAGTTTAGTAATTTTCAGTTCCATTTTGGAATGGTTTTCATTTTCAACAGAGTTGGTTTAGATAAAAAAATATACAAAATTTGAAGACAAATAATAAGGATTGAGCCTGATGACTATTCCTCTCTCTAAAGAGTGTTGCATAGTTAAATTGTTGTTTTATAATTTTGTAAAATTTTCTTTCGATCTTTTAAAAAACTGCCATATGCGTTTGTAATTTATGAAAAATAAAATAGATTATATTAATACAGCTGTCATTTATCTTTTTTAATTTGTCATCATTAGAAGTCAAATTTTGAGGCAACTTTGCTTTTGAATGCGGAACCGGAAGCTTTGACACTTCATTGTGATTCATCTGTTCAATTGCCATGTTAGATTTGTGCCAAATGACAAGTCATCTTTCCATTTTTATTGTAATTGCTTTAGAATTATAACTGGTTTTGCTTAAAGTCTATTTTTAAAAACACAAGTCTGCAAAACTAGACTGCTG
This sequence comes from Pachypanchax playfairii, assembly GCA_006937955.1. NCBI lineage: Eukaryota > Metazoa > Chordata > Actinopteri > Cyprinodontiformes > Aplocheilidae > Pachypanchax > Pachypanchax playfairii. The sequence continues at coordinate 4,641,591 of SSNP01000017.1, read as the reverse complement.
CACCAGTAGAAAAGGTGATGTCGACCAATTCTTTCCCTACAAAAGTCAGTTATTTCATTTCTATAAATATTTGGAGTATGGGGAGGACTTACCTGTCATGTAGCACTTCATTTCCTCATTATTGCTGAGAGGATTGTTATTCTTAAACATGTACAGGTTGAATGGCACGATGTGGTTGCTGTTCAGACGTTTCCAGATCTCGAGGTCCGGTGTTGTCCAGCGGCCAGCAAGGACATCATAATCCCTCCGGCCCATGTGAACCAGTTTACTAACAGGCTCGTACAGTCCTCCTTGGTATCCGATTATAAGCTGTAGGCTGGGGTTGGTGTCAAGGTAAACCTCTCCAAATGCTGTATGAAGGATCTGTTTGATCATGATGCCTGAACCACTGAAAACAGCCAGAGGCGTTCCGATGTTATCACACGCTACATAAAACTCATCCCCGCTGCTTAACTCCATTGCAAACAGGTGTCCTTGTAGATCGTAATATAACGAGGTGATCTCAGAGCTGGAGTGATTGTACATATGAGTGACCCGAGTGGGACTTGACATGTCAGCATAGAAGAATTGCAGATGGTGACCGATGCTACTTCTGCTGGACACCCTCCTACCCAGGCCATCATATCGGTATTTGATGCTCCATCCACTAACTTTGTTGTACACTTTAATCAACAGTCCAGCTGAGTTGTACTCAAAGTAGTCATTCCCTCGCTGCTTAAGGAAACCGTCCTCATCCATCCTGTACTGGACATCTCCCAAACGAGTAATACGGTCTCTCATATCGTAGCGTAGTGGCGTGAGGCGTGCACTGTTTCCTGGACTGAGGAGATGCAAGTTGCCATTCAGGTCATAACTATACCTCCACAAAGGCTTGTCATTGATGGAGACCACTTGCAATTGACCATCAGCATCATATTCATATGTGTAGCGTGTAGTATTTGCATAAGGTCCAACTTTTAACTCTTTGGCTACCACACGCCCCATATTGTCATACTGCACCATCATCCAGTACATGAGTGAACGAAATATCTCATACTGGACCTCCTTAACTCGTCCGTAGGCATCAAAGTGTTTTGTGTGGGTCATAACTGCTGTGGTTATAATTTGGTTTATGTCATAGTAGATCACTCCAAATTTGCCAAACTGCTCTGTTTTGCCAGACACATCATCATAGCGATACAAGTCGATTGGTAACGGTGTCTCATTGATGACTGCCTGCATGCTGGTGACTCGGAAACTGTTGTCATAGACATAATCAAACCTGGCGTTGACCATGCCTTCCTCACTGAATCTGAAGATCTGCCTATCAATTAGTGGACCAATCTGGCGGTAGCGGATAGTGCAGGTAAAGCCTTCGCTCTGCAGGTTGACAGTCTTCAACATTCCTGCCACCTCATCGTAGGAGAAACCAATGCGAGTGGTGTCATAGAGAATCTCCAGCAGCTTGGAAAGCTTTCCATATTTGTAGATCACCCTGCGGGCTGTGCCCAGGTGGGTGGTCTGAAGCAACTGGCCATCTTCACTATAGTCTTGGAGCACTGATGCATTACCTTCAGGGGGTCGGTAGGTGTTTCTGTAGTAGCCAATGGAGCGGGAAGTCTCTAAGGTATGTCGTGCTACATTGGGCATGGTCACAGAACTGAGTCGATCATTTTTGTCAAATTCAAAGATATACTGCCTCTGACTGTAGAGCAGCAAAACCATGGACTGTAAAAATAAAAGGAAACAAATTCTGGTTAAAAGCTTTAAACTGACAATAAACTGTTTCCAAAGTGCAGGTTGGAAATAAAAATAGCAAAACAGCATGATGGGGGTACGCAAAAAAAAAGACACGAAACACGTAAAATGCCTTAATAGATGCTACATTCCTATATACAAGGCTGAGTCACAATTGATCCATTTTCCAGCATGAAAGAGGTGCTTATACCCCTCTATCACTGAGATTTCAAAGAAAATAATGTCACTCAAAAGCTGCATCTCATTCCTCTTCTGCAAGACCTTTTAATATGAACAGAGTGAGAGAACTAAATTTTAAACAAGTAAGAAAATTTGTTTTTTAACACAAGTAAATAATACTTTTAAACAGGTTTGAGGTTGTCTCGCCAAGCATCTGAGAAAACTTACACTGAATTGTTAAAAAGGTGACTTGCAGCCTTTAGTATCATAAATTTCGAAGCTAGAGAAAAACAGCTCCTTGCCTTCCCCCACAACTCTGCCTTCAATTAGTGAGCAGAAAGCGACGTTGCTCGCTGTTCTTTTCATCAGAGCTATTTCTGGTTGAACTTTGCTGTCAGACTATGGTAGCAAAAAATAAAGTCTGTAGCGCGCCAGACACTTTTAATTATGTTTTAGCTGATATTTGTGCTCAAGTCTTTCAGTGTGTGCAGCACAAATTTGGCTGGAGAATGGCAAAGTTAAAATCTGATTCTTGTCTAAACTTTCACATACAGTTCCTTAAACAAACACACTTTCATCTGTACATGTTTCAACAGTCTTTGTTACATTTCGTTATTTAAACCATTTACTCATCAGTAAAGCGCTAACAGTTTTTACCTTCTCGAGGTAAGTGTAGCTCCACGATTTACCATCAGCAAATATCTGGGACGTGATTCGGCCATTCTGGTCATACTCCATGCGCACAGACATGGTTCCTCTTTGGATACCTGCCACATGGCCTCCAGGTGAGTAGGTGACGTTGACTCCATTCAGACGACTGCTTGGTGCCCACAGTGTGGGCCGACCTGCCTGATCGTAGTGGATCCGTAATGTAAACTTCCTGTGATCATCATACACTTTTTCTGTTCTGGTGATTCTATCGAAATCCAGGGAAAGGAGGTTTCTGTTATGAACCTATTGGGGAACAAACAGGGGATTAGAAACTTAATTTGAAGAAAAAAACTTCACAAAGAAGGAATAGACATGTCTGAACGTTTGAAATGACAGGGAGGAACTCGGCACTGCTTTTAAAGAAGCATTTAATCACAAAGCCATTATTTATTCTTCTTCATTTCATAGCTTTTAATTTGAGCAGCATTATCTCAGGACAGCAGGAGCTGTTGAAGTGATGAAAATGTAATTGTAATTGTCACACTTCTTGTTTGTGTAAAGATTCAGCAGGCATATTGGGAGTACGCCAGTTCATGCAAGAAACATTAAAGACACATTCATGAGTAAATTCAATTTTACCACTTACAAAAAAAAAGAAATACCAGGCATTTGATCTTCCAGTAATCTCAGCAAATGTAAAAGATTAAAAATAAAACATTATCTCTCGATTGTGACTAAGACTCTTGTTTAGGTGATACAGAACTTTTTGCTGAAATGACCTCTGACTTCACTATGCTCTGGCCAGAAGAGCGTAGGTTTAAGTGGGCAGCTCCTGTGCTGTAAAAAGATCAATATCAATTTCATCTTTTACAATGAAGTGAACAGCCTTTGTACAGAACCTGCTGTTTCTCAGTAGCCCTACAAAAATAAGATAAGACAAAATGAAATAAAACTCTAAATATCTCTCCTTTACTTCGTTTTTCTTCTTCTATTGTTTAGAGTTAGACTTTAAGCGTGTGTTAATTTGGTTTACTAAAGTGCCTATAAGACTTATAACCATCAGCAGCTTAGAAACCTGCTTTTGGATAATTTCTTGTTACATCCCACTGAGCAGGTCAGGCGGGGCTTACTGAGGAACCTCACTTTTTCAATCTCACAGTGAGAAATGAACGCTTAGGTCTCTCATCTGTGAAGGGACAATTACACCAGAGGCAATTAATGCCACCAATACCCAAATGAGTGGATTACTTTAAGTAAAAACCATGAGAGTCGGGAGCAGCAGGAATCTGTGGATATTTAAAGTGTCGCAAGCAAATACAGCAGCAAGAGAGACTGATGTTCTTATTTTCTGTTTTAATTTTAAATAAACACAAATTTTAATATAAATGACTTTCTTTTAGTTTGAAAGAAAATTTAAACAGCTCATATGTGAACAAACACATTTTTTCTGACTCAATCCATGTGCCTTAGATATTTTTGAGTGCACTCAATATTAAAGAAATAGGGATTTTCAGGAACACTCCCTTCTATATTTTAGACTTTTTAGACAACAGACACCAGATATCAGTTCAAAAAAGTTTCATATGCCAGAATCCAGCATGCCATATACTCATCTTGCACAGGTGGGAAAAAAGTCTGACAGCAGGGATTTGAAAATCCTAAGAGAATAAAAACCCACTCAAGGGGAATAATTTCAAATTGGACGTCACCTCTAAAGGGAATATCTCAAAGAAAGTAAGTGTGTGGAAACAAAAAAGCAAACCTGACTTCTTATCTGACAATCAATATCAAAGATTTTTTTTGTCAAGTGACTATCTCAATTTGTCATTCAATAAAAATGCCTGAAACCAGTTCTTATGATTAATTCAGTTATGTGACTGTTTTTCTCTCTATGACATCAGTTAAGATTTCCTCCCACTGCAGTAAAAGAAATACATTCTATTGTTTTATTTCTGACTCTTATCTCTTTTTGATTAAACATCCCTACTCATCAGCCACTATCATTATATTAGATTGTTACCACACATATGTTAGCTTTTGTATTCAGAGATGAAGTGGATAAAGAGCTTTGCCATGGTGCAGTGGAAGCCACAAGGGTTCTCTCATTACTGTAAATTAACAAACTGCTCAAACTAAGAGGAGGGGTTGTTACCATTGAGAGATGCAGTCATCATGAGTCATGAATGTAAATCATAGAGGGTGGCTGGGAAGGGAAGCGAACATCAGGAGTGTGTGACACTCCTCAAAATGAGAAGTGGGGGCCATAATTAACCTGTTTAGCCTTCAGAAATACAAAAAGCAGCACACTAAACACATGCAAGAGCAGTTCCATTATCAGCGGGAAGCAAACTGGAACTCAGACAGCAGCAATCTGCTTTCTTCTGCCTTCTCTGCTCGCAGCAACACACAACAAAGACCTGTGAAGTCAGAGCTGCTTCTCTGTTTTGCATCCAACACCCCCACCTGCCCCCCGCCCCCATCCAGCCGTGCACTACCACACTCTCACCCAGCCAACCACGTAATATCACTTGACATGTCACTCAAGGTCGCTCAATGATTCCAGCTCTGTTCATCCCCTCTGTTCTTGCCATTAGGGCTGCTCCCGTTTCCCATCTCACCCCTGAGGCCATTGTATCTAACTTACATTAGACGTTTTCACTTCCAAAAAGGACGACAAGGCCATTAAATGAACAGCCGATGACAGACAAAGTGGCACCTCCCCATTAGCTGTGTTGTCTCCCAGAAAATGGAGAAGACAACTTAACCCAAGTTGCTATCTGTTTCACACGGTCAAGGAAAACAATACAAGACATTTTTTTTTCTTCATAAATGATCTTTGTGTGAATAAATATACTAAAGAGGAAATCACAAATTGTTTAAATATAGTGTTGATCACATTAAAAAGGAAATTGCTGATATTCCACATACCATTGCAGCATCAATCAGAATATCAACCTGTAAATATTAAAAATTTATCTCTAACAAGTTACCAAAATATTTTCTATTTTAACATTAGAAGTTTATATTTTGCACTTGACTTTATAGAGCTCTGATTTGGAATTGAAGAGCAGCAGTCTGCACAATTTTTACGTCAATGAGTTCCGTTTATTTAAATTTGAATTTCATGGAACTGGTTGATTAAAAGGAAAAAGACTGTATTGCAACTAGTCTTTTTTGATTTTGTCTTTCATTTGTGGAACAGGAACATTTTAGCTACTATTTAAGACTTAATCTGTTTGATAACAGAAAGAGAAAGAAAAACACGTCAATGAGAAAATCTGTTTTGGGAATACAGCTGTATTAACATGAAGTTTACTGTATGTGAGCACTGAGATGAGAAGGAAAGCAAACACAGTAACGTTAGCCACATTAACCACAATCCAAGTGAAACCACATAACTGGGGATTTCTTTTTTTATTATGGGGGGATTTGTCATGCATGAATAAGTAAGTAAATAAAGGAAGGAAGGAGGGAAAGAAGAAAAACTGGAAGCAAATAAATAAATGTAATTTATAAGGTCCCCATGTTTGGAGTACTGGGTGATTCTTGCTTTTGCTACAGCAGCCATTATAAGACCATTTGTCGTGCCATGCTCATGAATGAAACTTTAATATTAGAGGCTCTAGTAAGTAAATAACAACAGGAGACTGTAACAGCTGCTCGTTCTAGAGAAAGGAGTTTTGTTCAGCAGCTATGGATGGTGTTTATCCAGTTTGAATGTCACAACTGCCATCACGAAAAGCTCATTCAAGACTGTTTTCCATTACAAAGTACAGTAAATTGAAGTTTGACTTGGCAAGAGTCTTTGCTGTTTCATTTTCCACTGCAGACACTAACCTCAACGTGGGTGGGATCAGATGTTTATTAACGCAACACGTTTGAATGTTTAGTGACCCACACAAACAACTTCCCATCTGTGTTTATGTGTGTTTCTTTGGCTACATTACATTAATTTAACAAATGCTTTTATCCAAAGCAAGTAAGAGATCACAAGTTTATAGAAGGATAATGTGCTTATTCCAATAAAGAATCTGAGACAGTCTTTTTACTGTGGAATTATCTAAATAAATATTGGTTGCAATCATAACAAAAGAGCACGACAGAGGTTAATTCAGCAAAGAAAAGAGTACATTTGTGACTCCAGGTAGTAAATATGCTTCTATGTATATAAGTCTTGCACAAAATTTGGGATCTGTATACATAAACAACTTATCTGTAATTTCTATTTTAAATTGGGTGTGGATTTTAAAACAGCTTAGTGGAACAAAGAAGTCTTTCTTTGTGTTTTCTACAGAAGACACAGTTCTTTATACCCACAGGGGAGTATTTTCTTAGACAAGTCAGATGTTTGCAGTGTTTCCATATGACTGTTTGCTATTAGTTTGACTTGTTTGAAACCTTTGCTAAACCTGGAGGAAACATAAAAAAGGAAAGTTTTCATTTCTTTAAAGATCTCCCTAATGACACACAAACCCCAAAACACTGAAAATGATGAGAGTGGATAACACATCACCTGTTTCTTTGAGTCCACGTATATACAGAAATACACCTTTTGAGCAAATTTAATGTTACAAGGAGTTTTCTGTTTTGGTTTTGGCTACAATGAACCTTGTTTGCATACACAGCATAATAGCAAAGGTATCTGATGACTGAAGTAAGAGGCGGTTAGAAAACAGGTACTGTAGGGAGTCTAATGCAGGAGAACAGCCACTGGTCAGTCTTGACAAACTGTACTCTTACCCTTAATCTGCGTCCGTACACCGTGACTTGGCCACGAGCCTGCTCCTTCCTCTGTCTCCACTCCACCAAGTTAAGGCCGTTGTCAATAGCCAGAGTTATGTTCCTCTTGCTGACTGTTGGGTTGACGGTCCCAGCCAGCAGGTGGGGCTCAGTGTACAATGATACCTCCATACCATTGGCCAAAACTAGCCTCAACGAGCCATCCAAACCAATAAAGTAACTGTTCCGAACTTGATCTGAAGATATACAGAAGACAGAAAAAGGCTATGATTAGGAAGTGCAAAAACAGTCAGAACTTCTTGGAGCTGATGTAAGAGGACTAAATCTAATATTCCTCTCTGTAAAACACAAATATAACAATCAAAAATGGCTGTGCAGCAAAAAGAAAGGCTTTAGCCAGCAGTATTTAACAGAACCATTGTGGTAATGGTGAGTCTACGACAACAAAGATCAATAGTAAGACATTTCACAGCACCAGTAAAGTAAAATTTTACAGCTATTGCAAGAGCCTGGAGGATATTGAGGGATGAAAACTATCAAAGCTGCTAGTAGCCAGTAGCACAATGGAGGCAGGGCATTCACATACACACAATCACAAGGGATAAATCTGAACCTGTCTATTACTATCCCAAGGTGACTACAGCCTATGTTCTAGTTCAAGACCAGTGAGTAATGTTTCCACTGAGCATCTTATATACATCCACCTGGGAATGCTTTGCTCCAACTTCTTGTAAACACAGTGGAAGGAAGCAATTTATGCTCAGTGGGACCTGTGGAAAATAAATGGTTTCTCAACTCTAGTTAGTGGCCTTCAATTACCAGAAAAAAAACCTTAAACTGATACCTTCTTGTGCTGATTTACTCTGATCTGGTGTCATTGACAGTTTACTTACAGCACACTGAAAACAATGTTAAGAATACATTTGAAAAATGAAGGTTTGCAGAATTTTCTCTGGGTTTTGTACGTTACAATGTAAAAAACTGACAGATCAGGTTGAGCTGACCTTGAACTCTACCTCTCTACATAACAGCGTCACTTTCTTTAGAAGTGGACCAATGACTTTAGAAGCAGATAACATACAGGTTGGTGGGGGAGGATCTACTCATTTTTATCTTTACTCTAACGTGGCTGCAGTCTGCTTAAAACAAATAATGGTAGAAGAGCACAACCTACGAGTTATAAAAAAGCAGAGCTTAGAATTCGAGGAATTCTGAAAAAATGTTTTAAATCTTACATATTTTCAACTTGCAATATTAATGTTTATGACAGGGAAGGAAAGTAAATAAAAAAAATCACAATTAGGTGAAATAACTGTATTGTATTTAGTCCTTTAGATATTGATGATCAATAATTGCTTGTCAACCATTGTTGTATTGTATGCTAAAATTGTGTGTTATAATAATTTATTATTAGCTATAAAGTGCCTAAATTGTGACTAACAAGTACAAATAGACTTTTATCTTTTTTTTTAAGTCAGAGCAATATAAAATATATTATGTATCTTGAGTGAACATGTTCTTTATATCATATAAAGTCCAGAGTTGTTTAAAATTGTATCTACAAGGTTCTATAATTTTGTCCTTAATGTTTTAAAATTTAAACAGTATAGAAAAACAGACAGCTAATTAGAAATAACCCATAAAAGCAGCATATCTATTTCATGTATCAGCTGCTTGAAAGCTTTCAAAAGGGAATTCATTAATAGAGGATTTTCTAGCATGAATTTTCTCACAAGAAATTCTAAATAAGAGTGAGAAACTGTAGGTGACCTCTCTGTTGAACAGCAGTCAGAAACAGATGATTGATGTTTTATGTTTCAAAAATAAATTTGCAGTGAATCAGAGATGGCCTATTCAAAACAAAATAAGAAATAATGAGTGTTAAACCAGCTCCAGTAAGAATTATTATCTATCTGGTATCGGAATCATTAATCAATAATCAGACTCAAACCAGAGATTATGCATCACAACTGCATACAAATGTACAACATTTCCGCTAGGATCTTGTGTGACCACCTACATTGTGTTTTTGATTTATTTTTATGACAGAAAATCAATGTTTTTTATGAGAAATGGGAGCTACATCACACGTTATTAAAAATAAAACAAAAAGAAATACTGCTTTGATTAAACTCTATAATTAAAAAAGGTGACCCACCAAGTTTACTTCAATTTATACGGGTTTTGAGATATCAGACTACTGCCTCTGTGTCAGTAACAAAAAGCTTTATTCTATCTGTGCTACACTAAAGGGTGAAAAAACACAATTAGGAAAAGGTGACAGCTACATACACGTAAAAAACAACATTCTGATCATTCTGGTTATCATGCCACTTCAATCTAAATCTGTTTAAAAAAAATACAATAAAAAGCATTCTGAATAGTTTCCGGTAAAACTGCGTCACCCTAAAGTGTGAGACTGAATCCCACATAACTGATGGCTATGAGCTCATATCCAAGCCAGTTCTCAGAAAGGGTCAGTCCACCGGACACTATTATACCCTGAGGCTTCCAATATCAAACTGTTGGCCTTCCTGAGTCACAGCTGGAGTTAAAGCACAGCACTTTTATGACAACAAGGTAAGGGCTTCCATATTTGTATAAATCGGTATAAGGTGTAAACTGATGTGTTTTTAATGCATGTTTGACATTAAGCCTCATGAATAAATTGTGATTCTGTAACTCAATCTGCAAATGGATCCTAACCACAGCATAAAGATAAATATTCCTCACGATTCCTCACATAAGGTACATATTAGAGCAAATAATAAGCAACAAAACAAAAACAAGAGAATAAATAAAAGTAGTCAAAGATTTTTTATCTTTTTTTTTATGATAACAGATTATGTTCCAGCTGTAGCAAAGTTTAAGCTTTTGGAAGTTTATGCATTTACCTTGCAAAAGTGTGTAAAAATTGCCAGAAGCAGACAGGTTGGTTGTGATTGTGATATCCTCTCTTCTGGAGCCTTCTGTCTGGATGCGGACTGAGCTGTCAACATCTGTGCGATAGCTGCTTATTCTGCCGGTGGGGTAAGTGATGTTGGTCAGACGCCCGTAACTGTCGTACCTGCAGAGAACATCATCTGATGAAAATCAAAGCAGGTAAAAGCAGATAATAATAACTAAGTTGTTAAATGTCTCAGATTTGTGATAATTTTGAGTTTTTCTTTATATATAAAAACTTTCTAGTAATTACAGATAAGTAACAACTAGCAGCACTATACTGTTATGGGTTTTATTTTCTTAGTGACAAAAACTTTAGTATGTGTGAACACAGGTGATAAAGAAGCAGCATCAGGTAATAAATTCAGTGCTATCACCTTTAATCACCTTGAAGTGCAATCGTCACGCTTCAAAAAGATAAAACTGCCTACTGCTGTATTCGACTATTCATGAGTAAGGAGAAGGTACACCAACATGCAAATCAGGTTTGAACTTTTCTAACTCTTCGAGCAAGATATGAATTATACACAGATACAGATACTTTTTAATCTGTAAGTAACTTTTAAATGACAGAAGCAAGTAACAGATGAAAAACAACTATTACCGTGGAGAAGTGTCATACACAAGCTGTGAAAGCACACACCTTTTAACATTTGGAAAACTGCTTAATAGCTTAAAAGATTAGCAACATCACCTAATCTCATTATACCGTCCATGAAATAGGAGCACTGAAGTGCAAATCCTTGGAGAGATGCTGTATCTCTGTAGCCTACAAATCAGTTCATCACATACAGGAACATGAGTGGCCAGATTGCTTCATTTTGCTCTGAGAGCACATCAGCATCGAACAATTTGAAATCTTTTACATTGCCAGTTTTCCAGAATGGGAGTGAGTGAACAGTGGATTACTCAGAATGAAGACTTTCATCTGCAAACTGAATACATATTAGAAAGCCCTCTCCTCTGTTGCTGCCTGCTATAATAAAGCTTCTAATAAATGAGATGGCAGGCGCTGGTTTACAGATATTTCCTCAGTGCTGCCATCTCAAATATCCAGTGTGAAAGGAAAGAGTGGGAGAGGGATCATCTCCTAGAGATAAATGTTATCTGATCTAAGCTGTACAAGAAACTGGGATTCATAGATTTATTTCAGCCGAAGTCTTTCAATTCAGAAAAATGCTAAATAGCAGAGTAATTTATATCTAAACATTTGATTTCTTTTTAAATGCTCAAATTTTATCAGGAAGATGTTTTCCTTGTGTTAATTGTGCAATCAGATTTTAGCAGTTAAACATGCTTTCTGAAGCATACTGTCCTGATCTGCGTAGAATGTTCCTCTTTGCCTTCATCACTGAAGTCCAACAGACAGAAATCTCATTCTGGAGCAACACTATGTGCCAACTTGATCAGTGACCCCAACTTTTTCTGTCTCAATTAGGGCTGTGAGCTAGCTACTCATTCCTTGAGCCTTGCTGCTGAGCTGCTAATGGCTCTGGCCTGCTTCAGCTCAGCTTGCCTATTAGTTTGCTTTCTCTGGACAAGAGGGGCATACAGAGACAGGGTGCTCCACAGAAGGAGAGGACTGGTTTCCCCATGGCTGGCCACAAGTCTATTCACATCGCATCACCTTAGTGAGACATGCTAGCTCTATGACCTTTCACGCAGGGGCCCAACAATAGGCCCAACACTTCATGTCAGCATCACCTCCAGCACACCAAATGTCAGTTTTATACAAGCTTGTCATATTTTTTTTTGCTGCCATAGAATTTTAAAACAAAAAGGAAACTAAAAGTCTTGTTTATGCTATATGAACTGAAGGATGTTAGATTTAAAGTATTTCCAAAAGTAAATGTTACTAAAAGACGTATCCTCACCTTATAATTGGAGAGGAGTAAAATAATTAGATGTCTTTTGTAAATAAACAGTGTTTAATAGATTTACAGTAACCCTTAGGCATAGGCACTTATTATAAGAACAAGAATATTAGAAGGTCAGCATCCTGTCTGTGTATACAGTAAATGTCAGAGCAAATGAGGTTGCCACGGGTTACAATAAAAAGTCAATGCAACAGACAATGTCTTTTGTTCTCTGTCATCAATCCTTGGTGTTATCTCTGCATTCATTGAGATTATTTTTGATCTAGAGTCCAAGGGATATAAGCACCAATTAATTATTTTGGGTAAATGTTTAGCAGTGCACTTTGTTGGGCAGAGATAAATAGCGGTTTTGATGGCAGCAAATTAAGCTTTTGACCCTCAGGTGGTGGTCTGACCTTCAACGCTAATTATTCAAGAAAAAAACAAATGCTCTTTATCGGGTTTTAATGAAACATGGATGAACTGATTTGCCTGCAGGTGAAGAAAGAAGATGAAGAAGGAAAAAAAAAAGAAGCTGGAAATTGACTAATTGAATTTCTTCTTTCGTTTTAAACTCACTTATAACATGACTAAAAAAATACTGAACAGCATGTTTTACTCCAAATGCATTTGTCTTTAAGAAGAAACAATGTGACTACTCAAACCAGTGAAGCATTTTACATCTTACTGATTATATTCCACATGAACTGTACACTTATTCATATTTGCTCATTAAATGCAATTTAATACGTTTATGGTAACTTTCCCCTCTGGATAGAAATAAAGTGTTTATTAAGTAAACATCACTGAGAGGGTAAAAACTCTGAATGTCACCCTCCAGTGGAATTTTATCATAACACAAACATATAATCGTGACATTTTAAAGGAACTTTCAAAAAAAAGAAAATAAATCTTATTCACAGAAATTTTAAAACAGAAGAAATTGAGGAATAGGCTGTGAGGAAAATCTGTGCCAATTATGAGTTTTTGAAAATTAACTTTTTTATAACTAACTATTTTTTATAACTTATATCTGTGACTTTTAAGACATGCAAAAAATCCATGATAACATCAACATCCCTTCCTTTGAGTAACTGTATAATATTGTAGTTTTCTTGATGTAATAGGCAGAAACTTGTTCAAACCTCATGATACTAGCAGCTATTTTACAAATAGAAATAACAACAATAATAAAAAAAAAATCAAACAGCCAGAGTTATTTTGTGGCTTGAGGAAATTCTCTCCATCTTGAGAATTTCCTGTTTATGGCTGCATTTCATTTTTATTAGAAACATTGCAGATGACAAACAAACCAAACACAGGTGATGAATGTGTGTGCACATTAAACAGAGCATCTGATTATGTGTCAGAGTTGTATTCCTCCAGCGAGGTGTAACAGATGTCTGACCAGAAAATTTGCTTAATCACACTTTCTGAAATGACACCCAGTTAGAGCAGTTTCCCTTGGTACAGTAAATTAGGAAAAAGGACAGACTGTTCAACACGAGTCACATGAACATGAAATCCAGCACTCACATGTTGAAGAGTTTGGGAGTGCTTTCAATTGTTCCCTCTCAATATTTTGCTCGCCTCAGTCAATTACTACCTCTAGCTATTCTCTTATGCTTGTATTAATGGGCTGGTGCAGCCCTATGGGTACAATGTTCTTGCCAGCAGATATATTTTGTTCTTGTGCCAAACAATGCCAAACAATTGAGGGTCTTGCAGTCTGTCACTGTGAGTGAGGGTGCAGATGAGTAACATATCACCCTGTAATCCTGTTTGGCATGATAACAGCAAACAGGATTACACTCATACTTCCACGGGTCTTGTATTTTGACTTGTCTTCTACAACATAAATGCCTAAAACATAAAACTCACTTACCAAACAGATCTTCTACTCTGAACATTTACTGATAACATCCCTTCAGCATTATGTAATATAACAAATACTAAACTTTTTCTTGGGATAAGAGGTTCTGGAACTTTTTAGATTCTGTTCTCACACACAAAATAAATGGCAGACCCACACTACTAATTCAATAAGACAAACACTGTTAGTATATCTGTTATAAGCACAAATAAAATGGACTGATTATCTATCTATCTTTTACTGCCAATTACATTTGTTGTACCATCTTTGGCATCTATAAGCATTTATTTTGGATTTAACAGACTTTCTAGAGATGATCTTCAAACCCTACATTTATTAGATCTATGCCCCAGTTTAAGAACCATTGGCTTAGATACCTGTACATAAAATGATTTTATGCAAATGGTTAAAAAAAGGACTTAATAGATTGTTCAGTAGTTCTTCGGGCAAGTTATCAGATTAATGGGTAATCATTTATTGGGCTTAGAGATTATAACAATTTTTGGAAATGTTTATGAACATTACTTACTCAAAAAAAGTTGTCCATCCATTGTCATCTGTCTTAGAAGCAAGGAGTCCTGAACTTCCATGGTAGGTCATTAGGGCCAGTTCTTGACCCTGGGCAGCAACAGTTTTAAGGGCATTGTTTGTACCAATGGTAAACCAAAAGGTCTGTCCATCAGGGACCATTAGCCACAAAGGCATTCCAGTCGTGTCCCGCCGAATGATCACTGTATTTTTGTTCTTATCAACGATGCCACTCAGATCTCCTGCTCCTGTGTAGGTCAGGTTGTACAAATGGTCTCCTGTAGTCAGACTTTGGGTGAAGATGTGGCTGCCGTTAGAATCAAACAGGTAGAGTTCATCATTAATAGGAGAGGACACCTCATACATGCTGAGGGGATTTAGATAGGGTTTGTTTTTCCGCACATAACGGATACGAATGTTTCCGAGATCTGCAATATAAAGGTCTCCATCTGGACATACTGCAAGGGAAGAGGGTGCATTCAGTTTAGCATCTTTGGCATAGCCTCCATCCCCAGAGTAACAATCACAGTTGGCATCGTTCTTGCAGTCACACCCACTTGGCGCCCCTGCAACCAGTGAGATCTCCCCATTTGTGGACACCTGTCGTACTCTGTTTATCTTTTTTTCATCTGACTCAGCAATGTATAAAACACCAGTGTGGGACACAGCCAGGGCATTTGCTGACTCCAGGGTTGCATGAATGGCCACTTTACTCATGAGAAAATGGTCAATACCAGGCACTTGGCAGTGCATTGGACGGCCTGCTACAATGCGGACTTGATGATTTTCTGAGATCTGGAGTACAACATTGTTGTCAAGGACGTACAGTGAGTTGTCCATGGGACTCACTGTCAGGTCTGTGGGCCATTCAAGACGAACCTGAGAGGAAATACATACACATATATATCAGTTTACAATACAAAAAAACAGATGTTGGTAATCGTATGTGTGTGTTGGATGGATGGATATGTTGTCATGTCAAGAAAATGCCTTATTTGCAGAAAAAAGAACTTCCCAAAGAATGAATGTACAACAGAACAAAGCTGAAGGGAAATGTGGGAAAACAGTGATTTTTTATACAGTATATTTAGTTCTGTTCTATATCTGAAAGCATACAGAACAAGGCACAAAAGTCCATGTGACACCAAGTAGATTGTTGCAAAAAGAACGAGGCAAATAACCTTTACAGTTTTATTGTGAGCACATTTACATTTTTCAGTCTAGAAGTGAATACTGGCAGAATATTTTCTTTAGAATTGAGAGGAAATTGTATAAAGTGTATAACAAAAGAAATTGGTCTACGCTTAAAACACTGTTTATTTCCTATAAACTTCCTAAAATCTCCAACCAAACAGAGGAGGTCTATACAGTATAATAGGATCAATCTTTTGCACATACAACAAACAGGTGACTGGCAGTGGATACATGTCAGCTTTCAGTGAGCACAAAATGCATTTACTTGGGTAATGAAGGGGAGACTTTCAATTTCTTAAAACCTATTCCTTGTCAACACCGGTGGTTAAATATTTCATGAGCCCGAGTGTGGAGTGGCTCAGGGGACCTGCCTGTAAGGAGGTTTTCACGCCACTTTGACTGATGAAGGGATATTTCCTGAGCTCCTGTCCCACAAGCTGTAACCCGATCATACCCTCCACTTTATCCAGTGGGGCAGCTGTCAGTAATGCATGCTTGATACGAGTGCTATCAACAAAAATCCTAAAAAGTGCACATCTGCTGAGGAAGCAATTCATGCATTTGCATCAACACAACACTAAACACATTTTTTTCATGTATTTGCAGATGAATTAAGGTAGAAATTATTTTTTTATTAGCAGTCTTCTCACTCTTATTGCATACCGGCTGGATGTCCAAAAAAGAGTAATAGGTTGGGTTATTATTTGAAGATTCTCTTAAATTTGAAATTAATGTCACAGTCAGAGTCTTGTTAAAGCTCTGTGAAACTGCTAACACTTCTGAAATATGTCCATGTGATTTGGTTATAGGAATTGGTTTTTCTCAACTTCAGTTTGAACTCAGCAGGGAATCTGGAAAAGATTCAGTACCTGAATCAGAAAGGATTCAGATAGAAAGGCAAAGCAGAAAAGACTTAAGTGCATGGTGTAAACAAGCACAAATTCTTAAACGAGCTCTCTCTTTTGGATGGTAATGGAAAAGTGAAGATAAATCAGGATTACAGAGCTCTGAATTAGGAGTGAGTTTTATCACTGTACAGATGGCACAGCATGATAACAATGACCTCATCAGGCAAGAGAGAAGCCTGACAATATTTCTTTCCTAAATCAGGTGTGGCACAGGAAAAGTAATGACCACTGTCATGAGCCTTCTCCAGATAAACTGTTTCTAAGTGAGGGGTTGGGGAGAGTTTGAAGTAGGAGGCTATGTGCTCAGGATGAATTTTTAATGGATGCTTTTTACTGAATGTCTCTGGCATTGCTCTTGTGATTTGTCATCATTGTGGAGCTCCAGTTGGCCTGCTTGCATGCTAGTGCAGAACTGGGCTGGTGAACATCTATAGGTGCTTGTGAGTGGGAGAGCAGGAGGGTCTTGATAGGCATGGAGATCCCCGAGGGCTGAAAATGGGCAGCTGGAGATTTTGCTTTCTTCACCAAATACATGAATTATTATCAAAAACAAACAAAAAGTTGTACCTGAGAGCCCACCAGGACCAATTTGCTAGCTTTACATGACAACATAAACAAAAGGCCACAAAACAATCAAGGCTATGCACATGGTGCAGGGCTGAAACATAAATCAAGTCCTATGAATAAACCCAGGAATGTTCTGTTGTTTAAAATATAACTAAAAATGCTAAAGATAAACAAACTGAATAAATCTTTTTGTGCATGATATGACAGATATGTTACACAGAACGTAAACATAAACAGCCTTCTTTATTTATGGATGTGTAGCTACTTGATGTAGACACTGAAACGACTGGGTCCACAGCACCACCTGCGGTTTCAATGTGTCTCTGGACTTTGATGCAAAGTACTTTGTAATTGTGCTGCTACATGGAGAGTTCCTCCGCCTGGCAGAGTTAAATTATGCTCTCATTTAAATATTTCTGAATTGCATTTTATGGTTACAATCACATACATTTTGTAATTTATTTGACACATCTGCATTGCTGCTTTGCTAAATTACAGCCTTTTTAAGCACACATTTTAGATCATGAATCAGATGTGACATCCCATTCTATTACCAGCACTGAAGACTGAACCCTACAATGTCAAATATATTTGATGTACCTGTTTATGAGTTTGTAAGAACTCTTACTCCTCAACAGGATTTGTTTCCATGAAAACCTGCTTTTTTCTTCCCCACTGGGGATGGATGAAAGGCAAGTACCAATTTGAATATTATTTTTGTTACATTATTTTATATTTACATAATACAATGTAATGCATAACTGTACATAGTTTGCGTTATTATGATCTATAAATAGTTGAATTAAAAATATAATTTTGTAACCATTATTTAATTATCTGGTTTCGTGGGGTTAAATATGTTCAGGATCAACAGAGGAGCTAGTTGATAAACAGTCTGTTACAATTTAATAAGAAAATATTTTCACTAAATTAAATTTTTTCTTCCAGTAATATCAAAAATGAAACTGAGTTATTGCTTTAGTATTTGTACCGAGTTTTAAATGTTAGTATATTGACAAGCCTAGTGCCAATACAATACAATACAATACATACCCATACACTGAACGTATCCCTGTAGGTGCCCTGTAAGAACCTTCTATCTGCACAGTATGTACTCACATAGGTACCCTATAGGTACCCTGTATGTATTGAGCTGTATTATGCAGTGCTCTCAAGTTAAATGGATAAACTTGAATGAACTATCTTGCTATTTCCTCATTTGTTGTTCATTTAAGTCACTAATTAATCATTTAATGCAACAAACATAAACAATCTTCAAGCATCTGATGGACTTTGGTTTCTGAGAAGGATGACGTGTGCTATGAGGTCATCTTGTTTTTAAAGAGGCAAAGTTCCAGACATAAACACTCTGACTGGACCACAAACTTTAAACATAAAAGCAGCTTTAAAAACATCAACATGAATCAAAATTGACCAGGAACAGATACAGAGATGAACTGTAACATTTATCAGCAGCACTTTATAAACAGAAATCATCACACTGCAAAAGATATTGGAATAGCAAAAGCACTTTGTTCATCTGAAAGAAGATGTGCAGTTCATGGTACTGATGGGTCAACTTTCATTTTTTTTTCTCAAATGCACTTAACTTTACTATATGACCCTGTCACATTTTTTTTTCTTTAAAATAAAAACACAATTCCAGTCATGAGTGTTAGACTATTCAAATCAGTGGTACAGCAAGAGGAAAAATAAATGCAGGCTAGTTTATTTAAATTCATTATCTTTCTCCCTACAGTATTAAAACATGTATCAAGTTTCTACTTTAGTATTACTAACAAGCTTGAGCATATCTTTAAATCCCTTACAGCATGTATATTGGGTTTCATCAAAGAAACTGGTGTGAGAAGAAACAACAAAATACATGCTGACTGTGCAGATGACAGCGGTCGTACCTGAGAAATGTCCATCACAGCATCACAGCTGAGAGGTCGAGCAGAGGTCAAGTCATTGAAGCCAAGAAGAGTCGAGATGACGCCGTTCTGATCAATCCTGCGAATCATGGTTCCATCCACAAAGAAGACTATACCGTACTTATCTACTGTAATGCCTGCAGATAAACCAGAGAACATCTCAATCAGTTTCATCTTGTTTATTTGTTTCTAAGGTGGAGATAGAAAAGTACTAAATTATGATTAAAGTCTTTCAACTGCAATGAAATACGATCATGAAATGATGGAAAAAATTGCTTTTTTAAATCCAGTGCCAAAGAACAATAGGAGCACAAAAACAAAGTGAAATACAAGTAAAATCTGAGCTTTGGAGTTTCTTATTGTTCTGCTTTCCCACTTAAATAACAATGCGGATAAAAATACTAGTCTTTAACATTCATCTCCATGCTTTTTGATTACCTTGGATAAACAATGTTCAAGTACCTGAAGACATAAAACTGGCTATAGCAAACTGCTCAGTTCTTGTGCACACCTGAACCAAAACAAAAAAATTATCTCTGATGAGGACAGAAAGTACGGATGAGATCCAGCATCTGATAAAAGAACCCAATATCAAGACAACAGGAAAAATAAGATGTAGATAAAGTTACAGAATTGGTGTAGGAATTAAATGTTTTTTTCAAAAATACTAACTTGATTTTCTCCTTAGAATAATTGTTCTCACAAGGTTCTGCTTGATACAACATAGATGTACAGAACTGTATTACATATTACCTCTTGGATTAGTGAGAGTGGCCTCAACAGCCTTTCCTCCATCACCACAGCGAGTATCATCATACGGGAGACACTGGTCACCTGTTCCTGCCACCAGCTCCAAATTTTTAGCGACGTCTTTGACAACATTGAGAGATTTCACCCTGAATACCTTCTTGCTGCTTGTATCAGACAGGTACACGGCGCCGTTCACAGGACTGGTTGCCAGGTAATACTTATGAGCTGGGCTGTTGCTGAATGAAGGAAGGGGAGAAGAAGAAAATTCAGAGTTAATAAAATTAGAGAGAGCTGTGATGCTTTCAACAAAAAAACATTGGGTAATACTATTAAAATGGATCCAAAAGCCATTTAGGGAGTCAATTGGGCACAATGATGATTTAAGACCAGGACATGGAACCAGAAAAATAGGATGAGATTAAACATGACAAAATAAAATGAGATTAAACATGACAAAATGCTTAGAGACATCTACAATGAAGTTAGCTTAGTTAGAAATCCCTGTTGTCAAATGAAACAATGAAGCCCACTCAAAAAAAAAAAAAAAATGTCTATTGGCTTTTACTAAGCAGATGATTTTTGTTAAAAAAAAACAAATACATTTTTTTCTAAAAAGTTTTTTTTCTTTCTTTTCAAAATATTAAAACAATGATAGTATTAATCGTGAATCGTAGAACTAAAGCAATGCAGACAATGATCACTCAGTCTTGATTCTTTAGACTAAAATCCTATTTAATATTTTAACAGCTTTTTAAAAAATATGAGATATCATCTGAAAAAAAACAAAAACAAAATTAAACCTGTTTTTAGGGCCCTTTTATGCATTTATCTGAGTATTTTTGGTTTATTTGCACATAAGCCACCACATTGTACTCTAATGTGTCACTCCATAGACCACTATCCATTGTAGTATATGTGTATTTTTATTATAGTATAAGGCAAATGTCACAATGACACAACTATCTACATGTGTTTGTCAAATTTTGTCAAATACATGTTACATTGTCAATTTGCAAGTTGTCTAACTGAGTAAACATTAAAATATGTTTAAAAGCACAGACTTAAAAACCATTAAAGACCTAGAAATTGAACACTTTCTGCATCTATCAAACAGATTTCCCAGCACAGAAAAAAAAACTATCTAATTTAATTCAAATGAAAAAAAAAATCCTGTGTATCAAGATTAGCTTTGTGAACCTGATGGACAGACAATGGAACCAAATATAGCCAGTAACGCTCCCACAGGATGCTTATCCGTATAAGTCAAGATAGATATCAGAAAACAAATGGGAGCTGAAGATGAATCAATAAAAGTACAATTGAAGTGACAGATAAGACTATTTGTATTGTTAAATCTTCTGCAGCTTATGATAAACACAAGCTTCTGCTGAAAAACCAAAACATTTGTTCAATCTTCAACACATCTATGTATAAAAACATGCCCTTACATACTACTGGATGTTCAATAATCCAGACAAAACTGACGTTACTGTGAAAGTGACTTTACAGGCTTTTCTATGCTTCTGTTAAAATAGCAGTAGTGCCTGGAATAAACTGAAGCTAAATATTTGCTGGTTTAACTTTTCTTTCACTTGAAGTTTATCCCTGTAAACTAAACATGGTTACATTGGGGATCACTGATTAAAAAAAGGATATAACTATTTTAGCAGAGCTGTGATTATCTCCACATTAAACATGTCCACAGTAATCAAGGAAGTATAAGGCACAGTTCTGCCAGGCCCGATAAGCTTTATGGAAAAACCTGTCAGCAGGGCATCAATCAAAGAGGATTAAGACAGTATTTCAACTCTAACCTTGAGGGTTCTTTTAAGGCTTATGGTCAGGATGACAGAGCCAACAGCCTGTGTTCCTAAACTACAAAAGGAAAGGCAAGTGGGTCTACGGAGTTGTCATCTTGAATACATAATATTAAATGACAATTGACCTTCAGTGAATCAGTGGCGACATGGCGCCACTGCAAACCTCAGGCACACATGTCACAATCAGGCCACCAACCAAGCTGACTGACTAGTTTACAGCACATTCCAGGTACAATAAGCTGGCATGGAGAATATACAGTTTTCTTACAGAACTGAAGGTCAGCTGTAAATCTCAATAAGTAGATTCAGATTTGCATTCTGTCCTCTACATGCAATCAGCTGATACCTTATCAGCTTTGGGTTGCATGTAAAATGCTGTTGGTCCCCCCAGAGTCTGAAACTACAGGGTGTTTTTACCTGACCTTGAGCTATGGTCACATACACCATCTATATTCACTGACAACATCTAGTTTGTAGAAGATAATTGGATTTTGCCGCATGCTGTCGTGGAAATGGTTGGAGCGAATGGGGACATCCTTAGCGGGGGGTCAATGAGCATTGCAGTGAGATCACCCACCTCCCACTCCTATCGCTCCCTAACACATGAACAGGAGGCAGTCACCCGTTTTAGACAGACACATGCTGTGTTTTCCTGGATGAATCTCCTTTTTAAAATGCAAATGTGTTTGGAGAACAGAGTCCAAAAGAACACAGGCCTAATGTGTCTTCCGTCTTGCTTCAGTCAAAACTCATATGTGTGTGGAATACGTAAGTTATTGTCTAATAGTATCAGAACTTTGCATGAATCAATTTCAGAGATAAAGACTGAGATGATTAATACAGGCTGAGAACACAAAAATAAGAGAAGTTCAATATGCTTTGCTAACCGTGTCTTTATAAAACAAAAACCAGTGACAAAAGTTTTAATCCTCAGGTTGACGTGATGTGTTCAACGGCTTAATTCAGAAGACTCTTAGACAGAAAATCAATGGATACATAGCCTTATACCTGAGATGTGGTATCTAAAGAGGACCCACTGGAATTTCCTGTATTGCTTCATACCATGGAAAACAAAGTCTCTCTATCTAAAGCAACTGATAAAACTGACACTTAGTTATCAATTAATTAAGCTTACAAAGAGAACTGTTATGAAACTTTAACACAAGCTTAATCACGTTACCTGACTCAATATTATAAGTGTGATTGAACTGGTGAAGTAACCCTAAATGTCAGACTTTAATATCCTAGTGACTCTAAGATTTTCTAAGCAATTGTCACACTGTGAAAAATAAAAATAAATGTTGCAAGATGCTTCTAATGACATAACCAAACCCAAAAATAGAAAAGATTTAATCAGATGGAAAACAATATCTAAATATTTCCCACATATGAGCCTGTAGTTCATGTTCAACTGTAGCATAGTTTTAATAACAGTAATTACATAGTACTCATTTTTCTTTAATATCTTTTGCTTTTGCTGTATGGCTTACCTATGCCTGAAGTCTTTATTTCTTTCAAAGTTTGCAAAAATCAGCAAAAATGAGAGAAGAAGAAACAGGAAAAGAAAGATTAGTTGTTAGTAGATAGAAATGAAACAGGAGTGAACAAAATCATTTAAAAATCATGAGAAAATGTTAAATTTTTTTTCCTACACAAACCTCTCTGTGAGCATTTGGAGAGATTATTCTAACCTTTTCTGGGTTGTATTTTATTAAGATACCATTAAATCTGCTTCAGTGTCTAAGAGGACCAAACTCCAGCTGATGCAGGTGAATGAGAAAGGCAGAGCCATCAATCCTCTGCCTTTAGGGCATCTCTGTCTGTCTCAATTGCTCTAGTGGTTTTACAGCTTGCATTTAAGCCCCTTTGAGTTGCTCACAGTCCTGAGTGGATGTTAGTAGGCTACTCCTCCGTTACCTGAGCTCCAGGACGCTGGTGACGTTCCCTGTGGTGAAAATCCTCCTCACATAGTTGAAATCACCCACGTACAGACTTCCATCTGAGCCACAAGCCAGAGCCACAGGGGCCATGAGTTTATTTCCATCTGCAAGACCGTTGCAGCTCGGACAGGAAATGCTGCGCCTGCGCCCATTCCCCATCACACTGCCGATAACATGAGGCTGCTGGGAGATGAAGACATTCTCCCCATTGCCCATGTGAAGAATACCTGATAAGAGCAAATAAAGAAACAGGTAACACCTACATTATAACTTCTTAAGCAGAGTTTGAGGATCATTTTTGCATATCAGAAGAAACAGTACAAAAAAATTAGTCCAACACTTCTTAAACAGGCATGTGTTTACATTTCATCTTTGACGATGAATATACAAAGCCTGCTATATCATGTTTACCATGACAATCTATGTTCATGCTAAATTTAAAATCTCACAAGGAACTAAAATTTCCTTCCATTTGAAATGGCGTCCAAATCTACAGTATTAAAGAAAATGTCTTCTACTGTATTTATATGTAACATTAACAAGTACAGCACTTCAAGCCTTCAGCAATTACTTCCAATCAATCACTTCATATAATCTGCACCCAGTTTGTAGCATTTAGAAATACGTATTTATAAGATCATCAGTGCATATTGGGTGCAAAAGCTATATTATTCCATAACATAAAATATCAAAAATGGTCCACTTTGATTTCATACGTTAAAGTTACTTGATTGAAGATCTTTTTAATATAATTTAAAGGCAGATAAAATAAACACTTTACAAGAAAAATGCAAGGAAACACGTGAGGTTGTGATGTAATGTTAAATAGGTTTATATCTGTGACTAACGCCATGGAAACGGCTCTGTGTGCTTGTGTTTGCAACAAGAGGTTTTCTAAGAGGATGAAAACAATCACAATCACACAATTTAATGCTCAAATGGCACCAAGAACTCCCAGGAGTTATACAATCATGGGAAATTTGTACATACTGTAAATATCCACTAAAAATGAAATATAAGAAAGTAAGTCAGTTAGTAAGTATGTAAATAATATATAAAACAAAAGAAACTTGATTCAGATTAGCATTGTTAAGATTTGGATTGAACACATGGAGCGCTCTGAGTATAATTCCTGTCTCTTATACACNNNATTGTAAGACATTTAGAAATAAACAGATACATCTCCCTTCTAGGTTTTTTACATTAGTGGTGCCAACTTACTCTTGGAAAATTACCCACTATGTAAATGTAAAGATGTTACTGCTGGTCAGTCAGTGTAATCATATTTGAAATTCAGCATCTGGATGTCTGGAGTAGTTTTGCTGCTTTTGATGCTACTCGATGACCTGACTTCTTAGAGCAGAAAAACATGTGGGCTATCAGAAACGATCAGCCAAGCATCCCTTTCCTGGGACATGATTTAATCTTTGGGACTGCTGCTGCTGCTGGGAGTAGCAGTCTGACAGCAATTAAATTAGGGATGATTCTAAAAATGCTGGGCATGGACAAGACATGGAGGTGCCAAACGGTGGGGGGTAGATTTAGAGGAACTGGCAGTGCTGCGAAAAGGCAGCAGGCAGCTCTCTCCTTCTTCTGGACACTGCATTCAGACTGAACAGTCTCACTTCCTCATAGATCAAAGTGCCACCTTTCTAAGGAAATTTCAAGTGTGCCTCATCTCCTCAGATGATACTCTCCAGACACAAAGCAGACTGCGAAGCCTTGCTAGTGACAGCTGATACCCAACGTTGATCCTGCTGCTGCATTTCAGTAATTTGTCAGCAGAAAGAAAATTAACTCTTTTCTACCTAAAGATACATGACAGATATTTAAAGTCAGATCTAACTAAAATTGCATAATAATTTAAATGCGAAAACAAGGAACAAACAGGAAGGAGGATTTACTTTCACATCAAGACAATCACCTAAAGCACAAAATAGCACTTCTACATGTGAGCAAAATGAGGTGGGTAAAATATTAAAATGTGTGCTAGAATTTTTTAGATCAACTGATCCTGTGATTAAAAAAAACTATGAAAGTGCACAGCTGAAATGTTTTTGTAAAAAGGGGAAAATAATTTCTAAAAACTCGTTCACTATCACTCTGAAAGCTAGAGTAGAATTACTAAGTGGTAAACATAATTTTGAATTGGTATATTAATGAAAAAAATGCTGAAAATTATTTTTGAAGGAAGGACTATTTGACTCACCACTCTGGATATTTAAAGCATGATGCTTATCTATTGTCCACCCTCCCAGTTTGGAGGCTGTAGTTTCATAGCCTTGTAAAACAGCAGTTCTCTTCTCCCACAGAATGAGGTCTGGACATGACTCATACTCAAAACCCACTGAAACTGTAGAAAAAAAGCAAAGATGAAACTAGTTCTGAGAAACATTGAAAACTTGTTAAAAAATACACTTCATTGGCAAACTACATGACTCATCACTTACCAAAAGCTTCTGATAGACCATACACCTTCTGACTGTAGACATCAGTCTTGTCCCACACAAAGTCATAGGATAGATTAGGTGCTGCAGGAAACCACTTTCTGAACAGCCTGCCCTCCACAGCCACCATGAGGTGAACCTTCATCAAGTTGAAAGGAATCGTGGAGTGGGTGAGGGTCACCCTCAGGATTGACTTATAACCTGCAGTCCTGCTGCTTAGATAGCCGAGTTTCATATCTGTCCCTGGTATAGGCACTTCTTCTTGTAGAGACTACAGGCAAAAAGCAAAACATTTTAAAAGAAAATGAAAAAGAGGAAAGGAAAGGTGAAAGACTAGGAAAGTAAAGTAAAGTGGGCCTTTGGTCACACTTTTTATTGCCTCTCCTCCGATCAAATATACACACCCATTGGAATAGAAAACACTAACTGGAGGACAATTATAGTCATGCACTGCTCAGTATCCAGTGAAATATTTCTTCATATTGTACTCTAATGAGTATTTTTAAGAACTGATTTAATAACAGCAAGTGCTTCATTAGTTCAACAGTCTTCTCTGTTATCCATATGACAATGGCATTCCAAGCATGCCCCAGGGCTCTGAATCTGCACAATCCAATAACATATTTAATAATAATGTTAGTTTAGTAAGAGATGATGCAGTTTCCTTAGATCAGATGTGTAACCTCTGGATGATAAACCAGCAAGTGAGAAATTAAATACTTCACACAAAGTTCATGTTTAAGATCAAGAATTGACAGCACTAGTTCAGTTGACCCAGTCCTCTCTCCTAAAATTAAATTGGCTCTTGTCGCCGGTCTCCACAGCACAAAAGAAGCTGTAGAGTAGCAATTAAAACAGCTGCTCAAAGTGACATTGGTCGAGGGACATGTCACTTCTAATGTATTTATTTTTAAATGTTCACAGATTGCAGCTATTTGTGGTTAACTGATCAAAACTCCTTTTTACAAGTGTAAATGGGATGATGTCCTTGTGTGACACTCTTATTGCTCGAGCAACAGCAAAGATAGGGCTACTATAAATAAACTGAACAGCATAGAAAATTCACTGAAAATGCCATCAATCATACAAAGCGAAGTGGGATGAAAAGGGAGAAGGGCAGAGAGATGCCTGCTAGACATACAAGTGCAACATATAGAGCTTCACACAGATGGCCAAGAGTGTTTGCACCAACAAAACAAGCAGATGTGGGCAAAGAGCAAAAACGCGATAGGTACAAACCGCTAAAAGCAAACTATTATGTATGTTACTTGCATGTTTGAGTTACTACTTTAAAATGTACATAGTGGATTTGATTTGATCATAAAACTGCTTAATGAGACACAAAAACATACATGTCCAAGTTATGTTAATTTTCTAAGAAGCCATGGGCTATACTTATTAATATAAAACATTGTTACAATTCT